>RCWM02000044.1:3545000-4145000 GCA_003667255.2 Euschistus heros | reverse complement strand
TGCAAAATTTTTACTCTTTCTTTATGTTTTGCAACATAATCATTTATGATTTGATTATTGAGATCTATTGCAACGGGCGAGTCTATATCTAAATGTCCAGATATTATTTCGATTGGCTTTAGTTGTGTGATGGAATGAATAGTGTTGTTATACGCGAGTACGGCATATTTAATTTTTTTTTCCATTGCGTCTTTTTTGAATTCGTCTCTATTATTTAATAACCGTAAATGTTCTATTAATGTGCTATGAAATCTTTCAATGGGTCCGTTTGATTGAGGTGATTGAGTAGCTGTATAATGTAGTTGGATTCTGTGTAATTTTAATAAATCGGATAATAATGAGTTTCTAAATTCTAAACCGTTATCTGTTATTATTTGTTTTGGTAACCCGTGATGAGAAAAATGAGAAATTAATTTATTAACGACTTCAGTTGCTTGACCATTTTTTAATTTATAAACTTGCGCAAATTTTGAAAAGGAGTCGATTAGAGTTAAATATTTTTTGTTTTCTAGTGTGATTGTATCCATGTGAACTATTTCAAATGGTTTAGATGGTGTTTGAGTAACGTTATATTGGAGTTTTAAAGGATTCCGATCATATTTTGATACCGTACAAATTTCGCAATTATTAATTTGAATTCGAATTAAGTTTTTCATATTAGGCCAATAATACAATCTTTTTATTCGATTAAATGTTTCCTCCGAACCGCGGTGGTTTGTTTTGCCAATGTGGTAATCATTTATTAAACTATTTTGTTCATCAGGATCTTGAATATCAATTAATCTACTTGTAGTTTTTACAAAATTTAATTCCAAATGTTTAAAATATTTTACCATGGTTTCATAAAATTGGGTATAAAAATCAGCTTCAAAGAATAAATAATATTTAACTTTTGGTTCAACGAATTCTTTAATTAATTTTATTGATAAATCATTTATCCATTTTGTTGAAGTCCGGATATTGCACACAGAAATTGGTTTTCACAAGGATTGGGGTTTTAATAGTTAATCTAAATGACCGATCCGAATTATTTTTTAACCGTACATATAGCGGAAAGCATCCTCCTTTTAACAAAACTCTTAGTCCTGCAACTGTATAAAATTCGAAAGGGGTTTCGTTGCCTTGTTTCATTCCCGCCATTTCAATATTTAGAGTGTACTGGGGATACCACCAGTTTTAACTTAATATTTAACTTAATATTAAATAAAAAATTATATTTTAAATAACAAAATATTTCTTTATAGTTATAAAAACACTAAGATGACTTCGATAGTCAGATCCATGCCAGTTTAACGTCTCGTCTTCC
This sequence comes from Euschistus heros, assembly GCA_003667255.2. Lineage (NCBI taxonomy): Eukaryota > Metazoa > Arthropoda > Insecta > Hemiptera > Pentatomidae > Euschistus > Euschistus heros. Next base: position 4,143,694 of record RCWM02000044.1, on the reverse strand, counting down.
TCTGAATGGACTCGTCCAAACTCTCTAACTACCGACTACTTCTTTTAAAGACTTTTTTATCTAAAATTTCCCAGATCAGTTGTGTACTAGAATTGTTATAATTTTGAAGTAGATATCAATAGCATATCCACTAGTAAGTAACATTGAAAGTAGTTTCTTACTCCTCCATATTTAGTAACTATATATAGTTAATTATTCTAACGCATGTTTTTATATATTTATATTGTAACTAACTGTATGTTTTGAAATAACTTATACAATTTTATTGTAACCTGTTTTTTCACTGTAGAGCATGATTATGAGAACAAAATAGTCTCGAAACGTCGCAAAAATCGTTTTTTTTTTTATTCATTGGACCTCAAGAGCCTTATTAAAAATCTAATAGGCTGTTTTTTCTAAAAATCAACAGGAAAAACGAAATTATATATTTATCTTGTGTAGGTATTAATAATCTGAATTTATAATATATATTTTATAAATTCCTACTGTTTTTTGAATACATGCTTAACTTATACAAAATAAAATTTAAGGAGGGAACACTGCTAAAAACTAACGTAGAAGATAAAATTTACCTAGAAAACAAATGGACGTGGTTGGTGAAAACATTTAATTTTTTATTTTTAGCTGTAGATTAAAATTGTTTGACACCTAATTTATGTTATATTGCCCTTAAAAATAGGAAAGTAGCTTAATTGTTTTTTGTTTTGGTAATCTATTTTTTTTTTTTAATATTATGTCAAAACTATTTTAACCAGGGTTTGAAATCAATAATTATTTTTTCCGAAAAATCACATAATAATTATTATATTTGATTTTTAACTTAAAAATTATTCCTGATTTATAAATAAAAATTTCAATTGATTTTTGATGTTTATCGATTTGATTAAAAATAATGATCACTCACTGAGTGATACAATATTGCATGAATGATAATGATTAAATTGCGATAAAAAAAAATGTTGATCAGAAAATAAAAATCATCTTTTACACACAAATTGATTAATATGTTTGTATACAAAATACTCAAAATACATCTGGGAGATAATTCAAAAAATTTAACTTTCCCATTTAGAAAGCAGGGTTTGAAATCGATAATTAAAAAAAAATAATAATAAAAATCAAATCCGATCAAGAGTTTTATCTGGAATTTTTAAATTCATTTGATGATTTTTATTAAGATCGACTTTTATTTTTGATCATAAGTGATAAATATCAAATTCTGATCATTATTTTTGTATAATTGACAATTATCATAATATTTCAGTAATTCCTTTCTAAATCAGAAAGTTGAATTTTCTCCATGATAATATCATGGAAATAATTCAAAAAATAATATTGTATACAAACATAAATAATCAATTTGTGTGTAAAAGGTGATTTTTATTTTCTGATCAACATTTTTTTTATCGCAATTCAATCATTATTATTTAAGCAATACCGTATCTCTCAGTGAGTGGTCATTATTTTTAATCAAATCGATGAACATCAAAAATCAATTGAAATTTTTATTTATAAACCAGGAATGATTTTTAAATTAAAAATCAAATATAATAACTATTATATGATTTTTCGGAAAAAATAATTATTGATTTTTTTTTAAATAAAATAAATTAGTTTTTTTTTTTGTTTTCTTAATACTCAAAGTTTGCTAGTTTGAAGATTTTCCTTACAACCGCAGTTGACACTTTATGCAAACATAATTTTCTTTTTGAACTAGATTGCGATTCTAACATTAAGTCTCATTTCTCTCGATTGCAGGTGACCATTCAACCTCCACTGCAGCTCCTTCCTAACAGTACAGTGTCCTATCCGAATAATTACACACAGCTGTGCTCGCTGGACCTCCGAGTTCTTAGGAACATCACGATAACTCAAGAAAAAACGTAAGTGGTGTACTTTATAACAGAGAAAAATCTTAATTATATTTCTGCTAACCTATTGCTATATTAGGTAACAACTAAACAACCAGTAAACCTATTCAAAATATAATATCTTTTTACAAACAAATTATTTTTCGTTACTTTTTATTTTAGACATTTTTATTTGATTATTCTTTAAGTTCGTTGTTTCCTAATGGATAATATAAATATTTGTGTAAGTAAGATTTGTTAAAAACGTTCATTAATATCAACTTTTGGATTTATAAAATGTTTACTAATAAGTGTTGCTATTTCTTTGACCATGACTATAATTAAAAACCGTAATTATTTTCTAACTATTGAATTCAGAAGACCATATTTCATTTTCCTAGTAAATAATGCTTACTGGTAACTTAAAGTATAAAGTATCGCCAAAAAAAACTTAATTTTTTTTATTATATTAATTAGAATGACTGGCATGAATCTTGACATGATAAATCTTTGGTAGTATAACAAAAATACTTCCCTAGATTAAACAAAAATAAGTGACATATTTTGCAGGTTTATTAATCAGTAGAAACATTTCGAAACGACAAAAATTGATAAGACTATGGTAAACGTAAAACCATATTGTCGCTTAAGCAACCACATGCCACAGGTCATTATTCGTTACTTTACAGAATAATCATAAAAAGAATTTATTGGTATTATTATTACCATCCAAATAAAGCAAATAAGCTTGAAGTTTATTGCTTTGATTTATACGAAAAAAATGTGAAACTTTGAGTGCCTCAATCCCGCTGCTTTTTCACCTTGTTTATTTCATGACTAGGATATATTTGATATACAAATTTATAAGTATGCTAAGATAGCTTCAGGTTTTATTTTAACCCACACAGAGTTTAAAAAGTGAATAGTCCCAAAAAAGACACCCAGGAATCTGGGCAAAAATACCAAAAAAAAAAAAAAAAAAAAAAATTTCAGGGCATATTCTAATAAGATATTTTTTCTGCAACCGTTAAATAATGGGAACATTATTCAATGAAAAACAGTTGATTAACGTTCCATTTTATTCTCTAGTGAGTAAAAAATCCCATAAGCTTAACTTCAATTCTCTACAGTGTAAAGTAAAATTTCAGTGCCACCTTAATACATACTCATTAAATCATAAATATTCATTAAATAAATACTCATTTCAGCAATAATCTTAACTTCAATGCAAATAATTTAAATCAACCATTTATTTCTAACGCTGATAATTGTAATATTACAATAAACATTTATAATAAATAATAATATGGGTACTTGTATTGCTACCTGAATAAAATTTATTAAAAAAATTTCATACTTTTTTTTTTTTAACGGTTGCAGAAAAAAATGTGATATTTAACTCGAGTATAAAGAATTTTACAGAACTCGCTTCGCTTTGCTCGCTCGTGCGTGTCGACTCGAGTGAGTAAAGTACTTCTTTACACTATTGTCAAATGAATAACTATTATTACCTAGCAATAGATATGCAATGCATAAAAATATAAATCAAACTAAATTATATTTATTTGTATGCAGCCCTGACTTAGACTTGGTGCTGGGCGGGTGCCATATCGAACTAGACGTCGCTGTCTTGAACAGATCAGACTGGCGAATCAAACCTGTATTCGTCTGGGTTAATAACTGCGACACTTTGGAGTTCTCCAACGGGTTCCAACCCCCACTACCCGAGCAAGTTCTGCCCACACTATCTCAGGGGATGTTGAACGAGGCCGTCGAACTCTTCTCCAAGGACTACGACGAGGCCGAGGATATCAAGACGGATCCCAGCCAGAGCTTGCAAGTCCTTCAAGATATCTTCCCCGTTCTGATGTACCTGAAGGGGAGGCCGATAGCTTTCCAGGTTGACGATGGAGCTTAAATTTTTTGAAATATTATTGTTACCTACGTCAGTGTTATTAATAAATATTACCTTCAGGGCTTGGAAAACAGCCTCATAATCGAATCTCCATTGGAAGATCCTAGTGGAACCCAGGACACACTACTAACTTATGTTGCTTCTGTAATAATAATACTTGTAATTATAATATCTATGATTTTTTATAGTCAAAATGTTCTATTTTTTAACAGAAAGAATATAATATCCAATCTGGTCTGAAACTAGAAAAAAACGCTTTTCCAAGTTGTACAGTTCCCTGTGGATTTATAATAAAATAGATCAATATAATGTATCATTTGTCTGTTGTAATTTTATTATTTAAATTTTATTTTTCGCTTTATGTCCTAAATGCTGATCCAATGTATGGCTTACTATTTCTCCATTACAGTTTTCTAGATAATTCTTTTTTAAAGAATGATTATACAATATAAATAAAGAAACAGTAGATATACCAAAGATTTAATATTTTCTATTATATGCTACCCAATTATATAATTTGTTTTATTGTCTAATGTTAAATATATTGTTAAATACATATCATACATTATTAAATTTGACATTAGTACCACACTTTTAAAAATTAGACTCATGCTAAAATTTACTTAAAATACTGTAGACATTTTTTTAAAAATTTTAATATATACTACGTGATAAATATTTAAATGTAAGTTTATTATGAAGTTATTACATAATTACAATATTGATACAAATAAAAAAAGTTAGTATTGGTTTTTATTATATACCCTTTTCTTTTTATTTTAATATTTGAGGTTTTATTTATGTGGTTCAACAGTACAAAAGGTACTATATGGTACATATAATAAAATATTATAATTATTTTTAACAGTTGTTTTTTGGTTCATTTATTCGAATGTCAATTTAAATCACGTCTTTTTGTATTGGTTGAAATATAAACTAACTCATAAAAATTAAAATTATTTATTTTTTCTCTCATTTATTATTTATTTTATTCATTTATATATTAGTTTATTGTGAAAGGAAATATAACTGGTTCGAGTCAAATCAGCAAAATATGATCCATCAAGTTAAATGTGGATTAATTTATTTGTAATACAGTAAAGAGCATTAAGAATATTACGAAGGATTTTAAATTCGAAAGACAGGTAAATTAACAAAAAAAAAAAAAAATCATTTTAGGTATAGTGATGGTATTTACTACATGCAGAATGAAAGAGATTCAGCTTAAAATTTCATGGTAAAAGTTTTTTTTTATTTAAGTGACAAGGTATACCTCAAACACGGGAATAAATAATTTATATAGTCATCTATTGTTATTAATTTAGTAATTTATCCAGCTAAATCTATTGTGAACTACTTCTTTTCGTAACACAATGAACATAACTTCACATTTACTTTAAATATAATAATGTGCTTTAAAAAGATTAATTGATATGTATTTAACATGCATGGTATTTATAATTTGAATATTGTAAACGTATTTGACTACTTGGAGCAGTCTTGATATTTATGTAAGTATACCGCATCGTTATCACTTCGATTATTATTATCTCTTTTTTCTTTATTATCATTGCTAATTTCTCACCTCAACAGTTATAATAAAAGTCTGAAATCCATATGGAAGCTGAAGTTCGAGTTCATTATACCGTTGTCCTCTGCCTAGCAGAAATGTTTTTGGCAAAAATGCTTGATGACAGCTGGGACAGGCTGTCTGATTTAGAAAAGGCCTTTGATTTCTCTGGTTCGCAGCTTCGCTGCTTTGCCATCAAAGGCCTCTTTGCCCAATCATTTCCAATAATACTTTCTGTTCGTCATAATAAAAAGAAAAATTTCGCCGTTATAATAGGTCAATGGGTTGTAAACAGAAAAATTAGAATAATAATGAAGAAATAATGGTTTCATAGTTTTCTAATGTTTAACCATAACACAATCGCTAATTTAATTACAATGTGTAACAGATCTCTCTCTCACTCTCTCTCTCTCTCTCTCTCTCTCCCTCTCTCTCTCTCTCTCTCTCTCTCTCTCTCTCTCTCTCTCTCTCTCTCTCTCTCTCTCCTCTCTCTCTCTCTCTCTCTCTCTCTCTCTCTCTCTTCTCTCTCTCTCTCTCTCTCTCTCTCTCTCTCTCTCTCTCTCTCTCTCTCTCTCTCTCTCTCTCTCTCTCTCTCTCTCTCTCTCTCTCTCTCTCTCTCTCTCTCTCTCTCTCTCTCTCTCTCTCTCTCTCTCTCTCTCTCTCTCTCTCTCTCTCTCTCTCTCTCTCTCTCTCTCTCTCTCTCTCTCTCTCTCTCTCTCTCTCTCTCTCTCTCTCTCTCTCTCTCTCTCTCTCTCTCTCTCTCTCTCCTCTCTCTCTCTCTTCTCTCTCTCTCTCTCTCTCTCTCTCTCTCTCTCTCTCCCCCTCTCTATTGATTTATAGTATACCAACGGCCTATTTAAACTTTTTTTTTTCTATGTTTACCTTCATTTAACTCGCCTTTAAAGTCGTAAAATAATAATATAATCTACTTTGGCAATAGCAGTTTACATTTACCTTTTCATTGTAACTCATATACTTGAAGTAAATATTACAAGCATTAAATAACATAGATTAAACGTAAGTATTGAAATTAACTATAACGTAGCCATTCATATATAATTTACCCTTCTTGTTAAGCCAATGGTACTTACAAGTTTATCTTGAAAAATACATTGAACAGAATTCTTTTATGCCTATAGAACTATTTAAAAAAAAATAGCGTCACTTGCAAAAGGTTGAGTAAACGAGCTTATGAAGATGCGGGTAACTGTTGTGCACAGTCATGGAAATTCCAAAAAAAATTAAATTTAAGAATCAGAATTTAAAGCTACTGAGAGTGGAGGGTTTGTGAGTGTTAAATAAGAGAGAGTTCAACAAATTTGATGTTTTAGCAATCAAATATTTGAATGAGGCTGTGCTAAAGAGGGTTAAGTAAAAGAAGGACGGGAACTGGTTTGAACTCATTGATGACTTTAAAGTTCATGCTTTGACTATGTAGGAAATGACAAAGAGGAAAGAGATTTATAAAGGAACGAACCAAGGAAGTATAGTCGTTGAAAGGAGTGAAATAACCACTTTAATTTGGTGTTGTGGTGAGAAATATGGTATTGACAGGGTATCCCTAGAACGAATCTCAGGCAACAGTTTATAATCTTAATTTACGGTCATAGCTGTGCACCTATGTACAAATTCAAACTCCCAATAACAAAATTGACTCCTGATTAGACTTTAGCTCTATTCAAACCGGCTTGTCTATTAAAAAAAATTGCAGAATTTTAAAATACACAGAGGTCTGTACATAATAAAAGGCCTTAAGATTAAGGTAACAAATATAATTATATAAAATAATCAATACCAGTAGGGAGATGTGGTAGCTCAATGGGTAAGATACCGTCCAGGTCTAGGGCCTGAGTTCGAGTCTAGATGTTGGAAAAAAAATTATTTTCTGTTATTTAACCCGTAAATCTACTTTGGGTTCAGAAGACCATCCTGGGGCACAACCGGTCTCTATAAATTAGGCACCCTTAATCCTTGTTTTTTTTATTCAATAGGGTAAATCACTAGTTATGGTCACCTCAGCCGTTATGGGCAGGATGATACAATTATGGCAATTATAAGAGTCTAATCCATTGATTTGTGATATCACTACGATAAATATTTCCGAAAAAGGATTTATGATTCATTTACTAATGAAACTCTCCCTCCTATCCCTTTCCTGTAGTCATTAAAAAATATTCTCCCCAAATAGTGTCCTGAAATACCTGTTATTTTAATGAGATCGTTTTTAAAAGTGAGGATTCTGAAGGAATTATAGTGAAAATGCTTCATTAATTTTTAGTTATTGAGTCATGTAACTTTTAATTAGAATTAAGGCTTCCATACAAGCTCCATTATGTTGGACTATTTGATTTTAATTTACAATAATTTTTAACTGACCATAACCGGTTTATGAAAATACGGGATATGAGTTATGGTCACCCCTATACATTTCAATTTTCTTTGGTGTTACAAAAGTTCTTTCTGGTGATAAAGAAAAAATAGAATTTTCTTCATTTGATTATATCATTTTCAAACTTAAATACCGTACTACATCCCTTTCTAGTAGTGGTCATGTTTGCATGATTACCATACTGCATGCCGTTACTGCTTATGTTGAAAAATCAATTAGAAGTTCGGCTTTAAATCATACTCTGATAAATAGTTGTTTTAATTAATTTTCAACTATCATTTCAAGATAGTTCTCTAGACTAATAAGTGACTACAAAGTTTATTAAAAATTTATTTGAAAGGAAGCTTTAGTGTATTTGTTAATTTTACATTCAATAGAATAAACTTTTGAAAATCTAACAATAAGTATATAACTAAAGATGTAATATTGCAAACTGTATCAACAAAATTCCTTTTTAAATCGACAAGTTACCTTATCTATGACCATAACTAGTGATTTACCCTATCTGCTACTTAGGGAGATTTTAAAATTTTTATATCCTCATTTTTCATCCTCGTGGCGATGTTTTTTTAATTAAAATAAATGAATGCTGTAATTAATTAAAAATATACGTATAAATAACTCCTGACACTTATAAAGTTGCTTACTTCATCTTCCCACACCATAATTGAAAAGGATTACCTGACATATTGACTTTGCAAACATTAAACCATCTAAAATTATACAAAACCGTTGTTGATTCATCGTTCAGGTCAAACACACGAAATTACACTATATGCAATGGCAGTTGTACAAATGTTTGTTGTACAATGAAGATCATATTTACACTATAGGCAGTCTATTTGATATAATAGAAGTAATATGTTTGCCTGACTCTTGTTAGTATATTTAACTTCCTTCCTCTTCCAAGTTTAACATTAGTTTTGCTGAAATACAAGAGTTGTAATTCAGTTCAAACATCATTATTTCTACTTGAATTTCGCTATGTGCAACTTATTCTGTGTGTAGCTTCATAAGTACAATAAAGTATGAAGTAGTTTACAAATGAAAACTGTATGTTTTATTACGGTTCATAAAGTTCATAGTAAGCAAAAAATAGTTACTTAAAATTAGTCATTTAAATTACCTGTACCATTGTAGCTGTAAATTTATTTTGGTGTTTTTGTTATTTTGTTATTATTTATATTTGCATATTTTTGCAAGCTTTGCCAGCCACGCCACAGCTTTCCAGAAATCATTCCGATTTTCGTCCTTTTTCCTTCCTTGTAATATAATTTATAATTGTTTTATTGGATACTCTCTTTTAACTGATAGTTTCATTTAAAAGATTTTTTGAACATGTTTATGTTATTTATTTATGTAATTCCTTTCAAGAGGTTACATTTGATATACGATATACCTATTCTCTTATATAAAAGGACTAGCTATTTTTCATTGGTCATTATTAACCGCGAAAACTACTTAACCAATCTTTACAAAATTTTATCGGCATCATCTTTATAGTTCTAGGAAGGATTTAGAAATAATAAAATTCACAGATTTGAATTGAATTGTCTTAAAAAAGCGATAAATATGTGGAGCACAGTGAAGTTTGACAATCGACCGATAGGTGGCGAGTACCATTCGAAAGAGGTTTCAAAGGTACACTGTTATACAGAGCAAGAGATTAATGATAAAATTAACTTATATTCAATTATAATATTGATTATAAGTATTATTTGAAAAGCTATAAATATATATTGTGACTATTGGATACCAGTGCAATTTAAAAATCGATTGATTTGAGGATTGCGCCATTCTGAAACAGAGTATGCAATGGTAAAGCAATTGAACCCAACTATTATTGAGCCCAAAGTTCAACTACAGCATTTTTATATGTTCAATAGTTCTAGGAAGGTTAACAATAATAAAGTTGACTATAATAATAATTTAAATGTACAATCTTGGGTGGCAAAAACGAGGTTTGCCAAACTATCATATACTTCTATGGTTAGAAGTTAAAATCCAACCAGATGAAATCGATAAAATTATTGATAAATCAAAATTTAGATTCCTTGCTTTTTTTTTTTTTTTTTTTTTTTTTTTTTTTTTGTGTAAAAATATGATTCATGGGCCTCGCCGATAATTCAATTCTTTCTCTACTTGCATATATGACGATAAGTTATCAAAAGAGTTGGTAGGCGACATAACCTTTATTTTTCCCGGAGATTTCGGTAGACTATATCAGTGATTCCAAAAGGTTCTAAAGCCGATACCTACAATAAAAGCATATTTAAAGTGTCCACGTATTTGGAAGGACATCGAACAACTTAAATTACAATAAATATATGAGAGTAAATTTTGCGGATAGACTATATATATATATATTTATCAAATGTGACATATTTCAAATATATAATCTATAATGAATAAAAGAGTTACGAAAACTTGATAAACAGCAAAATTTATAATTTTTAATTTAAATTAAATTTGGGCCGACTTTCAGAGCAAAACCCGTTATGTTCAACATAAAATTGTCGCTTATGCAAGGACGCATTGAAATAAAAAAATCACAAATTTAAGACCTTCCAATAAAAACAATATTGAAGATGGGTTTAAAGTGTGATCAAAATTTTTAGTCTGTCCAAAAATTAGTATTTTTTAATTTTTTTTATGTTCTGTAAAATTTTGTAAAATAAACATAACGGGTTTTATTCTAAACAACTCATCTATTAACAATCTAAATATTAAAAGTAATTGAAAGGAATTAGACTTTTTTCTAGTAAAAATTCTTTAGTGCTATTAAGAAACTTATAGAAATGAATCAAATCATCATGAGAAATAATTTCTGGTAATAACAAAATTAACTTTGAATACAAATGAGAAAGTAATCACAAGAACAATAACCCAAGTATCGTCACTCTTATTGATAAAAGTAATATGGGGAGATATAATAATTATAATACAGATTAATTATAAATGTTATATTTTTTTTTAAATATTTATATCTGACTATTTGATCAACTAATAATTATTTTCTTTTATAGAGTTGATAAAGACAATCAGATGCCCGGAGGCTGTAGCGAGCAGTTGCGATATTGGTCTCAGCAGTTTTAATAATCTCAGATCAGAACCAGCTGCGGACTAACAACCCTCCCTTCCCTTTACTAGTAAACTTTCACCCCTGACCAACTTATTCCTTAAAATAAAAAAAGAAAAACTATAAAAAATTGAATTAATTTTTCCCAGTCAATGTTGGTCTTTTCAGTTCGGATGAGCAGTTTTCCACTAGGGCGGTTCCTTCGGCGAATTAAATGAAGTTGAACAAATAAAAAAAGTACATCACTCGAGTAAAAGTTCTTAATTGCCGAAGGACTAGCAGAACTTCCAATCGGATAAAATCTAAATATAAACGTTTCATTGGGATTTATAGTTCCTACAATATCCTTTAGTTCAAAATTGGAAAATTAGGCAACATTTAGTTTTTTTTAGCAGTGTAAATAAAGTGGAATGCCAAAAACAATATAGTTTACATGACATAAGCGAAAAAATGAAAATGGTGCTAATATTTTGCGGCTTTTTGATTACTACACAAAAGAAGGTTAAAGATGCACGAGTTTCTGTAGCTTTGCTTTTTATTTTTATCTTTATTTTTTTTTATATACTTTTTTATTTATTTTATTTTATTTATTTATTTTTTTATAAAACGACTCGGCTACTAATTGCTTAAGTCTTGTTTTTCTATTGATCAACACCATGTAGTACCTTGACCTCTTCCACAATTCTTCTTCATCTATTTTACCCACCACCCGTTCTCCACCTATTTCAAAGGTCTTCAGGACACCCACCACGTCATGCCAGCTACCAAATCTGCAGATTTCCGTTTCGTTCCTCCATCGTGATACCCATAAATGATAGTTGTTGGCATGGAATTTCATACTTTGTGCATACCATGGATATCAGAAATGATAAACATTTACATCAAAAAAGTCATTGAGAAAATCGAAGGAATAAAATTGGGTAGCAAACATGGAAGGAGCAGGATAATTTTAAAAACTTCGTAAAAATTAAGTAAAGGGGGGAAGTAAGTAATAGATGCTACTTGGCCCTCAAGATAAATTACACAAAAGCGCCTCTCCAAGAAGCATACAATAAGTTTGTCTATCTATCCTTCAATGGAGGGCAACGACACCGCTTCCACGCAGTGCCCCTTGGAAACGCATTAAATGCGGCTAAATGGTGTCGAACTATGGATATGGCAGCAGGTCACATAGTTAAGGGTGGTGGCGGAAGAACTGAGTGGTCTTGGTCAACGGCAGCATCCATAGGTCAAGTGAGATGACTTACTGCGGAGGGGTAGAAGAGACTCATTGAGCCATGGTGACGGCACCTCTTCTAGGAAAAGAGCATTCCGAAATGAAAGCTCCTGGCCCTCCAGGTTAGGGGTTAGGCATTGAGCCAACAACCCAATCCTGGAAAAACCTTAACGTTTCGAACACACTAAGAAGAGATAGCCGGACTGATTTAAGGTTACTATCTATGCATAGAAAAGGACATTTATATATGGGAACTTGGAATGTCAGAAGTATGTTTCAACCAGGGGTAAGTAGAATGCTGGAAAGAGAGCTCATCAAATATAAAATGGATATATAAATAGGCGCTGCAGGAGATAAGATGGAAGAATGCGGAGGTGGTTGAGCTGAGAAATTACACTCTATTCAATAGTGGCAGTAGGAATAATATTCTAGGAACTGGTTTTATGGTTAAGAATACTATTAGGAATGCTGTACTATATTAAGAAGCAATAAATGAGAGAATCTGTAGAATAAGGTTAAAGGGTAAGTTTTTCAATATATCAATGCTAAGTATCCATGCACCAACAGAAGACAAATCAGATGAGGAAAAGATGAATTTTATGGGGAACTTGAAAGAGTTGTAGATACTATCCCTAGATATGATGTAAAATTAATTTTAGGAGACTGAAATGCGAAAATTGGGAAGAAAACCTCCCTCAAACCAGCTATAGGAAACCATAGCAAACATGATATTTCTAGTGACAATGAATGGGATATGTTTAGGGAGACTTTGCGAATTCTAGGGGTATGAGAGTGAGCAGCACCTTTTTCCCTCACAAGAATATACATAAGGAGACATGGATTTCGCCAGATGGAAACACCCGCAATCAAATAGACCATGTATTGGTGGACAGTAGAATGGAACGCTGAGGGGGATGTTGAAGAAGAGATCCCACCAGATCAAGAGGAGATAATGAAAATAATTGCTTCATTAAAAAACCATAAGACTCCAGGCATCCATGGAATACCAGTAGAATTCATCAAGTATGGGGGACAAGCACTGGCCACAAAAATATATAATCTAATATGGGAAATACGGACAGAAGAAAGCATACCTAGCGAATGGAGTAAAGCCATTCTTTGCCCCATCGACAAGAAGGGAGATAAAAGGGAATGCGAGAATTACCGGGGAATTGCGCTCCTGTCAACCACATATAAAGTACTCTCTAGTGCAATCAATAACAGACTAGCGGGATGGGCTGAAAAGGTACTAGGGGATTACCAATGCGGACTTAGAAAGGAAAGGTCCACAACCGACCTAATCTTCTCCTTGAGACAACTTCTGGAAAAGAGTTATGGATATAATGTGAGCCTGAATCACCTTATTATAGATTTCAAGCAAGCTTATGACTCTATAGAAAGGGAGGAGTGTGCCAGGGACATGAGAGCTTTAGGAATACCACCGAAGTTAGTAAGATTGATAGAAATGACATGAAAAGATACTAAATTCCAGGTAAGAATTGGTGGACTCCTCTCAGAAGAGTTTGAGGTAAGAAGAGGACTACGCCAAGGTGACCCACTTTCACCCATGATATTTAACTTAACTCTCGAAAAAGTGATAAGGGCCATAAGAACAAGCCCCGGTGGAAATATTTACAACAGGATGATTCAACATATGGCATAAGCTTACGATGTGATCATCACAGCACGTACTTTTCCAGCTCTCTCTGGAGTGCTAGAAGAGTTTGAAGCAGCGGCGAAGAATAGAGGACTGAAGCTGAATTAGAGCAAGACAGAGTTTATGATTACAGCAAGAAACCAACCTGGCAGAGAAGAGGAGATGCATAATAATGAGCATAAGTTCCGATGGTGCAAGAGCTTTAAGTACCTAGGTTCCCTAATAACGGAAAATAACGAAATAAAAACTGAAATTAAAGCCAGAATTACAGCAGGTAGCAGATGCATGTACGCTCTTCATAAAATACTGAAGTTCCGAGCATTATCACAAGCTGCAAAAGTTATCATGTATAAAACAGTCATAAGGCCTGTGGTAGTGTATGGAAGTGAGTGCTAGACACTAACAAAAGGGAACGAGGCAATACTTTAAGTTTGGGAAAGGAAAGTTCTCAGAAGAATTTTTGGCCCAGTAAATCACCATGGAAATTGGAGAATAAGGAGGAACAAAGAATTGGAAGAGCTATTCGGGGAACCGAATATAGTGGCGGTCATCAAGGAAGGAAGGTTGCGGTGGCTGGGACATGTCCAACGTATGCCGGACATATCCCATATTGGCATGTCCCATAGTGGCGGTAATCAAGGAAGGAAGGTTGCGGTGGCTGGGACATGTCCAACGTATGCCGGACGGTAGGCTGCCAAAGAGGATGATGAATGACAGACCGGAAGGTACCAGATTAAGAGAAAGGCCTAGAATAAGTTGGCAGGATAATGTGGAGGCCGACCTGAAAAATCTAGGAATAAGAGGATGGCGAAGAAAAGCTATGGATAAACTCCAATGGTCATCTCTTCTGCGTGAGACCAAGGCTCATCTAGGGCTGTAGGGCCAAGCAATAAAAAAAAAATAATAAATCTATCCCTCTATATGTTTAAAGGTGTTGGGAGTGGTAATTTAATAGTCTGCATGAATAAGTGGCTTTAGTATACCAGCTCGTGGATATGTAGTTATCTGTATTTCTAATAATAAGAAGGTCTAAGAAGGGTAAGGAGTTATTAGCTTTAAGTTCTATAGTAAAACGGAGACGGGGATGGTAAGAATTAAAAGCAGATAGGATTGCGGTAATACTGTCAGGGTTTAGGATGAGTATGAGGTCATCTATATATTTTTTAATAAAGCTGATGTCATTGGAGAACAAAGGAATGATGGAATTGAGGAGCTCATTAAGGACAATATTAGAGATATCTGGAGCAAGGGGGTTGCCCATGGCTAGTCCAGAGATCTGGTAATAGAAATTGTTTTTGAAAGTGAGGTAGCCAGATTTTAAACAGAGTTCAAGGGATTCGAGATAGGATGTTCGGTTAAGAGGAGTGTGGGGTTCTATAGTGTCCCAATTATTATTATTAATCAAAAAATTGATAAAGAATATATTTCCCTCACATACTCCCAAGTTTTAAACCTCCTCAAAAAACATAATTTCCTCCTGTTATATATATGTATATATTACTTTCGTTTGGTATGTGTTATTATTACTTTACATTCTTGTTTACTCCACCTCTTTCATTCCCTTCTTTACTCTCCTTCATTGACATTTTATCGCGCCAGTTCTTTATCACCTGATCTGTTTTTCATAATCAAACTCTTCCCTGCTCCCGCCCTTTAGTTGATATCCCCGCCGCAAGATCACTCCACCACCCCCTTTCATCCCCCAACTGTCAACATGTAACAGTTTCTGTTTACATCTGTCTGAAAGTAAGCCTGACATATTTTTTTTTTGTAACACCTTACTCGCATCTTTTCCACTCATTACACTCTATTCTTAAATTATTTCTCATCCTTTTTTTAAAAATTAATCCACTGTTTTATTTATAGATATTTAAAAAAATCCTTTTCCTTTCTTCAAATTTAAATGTTATTGCACAGTTTGCTAACCTTCACTTTTCTCACATTTGCCCCTCATTTTCTCTTTCCACTATGTGCATTTATAATTATTTTATTACTTATGCCCCAATATTTATCAATCCTTTACTGCTTTGTACCTCTCAATGCTATACTTTATATATTTACTATCAACTATATAGCTAACTTTTGTTATTAATCTTATTCTATAATTTTTGTATTTACTCACCATCTCATTAACTTTGTATCTACTCTTTTTTATATTTACCAATTATATTGAAGCATTTACTCATTAACTTTTAATTAACTATAACTCTGTTTAAGTTCCTTTCAATTTAAATTAATTAATTAATCTGTAAGCATTATTCTCCATGGCCTTTAGATATTAGCTCATTAACTGGTCCTTACTATTTCATTAACTTTGTATTTACTAAGATTTTATGTTTACCAATTATATTGTTGAATTTACTCATTAATTTTTTAATTAACTATCACTCATTTTAATATCATTTAATTTTAATCTTATTTCAACAGTCTTTATGTATTGTCTTCTTTACCTTTAGATATTGCCTTTATGTTATTGCCTTTACTCTTACATATACCTTTGTTTTTTATACACTCTACAATTTAGTCATACCTTGTTGTTGTTTTTTTCTACTCTAGCCCTGATGAAGGCTTGCAATGCAAGTTGAAACGTTGGCATTACAAATTAAAAAACTTATTTTTTAATTGCTGTGTATCTTTATGACTGCATACCCCAACAATCTACTTCTCCTAATACTTAATAGTCAACTATACCCCATCAATATGAATAGGTGTATATGTAAGTATCGATAATTTAGTTGATTGTCCTTTAATGTTCTTTGTTTCGAAGTAATTAAAATATTATTTTTTACTTTTTAGTTTAAGATTATACTTGAGGGTTTAATCTTGAAGCCGGTTTTTGTTTTTTTTCTTAAAAATAACTTTATTATAGTATCCGAACTTTTTTTCTTTATTTATTTTGGCGTATCCAATCCTTAAAATCCAAAATCCTTAGAAAAATCCTCAATGCTCCTTACTATGTCACAAATAAACCGATCAATAAAGATCTTCTTCTATCGGCTGAACAGGCGCTGATGCTACCCTTGGTCTGCTCAACAATAGCCAACCATCTTCCTCGATCAGTCGCTTCCATGACAGAGATCCTGTTCTAAGCCCTCTCTCCATCTCCATGTTTCCTTCGCCACCACTGACCATCCTCACGCATAGCCCTCAGAATCCTTCTAAGAATTACTCGTTCAAACTTATCAAGAAGGTTAATATTTTTCTCGTTGAGGGTCCACGTCTCCCCACCGTATGTGTCTACCGGTCTTATCACGGTCTTGTAAAGCATAAACTTGGTGGAATGGCTTACAAACTTGCTTCTGATTATCCTTGAGATGGAGAAATAGGCTCTATTCCCAGCTGAAATTCTGTTTCTAACCTCTTCCACCTCCTCCAGGTTATCACTAATAATAGATCCCAGGAAAGGATATTGGAAGCTTCTCACTATTTGGAAACTGTTGGGGCCTATTTCATAGTGACTCTGCCTCCGATTTAGCCGTTTATTCAGAACCAAGATCTTGGGCTATAAAGATCTTAATGTTCCATATTTTGCTGATATGGCTCAAACCAGATGTCTATCCCTTAATAGTAAACTCCATGACCAGTCAAATCGGCTTTACATTAACTCGCTTCCTATCCTCTTCCAAATAACCCTCCGAGGCCTCGGTACATTCAGTTATGGAAATTAATGAAGTGATACCAATAGGTAGTTGTTTTACTGGCAATCGATATGTAACTAAGAATAATATCATCTGATTTACTAGATTTATTTTATATACTATATCTTATTTTATATACAGTTGTAATTGTCAGTATATCGCTTAAAAATGATATTGATTGGTGTGAAGCAAGTTGAAATTTCGCTTCGAAAAAACTACATGTATTTTAATAAATTAAATAAGTTAATCTATAGAATTTGACTACTTTTAAAATAATATACATATGATTGATTATGTTAAATGCTAATGATACATTAACATGTGTACTGTTTTCCACGATAATTCAACACTTTTCTTGATACATTAACAGACTTCTATAACCTATTTACATATTTACATAAATCCTGGGGAAAAATCTTCTTCGGATTGGTTTCATTGAATGGAAGGGAGGAGGTTCATGGACTATCTCGTCTTTCTGTTGAAAGTTGCCTTCACGACAGTTTACAACCACTTCTGTGGGTACGTGATCCTCTATAAATTTATCTGATGGGGAAGGCAGCCTCAGTACACTCCAAGAACATAGATTCGGAGAATCTGAAGAACAAAGGCAAGAAGATAAAAGAGTCCAGAACAGGGGAAGAAAAAGAACTAAAGGAAAAACTATGGAATGCTCCCTCCAGTTGGCGTAAGAAGGACAAGTCATTGAAAGATGATGCTGTCAAGCTAATAGCCTTTACCTCTTAAGTCAGTCCCTGAATTTTTTTGTACAGTGAAATATAAATTTTAACTCATCTTATTGTTGTTTAATTGTTAATATCCTAACAACATTGATACCCCACATTGTGGTATCACATATATTAGATAAACAGAGGTCATAAACAAATACATAATATAATAAGTATATTTAAAAGTTGAAGTTTGATGATCGACTGATAGGTGGCGAGCACCATTCGAGAAAGGTTACTAAGTTGTACGGGGTTATATAGAATAAGAAATTCATGTTAAAATCTATTTATTTTCAATTCAATTGTTATTAAAGCTATAAATATATGTAGTGACATATGGAAATAGACATAAATAAGTTTGCAATGGTAAAACTATTAAACCGAACTCTACAAAATTTTAACTACAACATCTTCATAGTTCAAGGAATGATTATAATAATAAATTTTACTATAATAATAATACAAAATGTATAGTCTTGAGTGCCAGAAACAAGGTTTGCAAACTGTCATATACTTTTGTGGTTATAAATTAAAATCCAACCAGATGGATCGATAAAATTATTTTTGCCAAATTGGATGTCAAATTATAGTTTTACGTAATCTTCAAACACCTCTTCAACACAGTTTTAACTAGGTTAAAAATGACTGAATTTTTATCGTTAAAAAAATTATGCTAAATATCATACTACAAATACACGATTTTTATCGATAAAAAATGAAGTTCAATTATTAGTTAAAATAATTCCAATTTCTTTATTTATGAGAGCGGGCGAAGCTGCGACAGGTTATGCTAGTAATAACCATAATTTGTTTTAAAAAAACATTTATATTACTAACATTCTTCTAGGAAAAAAAACGAACCTACGATGGTGATGTGTAATTTCTTCTTACTGGGTACATGGTATATTAATCACGGAAAACCCTCTAGCCTAAAAACAATATTGTGTTTATTATCAAAATTTTCCTCTAAATGAAGGGTACGAAGCAAAGAGAAGGTAGCTCTAGTCGGAGATTGGAGATTATGTACAATCTTGTGATAAAAAAATAAAGAAATAAAATATATATATATATATTTGTTTTTTAGATGACTTAGCTCCAATAATTAGTTATTAAATGAATTATAATAAGGAACTGTTTCTTATGTTTGATTGTAGCAAGTTTGTTCAATTTTCACACTGGTTGAGAATTTTTCAAGAAAAATTAATAAGTGGTGCTGCCTCCTTCTAACCCTTCAATTATAATAGATTATTTCCGTTATCCAGCGTTTTACCTTATCCAACGAGGTGTCAGCCCCAATAACGCCGGATAAAGGGCGTCTACTGTATACTGTATTTTAGTATAAATATTCCAGGAAATATATCTATAGCACAGAGGGCCCAGAAGGTCGTTAGTTGGATATCGGATCTGCCTGCTCCGAAACTCCACGGCGAAGATCAATCTAGTTTCCTCTACTTCAGGAAGTCTCCTGTTTCTCAGGAACGTCCTCCGGCTTTGAAAGATACATGAAGCTATGAAGGGGAATCGGATATCCTCACAACTCAACGGGCTTAGCACTTAGGTTGTATTTTTAATATATATGAGAGACAGGAAAACGATGTTGAAGGTAACAGAACTAAATAATACCTACAGGTAGTAAAAAAAAGTCTCTGTACACCCATTATTGAAATACTTATTCATGTTTTTTCTTTAAATCGAGTTGCTTAATTTTGAAAATTTATTGATGGATTTAATTACAATTTAATTGCCAACCCATACATATCAACCAATTTTTTTTTGTTGGCGTAATCACGGAATTACAGTAATTTATTAAAAAACTGTATGCCAAAAAAGTCTGTGTACACTATTCCTAATCAGAAAATATCCAATCAATACATGTTAATCCCTGGAAAAATTGCTTGCAACGCTATTTCAGCTTCCCAGCTATGTTCAGTATTATATTATATTTTGTCCTGCATGGAAGTTAGTTAAAAATTATATTTTCTCTCAGTATGGAGATTTCTGTTTGATTAAGAAAATTGGCAATAAATTCAAGAAAACAAGGAAAATATGAATATATTGAGGGAAAAATGAAAAATAATTTTAAAAAATCACTCAACAGTCCAACAAATCATGGCAGATGTAAAGAAATTAGAAACTTTCACAGTAGGCCAAGATCTGGACGTCCAGAAAAACATCAAAGGGTTTATGAAAGAGAAATTTTTAAAATTATTTACAAAGACCACCTAAATCGCAGGTATATTAGAAAATTATTATAACATTATAGTAATAACTCAAACAGTGCAAAATATCATTTTAAAAAAATCAGGATATAACTCGCGGTGTACTAGAAAGAAACCCTTTATAAGTAAAGTGAATAGGGTGAAACGACATTTTTTTTGCACATGAAAATAAATGTTTTGTTGTTTATCGTTATACAATACACTTTTTTTTTATGTTGCAACCTTCTTTATATGTTCTTTAATATCAAAACTAAGCAAAATAGCCGTTTTTCCCCAATTATAGTCCTCTTTTAATAATTATTACACTGAAGTTATATACGAGTAGGGTGTACACACTTTTTTTACTACCTGTATAGTATATTAAGATTGACAGGGAACAGTGTAAAATTGGTTCTCTGAGCTACAGATAATTATAATCTTAAGAAGAATTTTTGTATACATTTTAAAAGTTTTTTTATACTTTATTTAAATGTTTAATTAATTTATATTAATATTAGCATCCCCAGTCGCGGCATCGCCCGCTCTTATAAGTAAATAACTTAGATAGGTTTAGCTAGTAACTGAAGTTTTAATTTTAACGATAAAAATCTTGTACGGTATCATGCAGTTGAGAATTATTTTTTAAAGCTGTAATTTTTAACCCAATACTACGGCAATGATTATGAGATTAAAATTTAATTAAAAGCATAATTCGATATTAAATTATTAGTTCTAATCTATGAAATGGTGATTCAGATGGACAGAAATGTTTTAGGACGAAACTCAGGCGGATAATAGACAGCATTATTAGAGCTTAGAACTCTATCTAATAGGGATATTCTCGACTGTCACAATTTAATTTTTCATTAATAATGTTATTTTTTTTCTCTGCTATAGTATTTGTAGGTAAAATTACTGCTTTAACGCAACCAATGGTACGATTTATTTAACAAACCTGAAACATCGGAATACATTTCAAATCATTGAAATTTCAGTCTTCTAAAAACCTCCAGCAAAAGCCACCCATTTTCACATACAATATCAAAAAATAAGAAATCGATATTTTGAAGGCAATAATTTTTAGTGCGGCAGCAATAATTTTATCGAATCCATCTGGTTGGATTTTAATTTCTAACTACAAACGTCAATCACAGTGTGACAAACCTCTGCCACTTAACACTGTAAAAAATTATTATTATAGTAAGCTATACTATTGTAAACCTTCCTAGAACTATTAAGATAATATGATTAAAATTTGGTACAGATAGTTTTACCATTGCAAACTCTGTTGCAAAATAGCATTCACCACATATTGTTCGATTATTAAACATCCTAGGGAACCACACGTCACACTAAATATTTATAGTTTTTTTTTATAACAATTCATTTGAATTAAGCAAATTTTATTATCAATTTCTACCTCTATATAACACTGTATCTTTATAACCTCTCTTTAATGGCACTCGCCACCTATCGGTCAATTTTCAAACTTCACTGCACACCACATATTTATCCCTTTTTAGCAACAATTTAATGAATAATATCTAAAAAATATTATTACTAAACCTTCCTTGAACTATGGAGATGATGTAGTTAAAATTTGATAAAGATTTATTCAGTAATTTTCGCAGTTAGTGTTAAAAAAGGAAAAATGGTCTGTCCTTTTATATAATAGTATAGATATTATATCCAGTTCCCAGATGATTTATGCATGATGCTATCTGAATCGGCTATGCCATTTGGATCGAAAATAACTCATTATGCAATACTTTATACACTTCATTTTTTTTTTTTTAATTTATAATTTGAAATAACTTTTAAAGCAACCACCTCTAATAAATGTTCTAACAGGCCGTTTCAAAAGTCCTGCCGTTTTCTTATTAATTAAGATTTATTTTTTCTGTACCATCTTTGTTATAATTTAATTTTAAATTCGACCTTTCCCTAATATAAATAATATGGTTAATTGTCCTTGAAATAGGGATTACCTTTAATTCCAGTCACTTCTAAACGTTTAAAAAATATATTAAAATGTTGAGTATTGAAATTCAAATTTGGTCAATTTTATTATACGAATTTTAAACTTGGCTTGAAAGCAACCGAGGCCGATCGAAAAATGTGGTTTGTATTTGGTGAGAAGGCACTCTCTGAGCGTAAAGCGCAATTTTGGTTTTCCGAATTTCGTCAAGGCGATGAAACTCTTGAAGATGATGCACGTTCTGGAAAACAAGTAAGTGCGGAAATAGGTTAATATTTCACAAGTAACAGTCTAGAGATACCTACAATGGGATTTTTTTTTTTAAATATATATAAATGGGTCCATAACAAGAGGCGAATAGATAGATACAGATTCTCGAAACATTGCCCTACCCAACATATTCTCCCGAACTTTCACCCACTGATTAGGTATCGCCTTTTCATATCTCAGGACAATTGTATCCGGCAGAAATGTTTTTATAACTAGCAAAGACTCATACTTATTTCTGCACAAATAACTACAATGTACATGCATTTTTTTTTTTTTTTTTTTTTTTAACTAATAAGAGAACCTTCAGAATAGAATAGGCCTAGAGGCTGATATATTCGAGAGAAGGTATCTGCTCCATATTCCAGGGCAGTTTTTAGCCGGAGCTCGGCGACCACTAAAAACTAACCCGACAGAGGGCAGATGAAGGCTACGAAAGGCATTTATCATCAAGAGGACCATCCATCATCCTTCCTCGCCCGTCCCCTTTGGCTAGTGCACTTTTATCAACACCAAACTCCCTCCCTTCTCATCTATGTATATATAATAACCCCCGATATTATGTAATATACATAAAATATATCTTAAAATAGTCATTTTATTTTATCAGTTTGGCCCTTCTTTCTAAGGATTGCTACCTGAAACTTCTAAAACATTTATAATTAAAGATCACGATAAATTTAGTAGCGAATATCTAGTAGCTTTTGCCCTTCAGTAAAACAGATTGCAATATTTTGCTAACAAAAGCTGTTATAAAAAAATAAATAAATCTTAAACATAGTTAACATCAGATTTGGGCAAAATTTAATCATAGCTAAATACAGCATATTACCGGAAATCAATTACCTTATTAAACTCTAATTCACAGAATCAGTTCTTGATGGTGCGGCCCTATTTATTATTCCCAGAGTTTAGTGTTATGTATATTTTATATGGAGAATAAATGTATCTATGTTTTTGAAACATATTGTAATATTCTTCAAATAAAAACTACTTGTTTAAAAAAAAAATATCCCGAATTCAATGAAAAGTGGTTGAAAAAGTCAACATAAACAAAAAAAAAGGTAAATCGATACTATGTTTGTATAATAATATGTTTGTTTAAAATTGTATGATAGTTACAAAAATTGTCGATAAAATGTAATTAATGTATAGGTTGTAAGTTTTGGCTAAAATAAGAAGTATTTCCACAAACCGGTAGCCAAATAAAGAAAGAAAGCATTTTAATAGAGATATTTGATATAATTATATAAAAATTACATAGTAAAATGACAAAACCACAATAAAATTTATTCATTTGTTTTATAAATCAAGTTTTAACTAATTGTTTGATTCCGGCATATTTTTAATTTTTATTATATTTAACTTCCCATTAGATATCATTAAATTACTTTAAAATTTACTAACCTAAAATGCAGTTCAAACAATCCTGACATAAAGTTACAAAGAAATTCGAAAAAAAAAAAAAAATGGCACTAAAGACCTTTAACTTCATATAAATCGATACAGCAATAATCGAATTTACTATTCATAAGTCGATTGTAGGCGAGATTGCTCGCTAAGCATTGACATTATCGTGTCTACATCGGACGCCGGCTCAAGTCTATTATTTACTTCTACTGAACGGGTCTTATAGGAAAACCATTACCGTGAATAATGTAGTGTATCGATAAATCGGATTGAGAAAGCTTCCAATGTGCCATTAGATTCAATAAATGTATTCAAACGTGTTCTAAACTAATACGTATAGCATAGAAGGTTCTTTATAATGAATGCTGATTTGCTGAAATACACCTACTTAGAAAGGTTCTATAAAATTTATCTTCTGAAAGAGACATGATTCACAAAATTAAGTAAACTGGAAGAGGTTACGAAAAGCTGAATGCTGGTCTGTCTGTAATTCGGCTAGGCTAACAAAGAAACTGAAAATAACAGTATTTTGATCAGAAATTGATGAACGATATGTCTCCACTATTCCATTTGTATGATAAATAGTTTCAAAATATTTATTAATAAATACTGATAATGATATTATAATATTCAAAAAGAAATATCAAGTAGAATACCATGTTTAAATATTTAAATCCAATTTACACGTTCGAATATTTTTAAGTTTTGAAAAAAAAATGTATAACACCAAGTAAACTGAACATCTTAGGATTGGTTAATTAATTGGGATTATTTTATTAGAATACTAGTTTCGAATGCTAAACATTCATCTTCAGTTCTAAAACATACAAAATTTTCAACACATCAGTACTATGTTACATGGATTATATACACTAAAGTTTTCAAAAATGTAAGACAAGGAATAAAACATTAGTACTAACCTCAGGAGATCTAAGCGATATCTGAAATATATCCATCCTGGGAAGGGAAGGGGGCAGGTAGGTTAAATTAATTCAATTAATTCAAGGTAACGCAATTACTTTATCAATCCTAATTGTATTGATCCTTCTATACCATCATGCGTACCTTAAGTGAAACTGAATATCGTTGAAGTGACAATTCATTCATCAATTCCTAATTAGATTTATCACACTACACAATCATGCCTACACCATTTGTACAGTAATTCAGAAACAAAAAAAAATAACCTAACAATGTCCAATGTTAAAAATTGGATGGTCACATGCACCAAACGTTTATAAATCTACTGAGGATCTCTATTTAAATAAAAAATGTTATTTTTACTAAGTTCTAATTAATAATTTATTAATGAACGATATTGTAATTATTAATATTTTTATTATGATTGGAGTATTCGGAATTTCCATTCTATTTTTTTATTCTAGGCAAGTAGTATATAAAAGATTTTAGTAACAGAGATAATCAATCCGCATTTAAACTGCTTTAAATCAAGTGTTTTAATTGTTGTTTGATCATATTGTTAAATTAATCTATTTTTTTTTCTTTTACTCATTATTCTAGGAACATCTCTTTTATTAAATATGTTTTAGATATATTTAAATTTTACTGTATTTAATGAGGGGGAAGGAGCTTGGTGGATATAACTGCATCTATAAATTGATTTCATTTTTAGTGCTGGTTATAAATTTTATCCAAATAATTCTTTCTTCAAATTAGTTCCAAGTTAAACGTGCCTTATTTTTACTCTTAATTTTTTTTTTTTATTTATTTCTTTTGTTTTATGTATATGAAGGGTTTGAAGGAGTCTTTATCATAAGCCTATATCAATATTAGTAAAAACTAATATAATAAAAATATAATCAGGATTTTTTTTTTTTTGTAACAAAATAAAACTAGAAGGAAAGTTCTTTTTTCTGCAACCGTTAAATAATGGGAACATTATTCAATTAAAAACAGCTGATTAACGTTCCATTTTATTCTCTAGTGAAGTAAAAAAATCCCATAAGCTTAACTGTAATTCTCTAGAGTGTAAAGTAAAATTTCAGTGCCTCCTTAATACAAAGTTCATTATTATTTATTTTAAATTATATAATTATTATTTTATCTAAATGAACAGTATTTTACATTATATGAACAATTTAAAAACATTTTAAAAAAAATAGTAGGACAAATCTAGAAAAAAACATTTAAAATAAAAGAAAAAAACTGCTAATTGCAACCATTCGAAGGTTATTACTTTTATTCCTTATTGGATAGTACATATTTAAATTGAATTGCTATTAAGTTGAATTTAAATTAAATTAAGATGGATAGTGATTCAAGTCATGAAAACTCTCCTCCTAATATGGAAAAAAACAGCAGCAAATGTGATTAGTAATCATTAACCCAACAAATCACAAAAATCACAAGATTTAACAATTATAAAAAATGTTGTGTCAAAAACAAGATTAAAAATACTTCAGAAAACATTCTTATTGCTTACTTTAATGAAATAGCTAAATCACACAAATCTTCATCATTATGGTCAATAAATTCTATTTTGAAAAGTACTATATCAATAAATGAAAACATCGACATCAGTACTTATATAAATCTCAAAACATTTATTAAAAGGAAATCAGATAATTATAGACCAAAAAAAAACTGAAATATTTTCAAGAGATGATGAAATTAATAAATCTTTATTAGATGCTCCAAATGAAACATTTCTTATGATGAAGGTAAGTAAAAGTTTCTTCTATTTTGACTTATAAATTGTTATGATAATAAAAATGTAAATTTATGGATTCAAGCATTGTTGCTATTTTTATTTTTTAGTTAGCTTTAATAATCAGAGTATTTCGGGCCTGCAAGTGAACTTCTAAAAATGGAAATAAATCACATAAACCAAACAGATGAATACATAATAATTAATATCCCAATTTCAAAAAATAATTTACAGAGTACCTTTTTAGTTTCCAATAAAATAGGACCATATGACTTCCAACAAACATTCGAACAGTACTTGACATTCCGACCAAAACACACTCCACACCCTCGTTTATTTATTAAATACAGCAAGGGTAAATGTACAACACAACCGGTAGCTATTAATTCACTTTTAGCAATTCCATCAAAAATAGCTACTTACTAGAATAAAAATAACATTGATAACTATACTGGACACGCATTTTGGAGAACATTTGCATCCTTACTAGCTGACGAGGGAGGTGATATTTAACAGATTAAAAAGCACGTGTGGTAGAAGGTTATGTAGACCGATCATTTGGCGCTAAAATGAATACTGCTCAGCTGATATTACAAGGAGGTTCACAAACCCATAAGCAATGTGTTGCTAACAGTTCAAATTCTAATTCAAATACTCATTTCAGCAATAATCTTAACTTCAACGCAAATAATTCAAATCAACCATTTATTTCTAACGCCAATAATTGTAATATTACAATAAACATTTATAATAAATAATAATATAAGTACTTGTATTGCTACCTGAATAAAATTTATAAAAAATTTTTCATATTTTTTTTTTTTAATGGCTGCAGAAAAAATGTAACATTTAACTCGAGTATACAGAATTTTACTCTTTCTCGGCAATTAAGAGCACTCGCTTCGCTTCGCTCGCTCGTGCGTGTAAACCTTGTCTCGAGTGAGTAAAAGTACTTCTTTACACTCTTGTCAAATAAATCAATATTAATAAGGAAAAAAAAGAATGATGCTATTTAAAGATTGTTTCATTTAATAAAATTTATTTCATAATAAACAAAGCCCAAAGATTTAGACAAAATTTAATCAAAGGTGTTGGACAACTAATTTCCTGGAATCAATCACAGGCATTTTTACTGAACTAATGATTATTTGACTAAAGCATTTAATTAAATTAAACTAGGTTATTGAGTCCAGGAAATTGGTTGTCAAATAGCTATGATTAATTTTTTCTCAATTCTGATTACGTTTATCCTTAATACATTTCATTCCGTTATCTTGTGCCTGATGTTAGAAATTAATTAACCAAGATAAAAGTAAATTAATTTAATGGAAGTGAACAGACATCATGATACAACTCGCAGATTGCTCTGCCGGAAGATTGTAGAGCCTAGATATAGCTGCTGTGGGCCGAGCAGATGCCTAACTTGGGATAATGTATTCCAGAGAAGCTGGAACTCTGCAGTCACTCTTTGCTACTTTACGTCCTCCTGATTCATAGGGGACTTGAGCTCTCACTACCTCTTTCTATTCCCAGTTGATCGCGTGAGTGGTGTCTGAGTTGGATTCACTTACCTCTTCAGAAAGAGTTTTAGACCCTTAAGTTTAACTCGTGGTCCAATCTAAATTGTAATCATTAATTGGTCTACATTCTTTTGAAACGAATGAACGGTGAACACATTTGCAAAAAAAATTAAAATCAGTTTTCGAAAAAGATTCAATTTCTACTATAACATGAAAAACTTTAGATTTATTTATCAATCAGCTTTAATTGGAGCGAGTGTCTCAACGCGAGAAGTCCTTAAGTCCGAATCCCATATAGGTGAGTTAAAAGTTATTTCTTATACCCCTCGAAATGAATCGAACTTCCTGCACTTGCAAGAATAGGTTGGTATCCTGTATAGTACTCTGTTCCCCGTCCTTTCTTTAAGCCCCTGCAAACAAATAATCAACTTAAATTCCAGGAGTCGTCAGTTCGTTTTTATTAGTAATTCCTTCGTTGAAAACCTCCGTCTTCCTGCTCAACAATGTACTTTACTTTATGACGGTCTAGCGTATCTCACTGGTATTCTGAAATTAGGTGGCTTTACCCCAGTTTCCGACGTCAATACTTCCTAGGTGCACTCATATTTCAATCCTCGAAAACCAAACAACCCACCTATATTTATGACCTTACTCTGCGCTGCTCCACCTCTTAAATACTAGAACCCGACCCATCAATCTGTTCACTCCTGCGGATCGAACTGCACCCTTCGAAAAATCCTGTTTCATCCTTGCTTCCTCTTTATGGAATTCATTGCCCATCTCAATTCAAAAAAGCCCCACTCTTACTTCCTTGAAACTTCATCTATTTCTTTTCCTCCCGAATTTTCAATTTTCTGAGCAAATGTAATTATCAATGAATATATCATTAATAACTAGCTGAAAGTACCCCGCTCCTCTAAATTTATATCATTAGCATTAAGACAACTAAATGTAAAAACAGTTAAGCTTAAACGTTGATAATTATTATTACAAATAAACCTTTTTCTTATACAATAAGTTTTTAACTTTAAAAGTTAATTATCATTATTTTGATAGCCATCCAGTGAAGAAGCTTCGAGGCAGCACTACCATCTTACTCAGCTCTGATACCAGACCATCAGCTTTTCTTAAGGCATACTTTAAGTGAATATAGTCTTAACTTCTCAACTTTTTTGAAGAACGTTTAGTCTTTCTGTTTCTATTTTTGCGTACATATCAAGCATAAATTGGTTGAGGAGATTACGAAATTAAAGTAAATAAGGTTCTTCACCTCCTCGCTCCACTAATATTTAGGCGTAAAAATCAGCTGCAGACACAGTTTTCTTAAGTGATGTATTGGAGTTTGGGTCACGCGGAGGGATGTTAATACTGTACCTTTTTTTTCCATGGTAGAACATGATACGATACTAAAGAGAATCATACACTTGATAGAACTCACTGATTCATATCTGTTTTTTGTCCCTACATCGAACTGGCCTTACATGTCATCACCAGAGAACATAAGTCTTTTAACCTCCTCTTTAACATAAGTCTTTTAATAGCTTCTTCTAACAAAACAAAACTCAAACTTGTAAGTTGTAAGTAACCTCTGCAGCTACCATGAGTTCACAGAAAGTACCAATATTATAAGGTTTCGACATCGATCGTATTTTTGTTTGTTTACAACTATAAGGAACTTAAACTGATCAAAGTTTGCGGCTTAAAGATCTAACCTATTTTTAACTTAGCTTATATCCAAATACCATATGATAATTAATCTTTTATTATTCACCCAATAAAAATTGAAATCGCATTTTTCGCGAATTAGCCGCGATCCAGGCCGATTTTTTAAAAATTCCTTTCTTAGCGAGCACCTATGGCCCTAGAGGAATCTACATATCGAATTTCATTCCAATCCGTTCGGTGGTTTCTGAAATTTTCGTGTTAAGTGAGTGAGTGGTATTTGACAAATATTAATAATTATCATAGCAAGATGATTGTCCTATGTACTGTAATTATATGTCATTCTTAAGGCACAAATTGTACCAGAATAAAGTTCATTTTCTTCTTCTTCTTTTTTTTCTTAATAATATTCTACTAATCGATACGGAAAACCTCAAACTTGAAATCATCATACAAAACTAAAACAATAAGAAACGGCTCTTCGTTTTAGACTACTTGAGCATTTATTAGACAAACGTTCTGAGCTTCCAATTAAATACAAAAGACTTATTTACGTGACAGTAATAAGAACTATTTGGACAAACAGAGCTAAGTTTTATAACTCCACTGAACCTTCCTATTCTCATCGTATCCAATCCTTACAATCTAAATTCCTTCGTAAGAAACTTTTTTTTTAGTTATTTATTAACAACTGTATTTGCAAATATAATACATCAAGTAAATTTGATGATAATGACAAAAATGACACGTCACTTGTTTTTAAAGAAACTACCCATTGGCAGCACTTATAAAGGTTCTATATAATTAAATACTATCTTAGAAGGTCCCGAGGCCACCTTCTTTTCAGGCGCCTCGGAGGGTTACCTGGAATGTAGTGAGAAGTAAGTTGTGATACTAATGGATTTGAATGGTTGTGGAGTTTGCTATGAAAGGATAGATATCTGGTATGAGCTATGTCAGAAACGTAAGGTATATTAAGATCTATGTGGATAAGTTCGTTTGTGACGAAGTAAGGGGAATGTAGGACACGAAATGAATTAGATCGCTTAGCTCAACTCCGTATGTCCAAACCGGTCTAATTACTGTTGTAAATGAATCATTTGTAATTAAGTGGAAGGTTTAAACAACTGTCAAGTAAATGTTGAAGTAGTCGAAAACGACGGGCAGTTTCTTGTCGTTTTAGTCTTGTATGTGGATTCCAAGTAAGACGTTTGTCCAGATGGAGTCCTAGGTAGCGGATCTGTTCAACGGGGATTAGTGGAACATCATTAAAGGATACTGTAGGACAGGAAGTCGTAGGTTTACGACGAAGGGTAAAGGTTATTTGATGGAATTTATTTTGCTTCTCCATTTTTGACACCATTCTTGAAGGTTGATGACATGGGATTGGAGTGTCTGGGAAGCAATGAAGGGATCATTTTTTACTGATAACACGCAAGTGTCATCAGCATACGTGCTGATGATGGTGCTAGGATTTGTCGGGATGTCAGCTGTATACACCGTATAGAGGATTGGACCTAGGATACTTCCTTGAGGAACACCTGCAGATTGGGTAAAGAGAGAGGAATGGAAAAAGTTATGATTAACATTAAAAGTTCTATCACTGAGGTAAGAGCGGAGGTAAGAAATTTAATGCTCCTTATCATGTCACCAACAAACATAACATAATATTGTTATTGACTTAATGATCTCGATCGTGGGCTCGGGAACTACCAGTTCAGTGTCTTACCCAATGGGCAACTCCGCTCCTTATTTTACACTATTAACATACATAATATTCGAAAACATTAATATCCACTTATACTCCTCCAAATCGCGAGCAATTTTGTAACTTTCTGAAAAATCAAAGCTTAGGATCACCAGGGAAGTACATTCTTTAAAGGTTCAAACTACTGGATTTCAATGACACTATTAGAAGTAGAACATGCGGCTTTAATGGACTCAACTTAATTAGACATTACAATTTCAGGTAACACAATACTGGTTACTAGATCTCACCTCATCACCTAGGTCGCTGTTATGGCTTCACCAAAGTGAAAAATGATCCACCATGACGCTACCTAATTGCCTAATCAAACTTTCAACCCTTAAAAAATGGTTTCTGTTGCTTAATTAACCGCAAAACCCTACAGTATTGGAACTCAAAATGATCGTCGTTCATCTGATCAATGAGCTATTTTTTTTAAGTCGCAACTATTAAATGCCAAGTGATAAAAAACAAGTCATGTTCTAATTATTAATATGTTCTTTCATTTTCTTTTATTTCAAATCTTATCAATTTATTATATCCAGAAATAAATGGTGAATATTATAAAATTTACGAAAAAAATAATAAAATGACAATTAAAATCAAAGTTACTAATACATATATATATATATAGTATATATATATATATATATATATTTCATTGTTTCCCTTCCATAGTAACAGGTGTGATATTATTTTTAATTATGATGAATTACAATTGTAAAAGTTCTATATAGAAATTAGAACAAACGGGGAAATAAGAAAGGAAATAAAAAAAAAAAAAGAAAGGAAAAAAAAATCATGAACAAAAAGAACTATTAATAGGCATAATTAAAAATAAATAAATAAATACGTCTAAGACAATAGAAAAAGGAGAAAAAAACAAAAAAAAAACGAGTAGACAAGTTGATTTTCTGATGTGTCTTCAGGTATTTTTCTTAGATTTTGATGAGGGGTGGTCTTCTTTCTTCATGAATGAGGTCCAATTGATGTAGCGAATTTCACTAAATGTTTCTTATATTTTTTATATAGCTTTGCTTCCGGATAAGGCCATGTTTCCGCATTCATCAGTACTGTATTTATCAGTAAATATCTGTTGTGTTCGTAAAGGGTGCAGTTGTATAGTAAATGATGAAATGTTTGTGGAGTCTGTCCGTCGCATTCACATATGTCTGTGTTTTTGATGTGAAATCATTTCAAGTAGTGATTAGTTTGTTCATGTTCCGTTAGCAGTTGTGTAAATTTGTGATGTGTACTTATTTGTGTATTGTGATTTTATAGTGTGATGTTTGGGATGTATTTGTGCTAGGGTCGTCCTGTTGAGTTTTCCAAAGTTTGTCCCATTCAGTAAGTGAGTCTGTTTTAATATGTTGCTTAATAAATGAGATAGGAATGCGATTGTAATCTATAGCAAGTTCTGAATCGTGAGCAGCTGTCTTTGCCAGTAAATCTGCTCGCTCGTTCCCTTCGATTCCACTATGGCCTTTAACCCAGATTAATTTAGTTGGTGTTCCACGGTTCATTAGTTCAATCAAATTTGTCTTGAGTTGATGTGTCAGTGGGTCTTTGGATTTGGGGTTATTAGTTGAGTCTATTAATGTCTTGTTGTCCGTGTAAATGGTGTATTTGTGTTGAGCAACGTAAGTTTGTCTTAGAATATATTCTGTGGCCTTAACTACAGCTAATTTCTCTGCCTGATTATTAGAGCAGTTATAGCCTAGTCTGTATTGTTCATCGTAGTAGTAGCAGTTATTGTGATATAGAGTTAGTGCGCATCCTGTGTGCTGTTCGTCTTTGCTTACATCCGTGTAAATGTCAATACTTCCTGTGTCTGTGTCTGTAGCTCCTGTGTCTGTTATGTACTGTGTTAGTTTAGCGTGTATAGCAGGATGTATCCAGTATTTTTGGTAGTTAGTTCGTCTTCAATGTCCCTTGGCTCCATGTCCTTGTACTTTAGTCCTTGTTTTCTTATTTTATATAATGTCGTTAGTTCTGTAATTTTTAAGTGAATTGGTTTATCCCTGCTAGGACACAGGCAGCGTCGTAAGAGATAGTGCGATAAGCTTGCTTATCCTTATTCCCATCAGTCTCTGAACCCGCTGAAGCTTTTTTCAGATTGATTTGTTTGACTGCTCCTGATTCCCAAACGGGTATGGCGTAAAGGAGTTTTGGGATGATAGCCCCTTCATAGATAATTTTTAGTGCCTCTGTCTTTAGGCCCCATGTGTTTCTTGCAGCGATAGTTAGTCCGTTTACTGTTTTATTGTTTTTGTTAGCAACGTAGTCTGTGTGTGCTTCCCAACTTAGTTTCCTGTCGAATGTTTTATCCCTAAATATGTCATGGTTTCCGTTTGTACAAGTGTTTTGGAATAGAGTCTAATGTTTAAATTTGGAATAATTCGTTTCTTGGCAAAAATTATGTATTTTGTCTTGTCAGTATTAAATTCGAGATTATTGTCTGTTGCCCATTTTTCCAAAATAATTAGAGCTTGATTGGTGATTAATTGTAATTGGGGGAAACGTTTACCAGTGACGAGAAGTAAAATTTCGTCTGCGTACGTGGTTATCTCTACGTTCTCTGGAAGTACTAAATCGAATAAAGAGTTGACCAAAATATTCCAGAGCGTCGGTGAGAGAGAAGAACCTTGGGGAGTGCCAATAGTTAGTTTCTTTGAAATTATGAAGTTATTGGATCTGATTTCAACTGATCGATCCTGAAAGAAGCTTAATATCAACTGAAATAAATTTCTTGGGCATTGGTACTTCCTCAGTGGCAGGTACCCAGGCATTATCAAACGCTCCCGATATGTCGAGTTTCAGCTTTAAACAATTATTTTATTATTTATTGCCGATTCTATAAAATATATATATATATATATATATATATATATATATATATATATATATATATATATATATATATATATATTATTGTTCTGCCGTTACCAAAAAATCGATTCTTGATTCTTGGTACCGATACTTTGGTTTAAAAATAAATTACTATTGCATAGCATAATCCAATAATAAGAGGAAACCAGTATTGAAAAAAAAAAAAAATAATTTTTCATTAATCAAATGAGTTAACTACAAAAACATTTTATCTTCAACAGATAATATATAAGTTAACATACAGTCCGGACAATGTACCAAAAAAATTATTCATTTTACAACTTCATAATCGAGTTCATAATCTTCATTCTGGGGTAACGAAAATTCCGATAGAATATCGAAAGAGTAAAATACCATATTTTGATCTTACTGTCTTTTTAAAGATAAAAAAAATAGCTTTTTTAACAGTTTCTTTATTTTCACAAGGGAGTATTATCGATATATAATAATTAATAACTTAGGTACAACAAAACTGTCGTCAACGTGAGCGGAATCGACTTTTCTCAAAAATTGGAAAAATTTAGAATCAATATTACTAATCGAGAATATCATTTTATATTTTATATCAAGAATATTTTATATATATATATATATATATGAAGATTCTCAAAAAATACGTTATTGGAACCTTCTCTTTAGGATTGTTTGTTTATTTCGTTTAACGTCATTTTATGCTGTTATGGCTAATCGGACAATGCTACGGTGGGAGTCCTTAATTTTGCCTATCCAGATATAATTAGGATAACGATCTTTAACGAGTACCTGACATCGCACAGGCTCGGGACCCCCATTTTACGTCCCTTCCGAAGGACGGCATAGTTAAGGATTTTTTACTCCCTTTAAAAAATCCTAAGGTCATCTGCCGGGCTGCGAACCCGCGATCTTGGGTATAGTAGGTTGCTATGCTAACCACTACACCACAGGTGACCCCTTCTCTTTAGGAGGGCTACCAAAAAATAGTTTCAATACAAGATAAAATTAATTAGAATCTTGATAAATTAATTAGAAACGAAAATATTTTTTTTTAGATGAATTGTATATCTGAACAATTATTAGCGATATCGGCATCCCTTGGCATAGTATAAAAAAATCTTTCGTTAATTCACCTAATAATAATTATTATTATTCCTGTTTAATATTACCATATACTCAATAATATACAAAATAGGTTAATGTATTATAACATTCTAGGAACTCTATAAATAATATACCGGGAAGCAACATAAACTTTGAAGATGTAGCCGACATGAACAAGTGCCTCGGGGCTATTTGACTACAATGGTGGACTTTGGCACTGGACCAAACCCGCCCGTCTCAACTTGGAAAATAATTCCTCCCCGAGCACTCCGGATTTCTCATTTACACGACCGTTAATCTGCTAGTCCGTTAGGTTTATATTATATTATATTTTATTTAATTTTATACTCTAGAAAAAAAATAATAAAACTGTTTAGGGGACAATGAAAAATAGTCCTATGAAGAAATATAGCATATATTTCATATCATATTCACCACATATTTTGCCTATTTTTTTTTTCGTCTTTATATATACATCAAACAGTATGTTCACTTCTCTTGGACCGATAAGGTGCAACTGTTTATCCGAGCGTTCAGTTTTAAAAGATAATTTTTTTTTTTTGCAAATATTTTTACAATAAATGTTATAATAAACATACATTATCACTACTTTATTCAAATGACCTCTAGGTTTCATCTGTAAAATGTCATAAAACAATTTTTCAGTACAAACCTAAGAAGTTTTACAAAAGTGAACTAATCTCGGTATAGATTAAACAAAAATATGTTAAAACCTCTTTAGAATTTTCAAGCAAATAAAACTGCATAAGTCTGTCAATATATACACCATGGAGTTATAAACATATGGAGAGGCCCTTCCCGTATTTTCTTCAGTCAGGAGTGAGACCAAAAAACAACCGGCCACAACTTTGCCCAACTAGCGACTTGCATTCCATTTGGGCTAGGGTATTTTCCCTTTATTAAATGAAAAAATAACTCATTAAATATATTAAATATAATAAAATCCCAGAATAAACCCTAAGAAACCAAAATTTGAACTAAAAAGACGGCTAATATGCTGACTATATAGTGCGAATCAAAATGGCTGCCTCTAGTCAGCTACTGCCTCAGTGGTTGAGAGGTAAGCTCCTTCCACTTGTATTCAAAAAAGTCACCAAAACTAGTTTAAAACAGGATAAAAAAATTTGAAACGGTAGGGAGTTTATTTATTACAGGAAATTCTTTTTTACAGAAATCGCAATCATCTTCAGGAAATTTTCCATCACAAAAGATGCAAGTTGTGATCTCTAACAAGAGATTGGTCGAAGTTCCTGTGGAAATGGGGTCCATATTTACACCAAGAAAGGGTGCCCATTTTTATACTACCTCCACCTAAGAAATATTGTCACTATCACACGGAACCAAAAAGCGTGCGTGACTAAAGATGTACTTGAAAAATTAGCTTAAGATCTCCGCTTTCCGGATAACAGTGTGAATTTTTTTCAATGAATGTCTCTCAAAAGTTTCCAGTCCAAAATGAACACCAATTTGCTCAATAACTCAATGTGTATCCTCACTAGTTGAAAGAATGATTCCAACTGCTCACTCTCTTACATTAGCAAATTGGTTATCTTACATAGCTGGCTCCATAGACAGTCTTCGCCGCGTCTTCAATATCTCCCTTAGCCAGTAGGGAGGGGTGTCCATATTTACACCGGTGCTCGTTTTTACACCTTTTCCTGTAATTATTAGCATATTTTAAAAGATTAAGGATTTGCAGCACCTAAGGGTAAGGTCTGAGCTTTTGGGGCATCCAACTAGGATCAGATACAACATAGCCTTGGTACTTTTAACCTCTGTACCACCTTGTACTTTGTGGGCAAGGAGGCAAGCAGATTAAATAGAAGAATATATGGATAAAGAATACAAAAGTGTTCAATACCCCCCCCCCCAAGCTACGAGTGATAACAACAAACCACTATATTGGAAGGTTTGGTGTTTTCTTCTTGTCAGTCGGCTTTAAGGTTTTTGGAAAAGCAGTGAGATGCAAATAGCGAAAATGAAACCCAGTGGGTTTGAGTTTATTATTAATGAAAATGGTATGTTATCAACTAGTGGGTTTGAGTTCATTATTAATGAATATGGTATGTTATCATACCGTGTACAATAAAAAAGGATGGATCACAATTTTTTATGGTTATCATTTCTTTAATATTTTGTTTAAATATTAATGGACAGAATATTAAAGATATGATAACCATATATGTTATATATGATAACCAAATCTCAATATATGTTATTCCAA
Organism: Euschistus heros; assembly: GCA_003667255.2. NCBI lineage: Eukaryota > Metazoa > Arthropoda > Insecta > Hemiptera > Pentatomidae > Euschistus > Euschistus heros. The sequence continues at coordinate 4,105,994 of RCWM02000044.1, read as the reverse complement.
TATACATTATAATAAACCAATTATCTTTTTATATATTACACAGTAAACGGAAATTCCAGCTACCTGTACCTGGAAATACCACTAAGTTTGGAAATACCCACATTAAACCTCATCCCTTACCTATTTCCCAAATTTTCCCAGTTCAGTTGTGTACTAGAGTTGTTATAGTTTAATAGTAGATAACCAATGGCAATATCTATCAGTAACATAGTTTATAATAATAATAATAATAGCTCCTTTATTTCTACATAAGATAATTACAAAATAATAAAAGAAATTTACATTTTTTTTTTTTCAAGGAAAAGTGACATCTTTGGGCATAAGCCTCTCCCAGTTTTTTCCAAATGACTTTATCATTTGCTGACCGGTGCCATAGACACCCCAGAAGATCTTCGATATCGTCCCGCCATCTCGAACTAGGTCTTCCTCTCTTCCGTGTTGAATGGACAGGATACCAATCTGTGGTTCTTTTGGCCCATCTTCTACTGTCCATTCTTGCTATGTGGCGTGCCCATTTCCACTTAATCAGTAACATAGTTAGTAGTTTCATATTCCTCCATGTTTTGTAATTGTATGTTGTTATATCGCTCATTTGCTACAACTACATAACTCAGTAAAAAGCTCTTGAGTTATGCTGACCTTTTGACTGTATAATGAACCATTCACCTATGTAGTTTTAGTCGGTTGAACGTTATATTTGACTATTCACTGAGAGATAGGAGGATATGTCACCATTGTAGGTCTACAGATCGTTCAGTACTTTATTCACAAGACTGTCCTGCAAAATTGAAGTTTTTGAGTTAATCTTTAGTTCTAACGCATGTTTTAACATATTTATTTTGTTGCTAACTTTATTTTTCAAATAGCTTGTATAAGTTATATATTTTATTATGACCTGTTATTTTGCCGAACGAAGTTTTATATATTTTACCTGTTCTTTAGGGTTAAGAGCAATATTATTTAAGAAAAGAAAAAAAACTGCTACTACCCGTTCAGTACTTCGGTAATAATGTAAGGATGTACTGTTACTGGGCCAACGGTTGTGAAAGGAGGGATTTGGCCAAAACCACGCTCAACCGCCAGGGTTATCTCGCAATTATGAATATTCACTTTATAGAGGCTGGGCGTGCCTCTGGAAGGTATCCAGACCTCGAAGTCTAGCCAAGTCTGTTTTAACAAAAAATAAATTTGACGAACTCGAAATCGGGTCCGGGAGCTTGGTAGTCAGGAGCCTTATTTAATGAACTACCGCTGCTCCAATACCAGAAAGGAACGATTTTTATGAAATACAAATATGTTTTATATCTGGTTCAAACGATTTTGGATCTTGCTAAACCTTGTAAAAGGAAGGGCCGCTAAAAAAAAATCATAAAAACAAGGTGACGTGGGGAAAATGTTATTTTTGCCTAAGAACGAAGAGACAAGGGTGGCTGAAGGGATAGAGTTAATTAAAGGGGGTATTATAGGGCCTGTATTATTGAAGGGGCCCTGGATTATTTAATAATAATCCTCTGTGGGCGGTCCCCTCATTGCAGCCAGCTCTAGCTGGTGTGCTCTGGTATTAGTGTCCTCTCACGGCAAGCTAAGCTATCTAAAACCGTCTCCCTCCCTTCATCTTAACATAATAACAATATCTGAGTCCAACGATATCGTTTATATTATAATTGAAATTTTACAAAGGGTTAAAATCATGATGTTGGTAATGGAAAATGATTCTAGAAAAGACTACTTTATTGATTATAGGTGGCTGATATGTAGTCAGTCAAATCGATAAAGATAAGAAATGTAAGATTATTAATCTATTTTTTCATACCGATGTTTCGGAAGGACATTCATCGATGGGTTTAACCAGGGCTACAAAAAAAAAAATACAAAAAAAAAACGTCTAAATTATTGTTAATTAAATAATTAAATTTTTAAAAAAGCTGTTTTAATTTTGAAGATCAAATTTTACTCCCAGGCTGGGGCATATACATATTTTTAGTAAATTTTAGTAAATATAATTTATTTTATAGTTAAAAAAAAAAAAGTCTAGGCCATCTCCTTTTATAGGCTTATATCGTTATTTTGATTCTAGTGATTAGGCTTATGATAACCCATTAGTTACATAATATTTCTTATTATAATTGAAATTCATTTATTTATTCAGTTTATCATTTTATTGAAGAATTAGGTAATCAAATTTATCAGTTAAACATTAAGCCGATATGTGTGTGTGAGACAAAGATAGAGAGCGATAGAGAGAGAGAGAGAGAGAGAGAGAGAGAGAGAGAGAGAGAGAGAGAGAGAAAGAGAGAGAGAGTGAGAAGAGAGAGAGAGAGAGGAGAGAGAGAGAGAGAGAGAGAGAGAGAGAGAGAGAGAGAGAGAGAGAGAGAGAGAGAGAGAGAGAGAGAGAGAGAGAGAGAGAGAGAGAGAGAGAGAGAGAGAGAGAGAGAGAGAGAGAGAGAGAGAGAGAGAGAGAGAGAGAGAGAGAGAGAGAGAGAGAGAGAGAGAGAGAGAGAGAGAGAGAGAGAGAGAGAGAGAGAGAGAGAGAGAGAGAGAGAGAGAGAGAGAGAGAGAGAGAGAGAGAGAGAGAGAGAGAGAGAGAGAGAGAGAGAGAGAGAGAGAGAGAGAGAGAGAGAGAGAGAGAGAGAGAGAGAGAGAGAGAGAGAGAGAGAGAGAGAGAGAGGGAGAGAGAGAGGTTTGCTTTAATAAACTATAAATAAAAATAAAAATTAATTATTTTTACTTTACTTTTTTTCATTTCATTATGTCTCTGACCACATGAATGCCTCTGTACATGTGCTTTTATTTCTGTCCTTTTTGTTATTCCTAAGAAACTTTGTCCCAGAATAAAATTATTTTCCTATTTGTTTTTTCTTTCAATTAAGTTTTTAGTCGTTCCAATGACTATAACATAATAATAGCTACATTAAATATGAGCTATAACTAACTATCAACCAATAGATAATAAGGCTCTTTCAACTTTAAGGGGGCGAGAGAGTGGCAGAGAGGGAGGAAAGGAAGAAAGAGATAAGGGAGAAAGAGAGGAATAAGGAGGGAGGGAGGAAGACTGAGTGTTTGTGAGAGAGAAACATTATCTATATATATAGAGTGAGAGAGGGAGAATAATAATAAGGATTACGAATACATGTTACTTGTACAAATACATGTTTTTAGCAAGTCAATTATATAATTTAGATAAAGGTAGTCTCAATAGTCAGTAAATTGCATTTACAAATACAATTGAAGTTGATCATATATTCTTATCAATGACGTGAAATGTAGGCTACAAAGTTTTTATTAATATTTTGTTTAAAATTAAATTTGCTTTGAGAAACACTATGTTGGCCTATAAGCAAGTGATGTTTTTAACATTCCTTAAGTCTTTAAATAAGAAGAGCTGTTTAGGCCATTACTAACGATGAGACCGCTGCCTTAGACGAGGTACAAAAAGCCCAGCCCGCGGAGGAGAGGAGGCAGGTCTACCGCCATAATTAGCTCTATACCCTCCCTCCAGTACAGATTCTTTACTCTGTAATTGTAAATTGTAAACCCCCAGGCGTCGACTCTTTACTTTATTTTGCTTTACACTGCGCTAATTCATACTAAACAACAACCGGCAAACATTTTCCTAGAATTTTCCTAGAATAGGATTAAATAAATTCAATTAGTGTTAGTTTGTGGTCGGAATCCTGGTCTGTAATAATACGGGGCGGGTCTCGATTTGATTCTTAGCTAAAATAATATAAGCGGTTTTTAGAATGTATTTGCAGGGTAAACAAATACAATGATATCAATAATTTAACAATAAATTAAGGTAATTAATTTATGTTTTATATTTTTTTTAACGATCCGTTGCCAAACGTTTAGGTCCTCCTCAAACGATTGAGTAAGACAACACCATCTTATCCACAACACTCTAAAATGATTTTCCTCTAGAAAATTAAAATCAAAGAAGTATCTGCAAAAGGTACGATTTCAATTGAAAGCGGATATTAGGAGGAGAGGCAGGGGCAGAACGGCCGCCTCCCTCAATAAAATTCTATTTTCTAAATCCCGTAACCTCCCCTCCCCAAACCTAGCGGTCCCGGAAAATACTGCAAAAAGGAAACTCCCCTCGGGAAATATTCGGAAAAGCTGGTTATAGCCAGAGATCCTGTGCATTAAAATCGCTGCGGTTCTATTGTCGTCGATAAAATACTCCTCCTGAGAAGATCGTACAACAGTAAAGGTATTATTTACGTTATATTTCGAAAAATCTTTCATTTTTTTTTTTTCCTCTTTCAGATTTTAATTCACACCTGCTATTAGGGTAACGATCAGTGAATGTGATGAAATTGTAATATTACAGGCATTGTATGCGTGTGGGAGACTAGCACTCAATAGTACCTCCTCCTGGCATGGGTTAAAGAGATTTATTTGAGCAAATCTCTCATCCAGCTTCTTTCAAGCCTTCTGAGAGTATTTCCAGGTATGTCAGTCGTGGCCATGTCATTAATGAGTATGTTGTTATGTCCATGAAGTCTGTAATAAAATATAAAGGTCATGTATATGTTCCTTTACTGTGGGTATTTCTAAATCAGTGTGAATTGTGTGGTTTGAAACGTACCAAGGTGATTTCGTGATTAGTCTGAGTAATTTAGATTGGAATATTTGTATTTTTTTAAGTTGTGTATTTTTTGCAGTCCCGTATATTTGTGAGGCGTATGTCCATATGGGTTTAAGTAAATAAGTGTATGTATTCAGTCGTTGTCGGATTTTAATGTCGACCGTTTATGAAGCATTGGATACAGAAGTTTTAATCTCTTGGATAGATTGAGACGTTTTTGTTTTACGTGTGGGCTCCAGGTCATTCTTCTATCAAATGTAAGTCCTAAGTAATGAATTTCGTATGTTTGTGGTATGGGTTGATTGTCGATGAAGACAGGTGGACAAGAGTCTTGTCTGAGTGTAAAGGTTATGTGCTGTGATTTGGTGTCTTGTAGTATTGTTAAGTGGTGTTGAAGAGTTAATAATGCAATTGTGGGGTCTTTATGTCTAGTTAATATTGCTGTGTCATCAGCGTATGTTGCTGTCAATATTTGAGGGCTAAGTGGCATATCGTGAGTGTAAAGAATATATAACAGTGGAGCTAGTATTGACCCCTGTGGTACTCCGGCTTTTACTGGATAAATAGGGGAGATTTCTGAACCTTGTCGGACAGAAAAAATCTATCAGAGAGAAAATATTAAAGGATCAGATAATAGGTAAAGGGAAGAAGATTTTTTAATTTGAAAAGAAGTCAGTCATGCCAAACTCTGTCAAATGCTTGAGCTACATCTAGAAATGCCCCAGTAGCATATAGTCTTTTCTCGAGTGAGATTGATATGAAATCCGTTACACGGTGTAGTTGATGAACTGTTGAGTGAAAGGAACGGAATCCAAATTGATGTGTAGGCAGTACTTGTTTATGTGTAAAATAATTTTTCAAAAACTTCAGAACACAAAGGAAGTAGGCTAATTGGTCGGTAGGAAGAAGGTGAATCGGTGTTTTTGTTTGGTTTATGTATCATGGAAATATAAGAATATTTCCATTCAACTGGGAATTTTGTAGTCCTATGAATTGCGTTGTAAAGTGTAGTTAGAAAGACTATAGCTTTTTTGGGCATTAATTAATTTTCATTTTACTTTAAAATCCTGTAAATTATCAAAATATTGAATTAACCGGATTAAAATTAATGTTGTGCTTTAAGTTATTGTTTTTTTTTTTCCATATATCCGGTTATACTAAGAAAATACTCTCGAAACCAAAAAGAGATATGTCATTCAAATCTCATTATTATACTTTTAGCGCTGTTGTGAAATGTCTACAAAAATTGTTTTTATACATTTTTTTTATTTCTACCTGAATCCAAATTATCGATTTCAAATGCAATCCAATCCTTACCATACAAAATCCTTCAAAAAATCCTCAATGCTCCTAACTTTATCAACAATAAACATATTCATAAAGATCTTTATGTTCCATGTGATGCTGATTTAGCCCAAACCAGATACCTATCCTTTCATAGTAAGCTTCATAACCACTCAAATCCACTAGTTCCTCAACTTGCTTCCTACTCCATTCCCGATAATCCTCCGAGGCGTCTGAAAAGAAGATGTCCTAGAGATCTTCTTGTGAAGAAGTTTCTTTTACCCAATAATTTTCTTTTATTGTTTTATTTTAACCAATTAGTTCTCATTCGTTTTTAGATTCTTGAAACTTTCAATAGCTATTCAATAGCTCCGCTCGAGGGTCGAAATTTTCCGATTTTTTATGTAATGGGTTCTATAAAAAAAAAATTACCGTTTTTGAAACAAATATTTGTATTATTATTTCTTTGATATAAAATACAATTATTACTCAAAGTATAGTCCATTGTTATCTACCGTCATTATCCATCTGCTAGCCAATTGCTCGATGCCACGCTGATACCATTCCTTGGGATGGCTGTCAAAGAACTCATTTTCAACTTCTGCAAAATTATCAATTTTTTTCCCTTCAAGAAAATGGGGTGAAAGCGCTAACAGAAATTATAGAGAAGAGGCAGCTAAAGTGGTTCGGACATACGAGTCCCGAATGTATGAAGATCGCGGACCACGCAAGTTCTTCGAAGCCAGACCAACTGGCAAAAGACCAAGAGGCAGGCCAAGGATGTCATGGTTGGATAGTATGGCTCAAATAGGAGAGAAAAGAGGAAAGTGGTTGGATCCTATGAAGGCATTGGCGAAGGACCGGGATAGTTGGATTTCTTGGATCGAGGCACCTCCACGCTGAGAGGCACTGAGGTGGATTGAAAAGAAGAAGAAGAAGAAGAAAATGGGCCATGGATCGAAACAAGTAGTAATCCGAAGGTGCGAGTTCTGGACTATATGGTGGATGAGGCAGGAGTTCCAACTCATGAAGTTCTGTAAACATTTCTTTGGTTCGACTGCTGATTATTGAGGAGTAAGTTCGTGAGGCACGAGACTAAAAGGTCTTTTTTACCTTCCCCATGGAGAGATGATGGTGACTAACAGTATCTTTCGTCACACCACACTCCCATGCAAGTTCGCGAGTACTTATAGACGGATTTGACTCAACAGCTTCCTTCAGAACCTCATCAATATCCATAAATGTCCGCCAGGAGCCTTCCTTCCTTTCCAATGTCGTATCTTCACTTCTAAATTTTACAAACCAATGCCGCGAAGTGCGATCTTCAAGAACACCTTTCCCTTCATATTTAACAATTTCACGAGTTGCTTCAGTGGCTGTGAAATTTTTTTTTTTTCAATAATGTCTTAAAATTACGAGAATTTCGAAAGACACTGTCATGTTTCTTCTTTGAAATAAACAACTGAACTTAGGTTTTTTTTTTAAGAAGTCCAGTGTTAGAAACAAGCTTAGAGAATGCTCTAAAGGGATTATAAAGAATTGATAAATAATAAATAGCATTATGATATTTACAGGCTTTTGAACTCTGGAATTTAATAAAACGGTAAATTTTTTTATACGCCCTATTATTATATGTGTTTCTTTCCAGTATACAATAGTTCCAAGGTATAGATTCATTTTGGATTTTTATATGTTCAACGATATTACTTGCGTTACAGATAAGGTATACTAGGAATTAAGAGCTAAACGAAGTAAAGAGCTTTTTGTAGACGGGACAAAACCAATCTGTATCGAAGGCCGTTGTCCGCCTAATCCTGCCAAGCCAATCTCCTAAAGACGAGTTAACAAACCACAGCCAACAGAGGCTGCTAATTCGCCCCACTGGCCCAGCTCCAGCCAAACCATCACAAAGCCCCTCCAGAATAGATTTTTCTCTCATCTTAAGAGAACATTCATTACTTAAATCTACGACCAACAATGGATTACTTTCTGAAAGAGGAAGCTAACTTCTATCATCCAGTAATCCCTCCTCATCACTTAGTGTAATATATTATCCTTCTTTCATTCGTACTTCTAAAAATATACATAAGAGGATAATTAAGCTTAATTATCAAATTATCAGACTAGGTTTGTATAGGTTTTTATTCTTAACGATTTCAGGAAAAAATAGTGTTCTCAAACAAATACAATATTTATTTTTATAATAAATTATATAAAAAATAATTGATAAAATGGTTATTTTGCGTTGTATTTTTGAAAACATATTTATTTTTTCTCAATATTTACCATGAGGAACCTTTTCACGACAGTTGCTTATGAGTTTAGGCTGTCAAAACATGTTTACTAATGAGTATGTTTACAAATTCGTGTTTTTTTAATACACTCAATATTATTAAAATTTAACATGCAAGGTTATCGACGGGGATCATTCAAAGAGAATAAAAAATAAGCATTGCTGAAATTAAAAAGACATATTTATATTTGCTAACGTTTCGGCTATATCATTGATAGCCATCAACAGTGCAGATGGAAAAATTAAAGAAAAATATTCAAGATGAAACATGTTAACAACACCCTTTCACCAAGCCAACTCACACGGTGCATTATTAACATAGTGCATCTTAAATAGTTTGTGTTTATTTTTCCATCTGCCTTGATGACGACCATCAAATATATTGCCGAAACGTTGGCCAATTTAAAATTTGTCTTGTCAATATCAAGAATGCTTGTTTTAATCCCATTGACTAATCCCTCTTAATAAACAAAACAATATATTCATCCATTCATTAAACATAACTCTTCTGTCAAAATTTAATACTATGCCGGTTTCTAAAGCCCTTTGAACGTTTAGACCGCTATGTTAAATTAGATGATCAATCCAAAAATAAATATATCTGCCTTTCATTCAAGCCCAGCGTTAAAATTACACTTCTATAAAGACAGCAATATTTTTTTTCCGATTTCAAAATAATATCCTTAAGGACAAAAGCTAAAAGAAAAGCAATGGTGGAATACCCTTTCACCATCCTTAAACCGTTAAGTCCTGAAATATTTCAAAATAGTATCCATAAAGGACGAAAAATAAGGAGACAACAATAGCGGAATATTCTTCGGATAACTTGAAAAACCGTTAAATCCTGGAATATTACAACAAATCCATTTTTTTTTTTCCAAACCCCATTTTTATTAGGTAAAAGTATATACTGGTTGTTATACGTTCAGAAATGTAAATAGCCTTTTGCTTTATCTAAAAATACATTGTAAGGCCTGGTCAATGTTTTTAAATCGGGATTTAGGGAGACTGAAAGTTTATTTTAGGTGCTGGGGCACACCTAATTCTCGATTCACCCAACCTAAAAAACTACACTTAACCTATCCATAAGGACGACAAATAATATATATGTGGCTAAATTTTCCTTCCGCCATTTTAAAACAGAATTCATAAGGACGAAAACTAATAAAATCGTTAATTCATAAAGAAAAAAATAGTATTCTTATTTTTTACTTGAACGAATACTAATTATAAGTGGGGAATGGGAGTGGCCAAGCATGTTCAGAAAGATCTGAAAAACAGTATCCTTTTGGACGTTATTATTATGATTATTATTTATAATTACTTTTCTACTGTTTACTTTTTTTCTACTTACTGTTTACTTCAATGTTTCAATCTCGTTGAAAAAAAAAAAAAAATTGCAATTTAAGTTTTTATTAAAATTCGTAAAAACTCGCAGCAAGTTGCTAATGTTCCTTTCGTATTAAGATATTTGCGTGGTGTCGTTTTATTGTTCTCAATTTAAATAAAATATAATTATAATAATTAATGCATTTTAATTAAAGAATTTGATAAGCAGAGTAGAGGGGAATTCTGTAATAAATTTTAAAAAACGCGGAGACTCGAGGGAAAAATTTTGTAAACAGAAAAAATCATTTATGCAAAATCACTTAATCCTATTTAAAAGTTTAAATTCATTTTCATTCTTCAAGGAAAAAACCCTTAGTTCGAACGGAAGTGCGACGTAGAAGAATAAATAAAAATAGCTCCCTGTTATGACGATAAATGTAGTAATGTTGGTACATATTTATGTAATAAAATTGAATTCTGATTGTGTCCATTATCACTTATAAAGAAGGGCAAAATACAGTAACGACAAACATTAAATTCAATTTTAAAACATAAATAAATATATATAACGATGTATTTAGTTCAGTAATTGTATTAGATAAGATTATTTCTAAGACTGGAAAATAAATCATACCGAAACATGTCAAATCGTGATAAATATAAAGCCGATAAATGCGACAAATGTTTTAATTAATTAACATGACTAACCGCTTTCAAAATTAAAATAATATCATTAATAAAGATTATTTAACATATTTTATACATAATAAAAAATGTAAAAAAAAGTTGAAATCATTTAAAAATTAAAGTTCATCAATTTTATATTCTATAATTTAACATTCATACTTGAAAATTTAACAAATTTAAATATTACACTGTTCTGCATTAAAAATACTCCCTTAAACAAAAATGTTGTTTTATTATGTTTTAAAGTGTGCTGAACACGAATCCGAAATCAGGAAATCTCAATCAGGCACCATTTTTGGTCAAATTTGTGTTTTTCACATTTCGACTATCTTTTTATTATTGAAAACTTTAACAAAAATTAAAAACCTATTTAATTTTGAAACTTTTATAATGCATGACAAAATAAAAAATAAAAAATCGGTGAGTGGCTGTGTCATGTACAACCGTGTGTTGTACGTGAATACGTTTATGTAGCGGGTTATATTTTCTGAATAAAATATTTTTATTTATGGATTTAGGATAAAAGCAAGGAAACTAATAATTATTGTGTTACAATATAACTTTATTTATTTTAGGTCTGTGATACGAAAAGTATGACACAAAAGGCAAACAAGATACATCGAGATTTCTGGTAAACGTTAAACCAATACAGGTATAATTTAACATTGCTGAGGAATTTTTCAATAAATGATAAATTTAACTCACAGAGCAATGTGTCTGGCAATGGCTTTGTGAGACATCAACATTAAAGTATCCAACTATCGGGTATAATTTTTGCGATATTTTTAGAATATTTAAACAACGACTGTAACATAAAGAGTTTATTTTCTGCTAACGCTGTGCCCGGGTGAATATACACACGCAAGAGTACGAATTTGAAGATGCCATTGACCGTAACGCATACTGACATTACCAGGTGTTACTTCTTTCATTTCCAAAAAAAAATTCGAAAAGTCACTGTTAACTATATTACGATCAGTAAAGCTGATATTGCGATATATGGTGACTCCACCAGCTCTGCGATTTGATGATGATGATACCGCTACCGATGATGTAGTTGCAATTTGTCTGATCTTAGCGGTATTTCTATATTTTCAAAGCAAGCGATATTCACTGGTATGGAATTTTTCATACAAGTTTCGCTGATTGCCAAATAATCAGATATGTTGATGATTGTATGAGTAGATATGACTTTTGAGTTAGCGACCAAGCTTTATGCATTAATTGCGGTAGTAAGTATAAAACAATTACTGATCAGGAACACTATCACAAAAGTTTTGATAATATTTTTTAATTCTAACACCTTATGATATTCACTGTCATTACTTTACACTAATGTTTTATATACAATCGATAGATATTGATGAAAGCTGACGATTAAAACTTAAACGAACATCATAGTTTCTCCGAATCAAAAGTTTTACTAATTTCAAACCTCTAAACGCAGCAAAATAACCTCAAAATTGTGGCGCTTCTCCCTCTAACACGCGCTATGCGTCACTGATCTCACTTATCGTAATGAATTAATTTTGGATGGAGAGGGTTGATTCGAAACTACAACGCCAAACTGTATCCCCCGATTTTGTTATCATTAAGTTTTTGGATAACTCCCATATGATAGTAAATTTATAGACGATTAGGCCTTGTTGCATAAATTCAGTTATTGAAGAATTGCTTTTATCATGTAAGGAATAAACATTCATTTTTAGCATTCCCATTTGAATTTCTTCAATCCCAACTTGGGAGCAGTTTTAGATGAGCACGGAAAACGACTTCATCAAGAGATAGCCCGAATGGATAAAAGGTATAAAAGTAAATGCAATGAGAAGATGGTTACCGACTACTGTTGGACACTACAACGGGAGGCATGTGATAAAGAGTACGAAAGGAAAAAATATACACATTAATTTATGTTCAGCATTAAATATTATTATTTTATATATCACTGGTTTTTACCAAATAAATTGTTAAAAAAATATATGAAAAATGTACTATTTAAGTTTTGTTTTTTTGTTTTTTAACTACCTCCAATCTCTAAAAAATGGTACTTGGTAGAATTTTTTTTACTATTGATTCAAATTCAGCACTCATAAAAATATAAAAGTTCCAAAAAATGTTCATGAGAGTGAAAAAAAAATAAATAAATAAAACATAAGGTAGGTATTTCAGATTTTTATCAAAAACGTATAATTTCTCAAAAAAAAATTTTTTTGTTTGCAAAATTGTGTTATTCATTTATAGATGCTGGTTCAGTAGCTTATCTTCTTTGAAATTTAATTTTTATTTTGATTTGTTAATTTTTCCATTTACAACATATATATATTAATATATATCTATGCTCTAGCTATTAGTAAAAAGCATAATACAAATAATTTCAAATATAATTAACCGTCCACAAAAACGTACAGGCATAAAATAAAACAATTACAAGAACTTAAACCCCGGTAGGCTCAAAGACTTAATGTACACTCCTTGGAGAGCACTAAATCGTAGGGAGGAGTAATCCCTGGGGCAAATTGTTATGGAAATGGTCATTATAAGTTGGGGCCATTATATTAGCCATATTGTGGGCAGGTATAAAATATGCATGAGGCCGGTTCATCCTATAAATCCACTTTGAAATGTTATGCAAAATTCAAAGCGAGCAGGACTCGAACCCAGGCAGGTTAATTGGGTAATTCTCAGGCTGTGTATCAGCCCTCTGATCAGTGTCACCGCCCCACCTCCGACTGTCCTGAATAATAACACCATTTCGTCTGTCTCCTCCCTCTCCTATTGCACTCGACTGTGTCAGATAATTTTTACACCGTTTTCATTCCACCTTACTAATTTTCAATTTTATTCCCAATGGAGTCGATTCTTTTTCTTTTATATTAAACTTAATAACTGGACGAGTAGACTGGGACCAATTCCGTTCGGCTTTAGAAAACCAAATTGATTTAAAAACTCCTCTAAAATCATGTAAACAAATAGATGCGGCAATAGAACATCTTACAAATTCAATACAAACCTGCATAACAGAAAACACTTCACAAAATAGAACTAAAATTTCAGAAAGTATCTTACCACAGAATATTCGCGATTTATTAGTAGAGAAACGTCGCGCAAGGGCCAAATAGCTAGAATTCGGTATCCAACTGACCAAACCTATTATAATAAATTGACTAACAGACTTAAATCAGAACTTAACTAAAATTTGAAAATTTACAAAAACAAACTGAACAACTAACTGTTTCCGATAAATCATTATGGGACACTACCAAAAGACTGTTAAAATTCAAAACCTTCAATCATCCTCTCCTTACTCCAGCTCAAACCTGGACCACCAAATCTGATTTAGATAAATCCCAGGTATTTGGTGAAAAATTACACAATATTTTTAAATCTCATCCTGATATCCTAAATCCTAACCATGTAGAATTTATTGAAGCAGAACTGGCCATTCCTCTCCAAATGACCATTCCTCCTAAAGCCTTTCACCTTTCAGAAATAATAGCCATCATTTGTAAATTGCCCTCCAACATAGCTCCAGGACACGACCTTATCACTTCAAGAATACTCAAATACCTTTCAAGGAAAGCATTATTATTCTTAACTTACGTTTATAATGCTGTCCTCCATACGACATATCTTCCCGATTAATGGAAATTATCAGTTATAAAAAAAACCTAATAAACCGCCAGAAAATTCTTCCTCGTACCGACCTATTTCTTTCCTTCCTATCAAGGGCAAAATCCTTGAAAAGCCCCTTTTGAAACACCTTCATCCCTTCCTTGATTCCCATCACATTATTCCTGATCACCAGTTTTGATTTCGTCAGTTTCACTCCACTAACCAGCAGTACTATCGTGTGGTGGATGTTATCTCATCTGCATTGGAGCGCAAGATGTACTGTACAGGTGTCTTTCTTGACGTTGAACAGGCCTTTGAGCGGGTATGGCACCCAGGTCTGCTTTATAAACTTCGCCGATTCCTTCCTTCTACATATTCCTCATTCTCCGATCCTATCTTTCTGATAGAGTATTTAAAATTAACCATAATTCTACATACTCACTCACCTTTCCTCAGACTGCTGGTATTTCTCAAGGTAGTATCCTCGGTCCCATCCTTTTTACCATATATACAGCTGATATCCCAACTCATCCTAATACTATCCTCATGACTAATACAACCTATGCTGATGACATAAGCGTTTTATCAGTCGATGATGATCCATTTGCTGCATCCCGGACACTCCATTCACATATCATTTCCCTTGAAGAATGGTGTCATAAATGGAGAGTTAAGATAAATACCAGTAAATCCCTGCAAATAACCTTTACCAACCTGTCCTCCTGTATCCTTTAATGGAGTACCATTAAATAGTGTAGAACAGATAAGATACCTTGGATTTTATAGGGACAAGAGACTCACCTGGAACCCTCATACAAGATTGAAAAGACAAGAAGCTGCACGTCGATTTCGACTACTACAACACCTACTTGACAAACGTTCAAATCTCCCGATTCACTACAAAAAACTCATATATATGACGATTATCAGACCTATTTGGACTTACGGTATAGAGGTATGGGGATCCACCAAACCATCGAATTCTACCCAAATCCAATCACTCCAATCCAAAATCCTAGATACTCCTTACTTTGTCACAAATAAATTGATCCACAATGACCTCAATATCCCATATGTTGCTGATTTGGCACGAACCAGATACCTATCCTTTCATAATAAACTCACTGCTCATCCACAACTTGCTTCCCATTTCATTCCTGGCAATCCTCCAAGGTGTCTGAAAAGAAGATGGCCTCGTGATCTTCTTTTGTAAATATTCATTAGAGTATTACCAATTGGTAGTTCCTCTACAAGTTTTATTCATGCCATTATATCTCATATATACCGCATATTTACTAGATGTGTTTTCTAACACAGTTGTAAATTTCTATTAATAAAAGAATAAAAAAAAAAATTATTAGGTTTTTTTTGGGGGGGAGGGAGTATGATATTTTTACTTTATAGTATTGAATTTACAATAGAAATCACTTTTTTGTCAGATGACATTCTCTCTTTAATCATAATTCCCATATAATCCATATACTAGACCAAAAAGACATAAAACTGCTATGTTTTCAACATTTACTAGACAACTGTCCAAGATGCCGATTAATTACAAAAACTAATTATATTTACGTGAAAGTAATTAGACCTATTTCGACATACGGATTTGAAATCTGGGGATCCGCTAAACCATCTTATTCATATTGAATCCAACTCATGTAATCCCAAATCCTAAAAAAATCCTTGATGCTCCATACTTAGTCACAAATAAACTTATCCGTTAAGACATTAATGTTAAACATTAATGCAGAGTTAGACCTAACCTGTAATTTATTCTTTCATAGTAAACTTCATAATTATTCAAAACCACTAGTCTTTTAACCTACTTCCCATTCTAATCCCGGAAACCCTCCAAGGCTACTGAAAAGAAGAAGGCCTTGAGAATTTCTCATATAGAACTTATATTGAAGTACCACTAGCAGGGTGTTGCCTCTCGAGAAATTGTCGAGTTATTATGAACGTTATTATCACATTAGATGCATTTTATTATTATTATTTTTTGTACAGTAGTAAATTTCTTACAAATCAATAAAAAATTTGCTAAATCAGAGGAGCCATTTATTTAATAATGGGATTTAATTACTTTCTCATGGAACCCATTCTTATCTCTATAGGTGTGAAGAATTACTAAATGACTATATACACCATAATACAATTTAAATTTATTCCTGAACATATTGTAAATATTAACAATAACAATAATGGACTAGAAGCTGAGTACAGCGGTAGAAAGGCCTAAGCAAACAAGGACTGCTGTTAATTACAGCTGTTGACAAATGTTGACGGGACGCCGAAAGTGTCTAGCAACACAGTGTTTGTGTTGGTCGCTGGAGAATTGACTGGAAAGCCTTCAAACACAATCATAACTCCCTCTTGCTAAAGCGATAACTTTCCAATATCTCTTGAAACAGTTTTCTTCTATGCCTTACACGTGTCTTACGATAGCGTATTAAACAAATATTAATTTTTTTAAAATAATTATTAATAAATCAGTCACTTTAGTTTGACATTGTTTAAAGTCTAGGTAAATTTTATTATTAATATTAATTTAAGAAACTAAAAAAAAAAATAATAATAAACATAAAATCAGAATTAGCCTGGGTCTTATCGCAATTGAAATAAGTTTGATAGGTTCAATTTTTAAAAGAAAACTTTATTGCTGTTACTAAAATGTAAATAATGACATTATCCTAGGAGCGGGGATATTTAAAAACTTTTTATCACCAATCGAAATGGCTCTATACAATAGCTCATCTAAACCTATAAAAACATTGTATAAAAGGCTAAAGAATAAAAAAGCAGCCATCAAAGGTTACTACCGATATCCATGGCTAGTAGTAAAAACTTCTGAGAAATATCAGTAAAGCTAAATATATTCATTGGAAGAATATAATTCTTAATCTAGTAAAAAAGTTGATGGTCAAATAAAAGCATAATATTTTGAAGTTCTCATAAAAAATAGCAATAAGAATTTTTTTTTTTTTTTATTAACTATTTCTTGTTATTTACATCTGAGTACATTATACAGAGTGCCCCAGACATATTGTAAAAAAAAAAAAAAAAAATTGGGCAATACTGCATGCTAAACGGGGTAGAATTGCTTAGAAAAGAGTTTCCTATCTCAATCTGTTGAGAAGATAGAATTTATTTTATTTTTATTTTTAAATTACTTGATTGCTTCACGTACCTACTAGGTAGCAATCAAGTATTTATTCTCTTTTAGACCCAAAAGGTGAAATGCTATTGTATCATGAGTTACACCACTAAAAAGCTAACTAAATTCCGCAGTTTTGGAAAACTTTGGTGGCTTCTAGGGTTCTCCAGTGGGGAGTGAGGAATTTTCAAAAACTATTAAAAAATTAAGTTTTGTTTTTTGCGCTTTAAAAGGCCCCCTAAAAGTGGATTTAATAGCAAAACCTATCTCATCTTTTAGAAAATTTTATGCTGATTAAGAAAATATCATTGTTTTTGTTTCTACGCTAAACCAAAGTAGAGAAAACTGCCAGTTTTCAGAAAAAAGTAAGATTTTTAAAATAAAAACAAAAAAGTTCCATCTCCTCAAGAGAGATAGATAACTCGTTTCTAAGCCATTCTACCCTGTTTAGCATGAAGTATACCCTTTTTTTTGTTTTTTTATTGTATTTCTGGGACACCCTGTATACAACAGGTAAATTTGAGGAAAATTATTACAATGATATGTCAACGACATTTAGAAACTACTCACTAGTAGCACTTCAATAAAGGTTTTACATCAGAAAGTCTCTCGGCCATGTTCTTTTCAGACCCCTCAGGGGATTATCGGGAATTGAGTGTGAGGCAAGTGGATTCAAGTGGGTATGGAGTTCATTACGAAGGGTATCTGGTTCATTAATATGAAACACTAAGATCCTTATGGATACGTTTGTGACATAATAAGGATTTTACGAAGGATTTTGGGTTGTAAGGAGGGGGTACGAGAAAAATTAAAAGATTTAGTGGAGTCATAAAGCTCAACTCCGTAAGTCCAAATGGATCTAATTACTGCCATCTAAATAAGTCTTTTAGAATTTATTGGGAGCTTTGAACTCTTGGATATTAAATGTAGAAGTAGTCGGAAATGGCAAGCAGTTTCTTGTCTTTTAAGTCCGGCAATATGATCCACGAGCACTGATAACGCAGTTCGTTACCCGCAAGAGTATCTTAACAGTCTCTGTCCGTCTGGATTACCAACTCATATGTTAAAATTAAAAATTGGATGTCCAATTATCCTTTTATGTAATCTTCAAACACCTAATCAGTGGAATTTTAAGCAGGTTAAAAATTACTGCTGTGTGAATATGTGATTGAAGAAATAATGATCGATAGCATACTTCAGAATAAGATTTTTATCGATAAAAAATAAAACTTCGAATTAGTTAAAATTATCTAAGTCCTTGACTTATAAGAGCGGTTCTATCCACGTGGTGGAATACTAGTATATATAGGACAAATCAAAGAAATTTTCTTCTCATTTACAAAAATGTTAATACAGAATAAGCTTTATATATAAAATTATGCGGAAATAAACAAGGAATATAGAGATGAATTCAGAACTTCCTTCATTTATAACGTCGCACAGTGGGCAATATGACCGATTTAGGTGGACAAAATTCTGAAACTTGTCCATATTTAACCTTTGGGGTCCTAAATTGCGGGAAAAATAATTTTAAAAATCTAATTAATTTTTTGACACGATTAGCAAGCGCACAGTGGTCAAAAATCAAATTTATTGGCTAAAATCTAAAACTTTCCTGCATTTAATGTTTGAAGTCCCAGAATACGGGAAAAGTAATACAACAAAGTTAATTATCGGTATAAACCTGCTAATGAGGTATTTTAAATCATTTAGGAAACTTTAAATTATAGATTGTAAAACTTTTATTTATTTATTTATTTTTTTTTAATAATCAATGTACATTAAATAGAATTTAAATCAATCACAGAACTAAAATTAGGTTTAATTTATAATAATTATTAAAGTTAATTAAGCACAGGTAGATAAATAAAAAAAAAATTATGATTATCAAACAACTAATTATCTTCTTTACTTGTATCATAATATGATGATCTAGATTTCTCTGATAACTCTGGCTCTGACATGTCATCATTTAGTTTCTCATGATTTAAGGTTGGTAATTGTTCGTTCGGAGCAGTGCACTTTAGTAAATATAGCACATCTGAATCTAACGGTATTTTATTTTTTTTTTACAGGTTTTCGTTGTGAAGCAACAATAGGGTCCGATGAAACTAATAGCATTGTCAACAAATCACTATTTGTTGCTATTCGTGAAATTTTTCTCGTATTCCGTTCCCTGAAACGTCGAAAATCTTTGTTTCTGGCTTCCTGAGCCTCTTCAGTCAATTGTCCAATTGGAAGATATTGATTTTCAATAATCTGAATGCTATGGTCGAAGATTTTATGTATCGTGGGAGTCACACCGTACCAGGAATACAAATCTAAGTAGAGCCGTTTGGTTTCAGACGTGTATTCGTTGAACTTTTCTACATCGATTTTGTATCCTGATGAAAGACATTGAAGGATAACCCCGAATCGCTTTATGAGAGCTTCATCTAAACCAGTGATAGAAGCAGTTATATCCGAATTGTTGAAAAAGCGTCTAGCCATGTTACCATCATTGGTGTTGCCGAATCCTTGTTTTGGTTGGTCTACATTAAGACCTAACTGGACTTTGAATTCTTTTTGAATCTTTGCCTTATTCAAGGTAAATGCTTTTCGATCTTCCTCGGTTTTCAAAGTTTTTTTTCGTTCTTTCAAAGTTAGTCTATATGCAATGTTTAGGAGGAATTCAAAAGTCCGAATCCATCCATGTAATGTAGCCAAACCAAAACTATAATTTTCTTCGGAGTGTAGTGGGAGTGAGCAACTCGGATCTTGAAATACTTTTGGGGTTGCTTTGCATATGTAGCATGTCTGAGTCGACTTTGTGCCTGTCAATGCGTTACATGCTTTACCATCCAGCATAGTTAACGCTAAATTATGTATGACGGATATTTCCTTATATTCGACATTAACTTTGGTAGGTGTTAAGACTTGAATTTCTTGTTTAATCAGTTCTGTTTCAGAATATATTAGAGAGACCGTTTCTTTTTTAAACATAAATTTTATGGGCGACAATATCTAGTTGACCAGGGTACTCTGTTTTGCCATACACATGATTGACCATTCAAAGATTGCAAATTTATAGGTACCAGCGAGAACATGAAAATATTTTCATCATCATTAGAGTCATTCGAAAATTTTTGATTGTATTTGCTCTGCCCCCCACTTCCATCGCAACCCCATTTGCTGTATAAATTATATTCATTAATTTCCTTGTCAACTAGTTGCTTCAATACAGGGTGTTGCAGTTCACATAGCCTCCGAGTTGTTATATTTAGTAATTCCTGCAATGGCAATTCAGCCCTACATTCGGTAATTGTAATATATTCTTCCGGAAAACTAACTTTTTTGGCATGTTGCAATCTGTAGTAGGGAGGATATAAATCATGACCTACTTCTTTCGCTTTTTTTTTCTTAGCAAGCAATATTAAATTGCAGTCGAAAAAGAGAGCCAAAGCTTCTTCAGGGGAAAAACATCGAATGTTGGTAGAGGTCGACTTTCTTGTAGAAGAAGATAGCTGTTGAGAAGTAGATGCTTCTTTCAAAACTTTGGAAGCACCACGCTTACCAGAAACATAAAGCGCGTGCTGTGCAGCGTAACTCAATTTTTTACAGTCTATATATAATTCAATAACTCGCTGACTTTTCTTTTTTTTGTTTTCTCACTAGCTTGTTCGAAACATTTTTTAGGGCGTCCTGGGCGTTGACAAGTAGGTTGGATAACTGAAATACTAAAATCCAAGTTATCTGAATCAAGCCAACTAGAGTATTTTTTGAAAAAAATTTCTAGTTTTCTGTGACATTTGTCCCACCTTTCCGAAATTTTGTCGGAAATACGCGAAATTTTAACTTTTAAAGGTTCAATCTCGACATCTTCTTGATTGTTAATATGAGCGGAAGTAATAATAAATTTCAGCAAGTGGTCTAGGCGGTTTTTTTTTTTTTTGGGAAACTTAACCCACTCTTCAAAAAATTTCCTCCTCGTGACTCGGAGTGTTTTGCCTGAAAAAATTATGTATCACCCAAGACGCAAAAAATCGCAAAAATTCTTTGCAAAATTTAAATACTAGAAGGATTGGTGAAAACTAACCCTACAAACAAATCCTTGGGGTAACTTGGGGGTTATATAGTTTTTCGTTATTGAATAGGGGCATACATTTACAAATTGCTAAATTAACTCTACAGGAAGATTCCAATGTATATTCAATAACGAATGTGGAAATATAATATCTTACCTGTCTCAGCAATGCCCATTGTTGAATAAAAGCAAAAATACTTTGATCTACACACACCTTGAACATAATAAATGACCATTGAATTAAGACAATCTACTGTTGGTTATTAGGAACTTGTGTAATCAGGAATGATTCAATCATTTACTATTTATTTGTAAACACTGTATGGCAGGAAATATTAGTATTAAGTGTCTTACCAACTAATAATAAGAAGGTCAAGCACTCAGAAATTCCAAACTTTTGACTTGACTTTTGTCCACCTAGATTGGTGTTTTTGCCCACTGTGCGTCGGTTTAAAATTCACTCTGATGGAGACCAAAGTTGATGAATTAATATTGATGAGATGATGTCATAAGCGACAGATCTCAGTTGGGATGTCATGTCTTATATTGCAAAAAATTTATAACTTTTCACTTTTTTTTTTTCAATCCCAATATTTGAAAAAAATATATAGTTCCCACAGATGAATATTTATCATTAGAAACAATTTTAGTTGACAGTGGTGTAGAAAAAATAAATAATGTGTTTTATAAAAGCAATCTAATCTCCCGACATTATTTATTTAAAAACCATATTATATTAACAATGATTTTCTAAAATGGGCAACGTTTCATGGCTAATGCCACATTTTCAAGCCCTTTCATGTCCATTAATATATGGATCCGTCTGATGAACAATTAAAATCGTTTAATGACTAAAAAAGTCAAGTCCTGGTGTTGCATCTTGTCTTATCTTATATAACGACAAATCTCTTTTAAACTTTAATATGGATCCCATGCTACAATATTATCTATCCAGTCACTTACTGTAGCATATAATATATAATATTGTAGCATGGGATCCACATTAAAGTTTAAAAGAGATTTGTCGTTATACAAGATAAGACAAGATGCAATACCAGGACTTGACTTTTTTAGTCGTTAAAAAAAAAAAAACCTGTACCACTTACAACCCATGAAGGGTCTCGGGTTCAGTACTTAGGTAGGGTGTACTGTTTCTTAGCCAACGGTTGTGAAAGGAGGTGATTTGGCCAGAATTCACGCTCAACCGCCAGGTTTTTCCCCCAATTAAGGGTACCCACTTTTTTAGGAGGCTGGGTGTGCCCCAGGAGGGTCTCCCGACCTCAAACTCGATCCACGGCCGAAATAACAGAAAATAAATTTTTTGCCTTCAGTCGGGCTCGAACTCGGGCCCGGGAGCATGGTAGTCGTTTTTCAAATATACTAGAACTTATATAGCTTTGACATTCTAATAAAACGTTTTTTGTAGTTATTATTATTTTATTTTTTTATAATAATACTTTTATTAGATAATAATTATTAAGAACTGAAAAAATCGCAAAAATCTTCTTAAACATCACTATATTATTTCATTAATTTAAAATTCTCACTTATAGTTAATCAGATATGTCTGAATAAAACCTAAAAGTCTCCCCAGACAGATACGAGGTAATCACTTTTCCGGCAGTGCCATAGTTATATTAGAAAAATTGATTTTTTTTTTTTTTTTTTTTTTTTTTTTTTTTTTTTTTTTTAATATTAGAATTAATAAAAGATTCCAACCTGCTTCCAGCCATGCAATATATGATAAATCAAATGTGTTTCTATCAATTATTTCAGCAACTGCCACATTACTTTATTAAATCAAAATTGCTTGTCTCATATTAATGACTATTGCAATAATTTTTTTACAGAACTATTTTTACTAAAAATTACATGGCCACATGGAAAGACAAGAAATTACACTGGTAAACAACAATGGGACAATTAACATGCGAGTTCATACAGCATGACATGGTTGGCATGATCTATACCTACATTATGAAAATAATATTAAAACATTAATGAAAAAATATATATGCAATTATTTGGATCCTTAAGTGTTAAAAAAAAAACGAAAAAAAAAAAAAAAAATCAGTAAACATATGGAACTGAATGTTACATGCATCTTGAATAAAATACAACCTACGTAGAGGAAATAAATTCATCTATTAACACACATATATATACATATATATAAAATTTACGGTTCGACTAGATATAACTAGTTTAATCCTGCTTCTAAACTACATTCCTTAGTTTTCTTATTAGCTTTAACCTAGTTTCTTGCTATCTCATTTCTCTAGATGCTGTATCCCACTAAGAACATCTAGTTTAGAAAGTTACAATTTCATCTAGTCGAGAACGTTCAGAAAAAGACGATTCAACTCAACTGAAAACGACCGACAATATCGTTGTCTGCAAGTTCTTCTCAAGACAAGTAAGTGTTGCGAAGTCTGTTCCCAAGACCCAAGCATTACTGAACTTTCTCGGTCAACTCAATATCCTTCGCTAATTATATACTATGCTCAAACTAAAAATATTTAAAATTTCTATACTTTTTTTTTATTGTGGCATTATTTTAGTTTTTTCAATATTATTAGTCGGTGGTGGTCTCGGATTTGAAACATCTGTAACTGGCGTTGCGTAATCATAAAGCGACCATTCGTTTTTATTCAGCTATTTATAATTATTTGAAATAGACCATTTTAATATTTAGACGATTATTTTCATCAAAGATCATCCACTGAATGACTTAACTTGAGCAGACTTGAGTACTCAAAATCATCGACGATATTCAAAGATCTACTACCATCACAATATTGTACCTATAGTGTAAAATAACTTTCAATTTATAGTTCTTTGTATCTTTGAAGCATTGGTACCCCCACTAACCTTCATATTATTATTTCATTACTATTAAAACTGAAACTATCATTCAATTTTTTTTCTTTATTATATATTCTTCTTCAAACAAACTGGCTAACAATACCATATATATATATTTACTGGTTTCTTCTCTTAGTTCCTTTTCCTTATTTATTTATTATGCTTTCTTTCTTCAGTTCATATTCTGCAGATGTTCTTTTCCTCGAATTTTATTCGATTGTTTATTAAATTGTTTTTCTGTTCCTTTTTTGTTTGTATAATATAAGACCTCCTGGCCGTTTCACGATGAATATTATATAAAACTTTTTTTTTTTTTTTGAGTTTGGAATGATTTATTTTTTCTCATGTTTTTGTATAATTTCAGCCTTCTTTTCCTTATTGTGGCTTCTAGATTTACCATTATTCCATTAACTTCCTTAATTGACCTCAAGTGCCTTTATATATTTATTAAAACAAAAAAAAAAAAAAAAAAAAAACCTGTACCACTTACAACCCATGAAGGGTCTCGTGAATAAGCACTTAAGTAGGTTGTACTGTTTCTAAGCCAACGGTTGTGAAAGGAGGTGATTTGGCCAGAATTCACGCTCAACCGCCAGGTTTTTTCCCCCATTAAGGGTACCCCCACTTTTTGGGAGGCTGGGTGTGCCCCAGGAGGGTCTCCCGATCTCGAATTCGATCCACGGCCGAAATAACAGAAAATAAATCTTCTGCCTTCAGTCGGACTCGAACTCGGGCCCGGGAGCATGGTAGTCAAGTGCCTTTCCCACTGAGCTACCGCGCCTCCTTTATATATTTATAACTAAAGCTTTATTTTAGATAACTTTTTTTTTTTTAATTATTTAATTTAATTCTTAAAGTCTATAATTTTTATTACTTTCTCCTATCTTTCTAACAGCAATTGGATTCAATGCCGGCAATACTTGTACCGTTATTACGGTAGTTCGGCCATGAGATAATGAATTCCTCGCAACCAATTTGCAAGTCGTAATTTTCTGAATCTGACCGATTAAAAATGAAATGTCCTAAACAAACAATAATACGAATTATTTGAGTTATTCGCAGGATGAGGCAAAACAATAATACGAATTATTTGAGTTATTCGCAGGATGAGGCAAATCGTTTACTTCATGAAGTTCTGACCATTAGAAATAATTTCAAAATACAAAACATCCTTGAAATTTAACCAAATAAAAAATAAGTACAGCAGTATTTCGATGGGTGATTGGTTCTCCTTCTAGCTCGGATTTTTTTGGTGGCTTCCTTTGTGCTAAGGCCATAATATATATATATATATATATATATATATATATATATATATATATATATATATATATATATATATATATATTTTTTTTTTTTTTTTTTTGAAGAGAAAAGATTTGACTCCGGTTGGGACTCGAACCCAAGTCTCCACCTCTCTAACGTGGCGCCTTATCCACTAGGCCACCGAGCTCGTATCCGAACCAGGGAAATCTTTTCTCTTCACTGATCCATACCCCCGGGCACTCGCAATTTATGCGAGTACAACCCGGGCGATGTACAATTCGGGGATGAATGTTCAATTTGAACATTACTTTTAAATGGATCTATTGACGAGCTGTCCTATATATTAAATTATGAAATAGTTCTTGATTTAATAAATATTTTTTAAATATATTTTTATTTAAAAAAAAAAATAAATAAATAAAAAATATTTATTAAATCAAGAACTATTTCATAATTTATATATATATATATATATATATATATATATATATATATATATATAATCTGATTATACACGTGCATTTTAAAAACGTAAATAACCCCTTAAAGCCAACTCAAGTTACCAAAAATAAACAGGTTATTCAAATTAATATTCACACAAATAGTAAGAACAAAAACATTCTTATAGCATAGATTATGAGAGCTGCAATTAAAGGTTTTCATGTTTTCATGCATAAAAACTATTTTTAGTATAATACCTTGTATAATTTATTCTAATATTTTTTGTCTCCTCTTATTTATTTATTTTTATTTTTTAACTTTTTTTTTTTAATTATTACAAGCTGCCTCACTCAAGGGCAATGGCCAATATGGATGACAAAGACTCTTTCACACAATGTGTACAATGATATAAAATAATGTAAATGAAATAAAGTTATAAAATTAAAATTAACAGCCTCTAAATATACTATAAAATAAAGTACTAAATAAAATATAGCACGAAGTAAAATAGAATATAATAAATTATAATACAAAATAGGTGATAATAGTTGAAACTAATAAAAAAAAAATAAATAAATAATAATAAAAATTAAGGAAGAAAATAAAAGGATCATAAATAAAATCATACTCTATATACAATATTTACAACAAGCTCAATGAGTTCCTAGCGCGGTTCTCTCTGCTGCGTTCCTAGCAAAATCCAGTGGAGGCTGAAAGAGAGCGTTATGGCATAATGCTTCTCTTATTAAATGTGTAAATAACTGGACTCCTCGAACCACCTAATTATTTTAAACACGTTAATTTAAAGCACGTATTTTTCTGGAGGGAAATCTGCCATAATGATTGTATTTAATATTGTGTTGAAAACACCTTCATAACAAATAAATGTATAAAGATCTGAATGGTTGGTTACTTTCCGTTTTTGAAATGAATATGCCTTTTGGCTAAGGGTCATTAGATTTTTTTTATTTTTTTTTTTTTTCCACCCTCAAAAATCTAACATGACTATTCTATTGGTTTTGCTCGGATCGAATATTTTACGGCAGTTTCCTTATCAGAAGTTTAATGGAAAATATTTTTTGTTATAAATAATTCGTCGCTTAGACCTAAGGCTTAGGACCTATAACGGTATGAATGAAAAGTCACGTCCGAAACCCCTATTTTCCCTTAACTTTTTTTTATCGAATAATCATCAATTGTTAATTTACTTTTAATTTGACTATTTTTTTTCTTTCTTTACCTTCTATCCTTTATTAATGCACCCTTCCGTCTGCAAACTCAATTTTTCCCTTACAGGAAAAAGCAGTAAATCCCTACTATTATATAAGAGGGCAAAGCATTTTTCGTTTGTGATCACTAACAAGAAAAACTACTGTACCAAATTTTAACCACATCATCTTTATAGTTCAAGGAAGACTTATTAAAATCTAACGATTTTCAATTAATTTGTAATTAAAAATGCGATAACAGTGAAGTTTGAAAGATGACCAATAGGTGGCGATTGCTATTCTACATAAGAGGTTACAAAGGTACGGGGGGGGGGGGGGCCTGTGGTGTAGTGGTTAGCATAGCAACCTACTAAACCCAAGATCGCGGGTTCGCAGCCCGGCAGATGACCTCAGGATTTTTTAAAGGGAGTAAAAAATCCTTAGCTATGCCGTCCTTCGGAAGGGACGGAAAATGGGGGTCCCGAACCTGTGCGATGTCAGGTACTCGTTAAAGATCCCTATCCTAATTATACCTGGATAGGCAAAATTTAGGACTCCCACCGTAGCATCGTCCGATTAGCCATAGCAGCATAAAGTGACGTTAAACGAAACAAACAAACAAACAAAGGTACGGTTTATAAGCTTGAAATTGATAACAAAATTTACTTATATTCCATTAAATTATGTTAAAAGATTTAAATATGTGGTTTGACATTTGGGTTTAAGTGATGTTTGAAAATCGACCGATATAGCACTATTCTGCAATAGAGTCTACAGTGGTAAAACTACTGAACCTATCTGCACTGAATTTGAACATCATTTTCATAGTTCTTGTAATATATCTTGTAATATATATTACACACATAAATTTCGTGTGTAAAAATATGATTCATGGGTCTTTAGTTGTAAGCACTGATAATGCAGTCCATCAAGCGCAAGAATTTCTTTATATCTGTCTATCTAGATTATCAACTCATATTTGAAAATTAATAATTGATGTCCAACTATGCTTCTTTTTTTTCCTTTTTTCATTTATTTATTTATTTTAATGAAAAAATAAACTTTATTCTGGGACTTACTGTCCCCTAAGAATAAAAATACAGTTAAAAGTACAATTGTCTGGCCTATTATTTACAAATTAGACGCTTCTGTAATTACAGCATACATTTTTTACAGGAAAAAATAAATAAATTAAAAATAAATAAATATATGAAATAATAATTATAACATAAAACATAATCGTATATATATGAATATATAAAAGAAAGAAAAATAAAAAAAAATAAAGTAATTCTAAGTATTCATTTGATTGCTTACATATTAGCGGAAGATTGATTGTCTATAAGGTACAGGAATAAATTATTTTTAAAAGAAATTATGGAAGCTGCTTTACGAATAGAAGTGGGTAGGGAATTCCAGAAGGAGTTAGCAAGAATGATGAAGGATTTGTCAAAGGAAGTGGTTTTATGTGAGGGGATATATAGGTTAAAAGGTTGGGATCTAGTGTTTAGGAGGTGGATAGAAGAACGCAAAGTTCTTAAGTAATCTACATACACCCAATCAGTACAAAAGCACGAGTTCAAAACTTACAGCTATGGTTGAAAATATCATTGAGGTTACAATTCTCAATTCCATGATACAAGATTTTTATCGATAAAAAAATAAAATTTCAATCATTAGTTATAATTATCTAATTGTAAGTTCTTTACCTATGAGACGAGGCCTCATAAAATAGAATCCCCAGTATCATAGCTCAAAGTCTAGTATTATAGATAGACTTATCAGTAATCTATTGTTTTTCCCTGTCAGAGAGTAAAACGTTTTTTTTTTCCATTTAAATAGCCTTGTTCTTTTAAGACTTTCTCATTTTTACATTGATAAAAGCGATAATGAACACATTATTTATAATTTTTGATACCAGAATACTACAAGCAGAGGGAATATATAAATAGGCGGTGGAGTGGTGATACTATTTGAGGATATGGCGGAGGGAGAGATGAGATTTTCTTCCATCCTCTTACTTCATCTCACGGCTTGCCAGCTCCCATCATCCTCTTCCTTTGAGGACATATTCTCGGTGATATACGTTAGGTTGTATCCTTAGCAAGAATATCCGTGTACATTTAACATTTTTAAATAAATCGAACGTGGAAGTAAACATTATTCAAAAATTAATCAAACTAACCATTTTTTTTAGAAAGGCGATTCCAATGATATTTATAGCTTTACACAATTTATAAAAGCTTGGGTGTGTTTTATTGCTATTTCAAAAGACTTGTTTCGGTTGTTAAAAATTCATCTTCCGTTCTAAAGTCATAAGAAAATTTCATAGCAAAAAATTTCGAATCACAGATTATACATATATGATTTTAAAAATTGTATAATATTGTCAATTTACATGAATGCTACATCCCTTTTTTTTTACTCCTTAGTTTAATAATCCGATACGAATTTATCCTTCAGTATCATCATGCGTACTTTAACTGACATTTTAACAAATGATATAAAAAAGTTTTAGTAATGTATTATTATTTTTATTTTTTTTTTTATTGAGTAATTATTACAATCTGCCACAAATGTGGGCAATAAGTAATATAGATGGCGTATGATTACTTTCACATATTATGTACAATGAGAAGAAGAAAAAAAAAAAAAAAAATAAAGTTAATAAGTAATATAAGAAAATAAAAAGAGAAAAAAAACTAAACAAAAAAACTATGCTATACAAAAACAATATAAAATATACTATATACAAAATGAAATAACAAAACTTAAGGAAAAAAAAAAAAAAAAAAAAAAAAATAATACTAATAATAAAAGATAAAACAAAGGTAAAAATACAATTATACTCTATTTACAATTTACACTCATCCTAGGGATCCCCCCACCAGAAGTAATGTATTATTAAAAATTTTATAAAACACTGTACTAATTAAAAGTGTTTTTTCGATGTATGCACAAACGGACATATCTTTTATAGGGTTTGTATGCTGCAAATTAAAAAAAAAAATAAAATAAAAGAAAAAAAATCGAACCTATGTCAAATCTTTGAATAGTTTTAAAAAACTTGTATACAGAAATATTGATTCATAAAACGTTTAAAATTTGCTATCCATAACAGCAGTAATTTTTATTTATGATTAATAAAATTAGTGTTAAAGGAGTACAATTGCATTTTTAGAGTAAATAAAACAAATCCGAACTACTAATAAAAATAAAAAATTACATAATTGATCACGTTCTAAGCATTATTTGACAATATTTAAATATTCTCACTTACTTCGAAACTGTGAATCGTAAGCAAAGTTTGATTTACTATAATATATAATATATAATATAATATATTTAATAATATATAAATACACTGTATTGTTTTTTTATACAAAAAATTTTTTGCTCATCTTATTTTTCAGCTGTTAATGTTTATGTCTTTTCTATCAAACTTTTACTCTTTATGATTTCTTCTTTTTAATCAATCATAAATTAATTTTATCTTCATGCTAGTAAAAGGAATCTTCTTTTCAGAAGCCTTAAGATAAGCCGATAATCCGGGAATTTAGTGTGATATGAGAAGAGTTAGAAGCCCAAAAGCTCAACCTCGTATGTCCGAATAGCCCTAAATACTGTCAAGTAAATAAGTCTTTTGTAATTGAGAGCTTTGTGGTGTTTTCTAGTAAAGGTATGAGGATAGATTAAGTCTTGTATGAGGATTCTAAGTAATTCGTTTGTCAACCACACTATAAATAAATTTATTTTCACAGCTTCAGGCAAACGTTCTAGGAAAGATAAAAAAAAACCTTCGTAATATATAACGAAATGACTTTCATAATCCCCTCTTCTCAACTTAGGTATATATTACTGCTTATTAACATCTCATGTGTTCAATTGTTACAATTTTAAAGAATTCCACATTTCGTTCTAGAAAATTAAAATATATAATTTACATGTCATTTTAATCATTTTTCACACATTTATTTCATGTATATGTTGTTTACTGTTGAAAATATGAATATAGGTTAAAAAAAAAAAAAAAATTACTAAAGATAATTTTTTAAGCGTTTAGGCTATTCATAATTTTTTTTTTTAAACAATGTCATTTGGAAAAACATATTTCCCTCATTTGGTCAATAGAAATCTAAAGCATGCATGCTTAGGCTAATATCATCTTTTACCATCTTGTAAGATATAATTAATCAAAATTTTTTGGATCAAAAAGAAGTTTTTTTTCGCCGGTTCATAAGCTATCTCTACCTGATTTTTTTTTTTTTAATTGTAATACTACTGCTAAAACGTACAATGCACACGCAATCAATTCACTCAACCTTACATTATAAACCAATCTTTAATTAGTTTTGTTGGCATGCACGAGTCCTTCAAACATTATTATTCACATCAATAAATTGAGGAAAAAAGAGAAATAAAATCGAAATCCACTCACCGGGATTAACGGCGTCGCCACTAAGAACCAGCAGAGCCCCAAGCACCGTGAAACCCGGCCAGATCTGAAATAATAAATTGTGTCAAAAAATCAATAAATATCAATATCACACATAACACTCAACTAGATGAAATACTTAAGAGAATGCAAATAATTATACCTTATAATTATTTTTAAAAATGTAAATATTAATTATAAATCTAAATTACCTGTCCTTGTTTTATTAATCGTCTTTCTCATTATTTCTAGTAAAATCGAAATATTTTTAAAATAATTTAAATCTACGTTTTTAGAAACTTGAATTTAATCAGTTAATTTTTTTTTTTTTTTTTATGTTCAAATCATATTTATAGTAATCAATTTATTTTTAATAGTCACCTTTAACTTTTAAAACGGGTTTTGATACTAATATTTTTGATAATTATATTTTAAAAACTAAAATCATTAGATTTTTTTTCTTTTTGTCTAATGGGCCCTAGGAGAATAAAAACAATAAAACGATTTGAATATCTTATATTACCTCTTGATACAGAAAAATCCATGATACTTATATGGTTCCTTCTCCAACATGTTGAGTAAAGCAATCAAAAATTCAAATAATCTAAAAACTTTATTATTTTCTTCAAAAAATAATAAAACCGTTTTGACTCATTCAGTGATATAACCGTATTGTTAAAAATAAATAAAATCTTATATCATACTAATTTTCGCAACTTTCTCTGTTCTCTTTAATCAAATGCTATAATAGTGCTGGCATTTCATATGCTTATCAGCACTATAATAAGCAATATACGTCGCGAACCATATCCTGTATATGTCAACGATATTCCACAACCAGTAACGACACAGTTCGATCTCATGATGTCTGCTTTAACAAAAGACTAAAATGAAGCCCTCACTCGACTTAAAAAGTATGAACTTGACAGAAGCTTCAGCCTTTGAAATAGAAATAGCGAGAATTGAACGGATCGTGTCAACGCGCTTCTGAACTGAAATGGAACTGGAAAGGAAACTAAAACTGAACTGAGAACGGATAAGAGCGTGTAGAAGGGCCTTAAGCTTTGGTATGATGAGTCCCTCTCTTAAGTTGAGTTGAAGAAATAACCACTAGTTAATTATAAACTTGTAAATTAATCGCAACCAGTTGCTTATTAATCATTAAGGAACATGATTAGCCACTATTAGGACTGATTCATTTATTAGTGATTAATTGTTAGTTGTTTATAAGTTTCTATAAATAACTTAATGAAATCAACACCTTTTCAACAAACTAATAATAAAGCTGTTCCGAATATCCATGTACTATATCAGCAGTGTAGCCGCAGAGGAAGGATAGGTAGAGGGTACGTTTGGGAACAGCCCGGGTTTAATTCCAACCTGGTTCAGTTGATGTTAATTTCATGGCAGCCCTATGTAATAAATCTTCCCTGTTCCAGTCCATTCAGGACTAATATGAACACTTGCTTAACTAGTTTTCCCCACAGTATTACAGTAGCAGTAACAGTTTATTCTCGTAGTGTGTTAAAATAATGAGGGCTTTAGAGTATCGTAACTATGTAAGCTATAAACTAATGCTCCATTAACACATAATTAGCCCAGTCGCCGATACTTTTACCTGACAAGAGGCCAACAGTTAATGAAATTTGAGTACTTGCCGTGTATACTTTGCCAACAGTGTATGTTTAACTTCCCAACCTCTTTATTTAGAATTTTTAATCAAAACTTGAGAGGGAAAGAAAACATTAATTTTTGACATAATAATTCTTTATTATCATATTTATATTATATTATATTTATAATTATAATTCTGTTTCTTTAAATTCTTTTTTTTATTTAATTGATACAACTGTATGTACAATATAAATATAGTATACGTCAAGTAAATATGATGATAATGATAAAAATGACACTTCACTTTTTTTTAAAGCAACTACCCATTGGTAGCACTTAAAAAGGTTCTATAGAATGAGTATCCGAGGCCATCTTATTTTCAGGCACCTACGAAGTAAGGAGCATTTAGGATTTTTCTAAGGATTTTGGATTGTAAGGATTGGATACGAGATGAATTGGATGGTTTAGTGGAGCCCCAAGTTGTGATACTAATGGATTTGAATGGTTGTGGAGTTTGCTATGAAAGGATAGATATCTGGTTTAAGCTGACTCCAATATTAAAAGTTAATATTGCCTAAACCTGTATAAAGTAGGGTGAATAATCAATTAAAATGGTTTGAGCTAAGTCAGAAACGTAAGGTATATTAAGATCTTTGTTGATAAATTTGTTTGTGACGAAGTAAGGAGCATTTAGGATTTTTCTAAGGATTTTGGATTGTAAGGATTGGATACGAGATGAATTGGATGGTTTAGTGGAGCCCCAAAGCTCAACTCCTTATGTCCGAATAGGTCTAATTACTGTTATATAAATGAGTCATTTGTAATTAATTGGAAGCTTTGAACGTTTGTCAAGTAAATGTTGAATTAGTCGAAAACGACGGGCATTTTCTTTTTGTTTTAGTCTTGTGTGTGAATTCTAAGTGAAGACGTTTGTCCAGATGGAGTCTTAGGTAGCGGATCTGTTTTACGGGGATTAGTGGGACATCATTGAAGGATACTGTAGGACAGGAAGTCATAGGTTTACGACAAACTGTAATGGTTATTTGATGTGATTTATTTCTATTCTCCATTTTCGACACTATTCTTGAAGGTTTATGATATAGGATTGGAGTGTCTGGAATTTTAAAATTCAAAATTTTGTGTTCT
Organism: Euschistus heros; assembly: GCA_003667255.2. Taxonomy (NCBI): domain Eukaryota; kingdom Metazoa; phylum Arthropoda; class Insecta; order Hemiptera; family Pentatomidae; genus Euschistus; species Euschistus heros. The sequence goes on along the minus strand of RCWM02000044.1, from coordinate 4,072,003 downwards.
CTTATGTTTTGGTCCTAAAATGATAAATAAATGAATATTTTTAGTTCCTTTGAGTTTATTGTATTTTTCATGCTTAGTCCAAATTTCAGCTTTAACCTCATCTTTCCGAGAGGAAAAAAAGAACTGACATGTTTCAGTTTTTCGCACTCAACTCTAAAACGCATTAAAAAGAAAAAATAAGAAGATATTTTTAATATTTACAACTGTATACATTATATACAACAAGTAAATTTTAGGAAAGTGATTACAATAACATGTAAAGAACTAGTCAGTAGGAGCACTTCAATAGTCCCATATTACAAGCTATCTTGGCCATCTTCTTTTCAGAGACCTCGGAGGATTAAAGGGAATTGAGTGTGAGGCTAGTTGGGAGACTAATAGATTCGAGTGGGTATGGAGTTTACTACGATAGTTTAAGCCAAACCAGTTACATATGGAACATTAAGGTCTTTATTGATGTTTGTTTGTGACGTAATAAGGAGCATTGAGTGTTTTACGAAGTATTTTGGATTGCAAGGATATGTATGGTTAAAACCGAAATCTCAACTCCGAAATGTCAAAATGGGTGTAATTACAGTCATGTAAATAAGTCATTTGTGATTTATAAGGAGCTTTGAACGCGTGTCTAGTAAATGTTGGAGTAGTAAGAAAACTTTTGATTTAAATAATAAAATTAAAAATTAAAACCATACACAAAACTAAGCTACATTTAATTGCTTACAACTTTTTTGTTATACAAACTATTTAGGCACTAGAGCGCGTTAAAGTTATACTGAAAACAAATAATTAACTAGCTATATCGGATTCCTAATTTTTAATTTTAAAGTGTGCTAGCGGCTCTGAAATTGGTTTGACAAAAAGATATAATTAAAGTCATGAAATCTAATGTATTCTGCCTTCATAAAAAAAAATTAATACTTGGCCTAATTTTTAAAATTTTAATACTCTTCATAGAACTATCTTCTGTTATTCAAGGTGGCAAAGTTGAATTTAGAAATTAGCACCTTAGAAACATGAAGATAAAGATAAGGATGGAGGTTCTGCTAGATTATGCTCCCCCTCATGCCATATACAAAAAAAAAAAAATAAATAAATAATAAAAAAAAAAAAAAAAAAAAAAAAAAAGCATGTGAGATGAAGATGGTACAATTGGATTATTGCTGAGTTGCAGCATATTCTATATATATTCTCTTACTTTTATGTAATATGAAGCGTTATGCACTTTATGGATATTATATATATGTACTCATTATTTTGAAAATTCAGTTCAGAACTATGCCCTCAGGAGGGAGGTCCTAAATATCCCTAAAGATAGCATTGCCCTATCTGCCAGAAGAATAACAGAACTTACAGTTAGTTCGCCCCAATAACCATCCGAACCCCAGAACCAACTACAAAAATACAAAACCAGTTAACTGGACTGAAAGGGATGTTTTTACACGATTGCCTTTTTGTTTTGTCGCATTCGTCGCTTACTCTCCGTTTCACCTCTCCCCCTAGCTCCCCTCGTAATAGCACTCACCAGCAGGACTCTTTCCAGATGGATTATCATACTCCCGGTTTCACTGTCAGGTTCAATGTTTCCAAGCTCCAGTGAATATCCACTCATATTTTGTTTGTTCGAAGATTATACTGATTAGAAAACACATTTAAAAAATAATATTATAGAAATTGTAAATGTAGCTTTAAATAAGAAGCAGATCAAGAAATAACCGTTTGTAAAATGCAAAATTTTCAGTCCGATAAATTGAGGTTAAATATGTATTTAGAGGACTTGTTTGTAACGTTTAAAGGACATTTGGGCATAAACAATTGTTTCAAGAACCTTTGAGTTGCTTGCTATAAATTATAGTACATAGTGAGTGTTAAGTTACCTGCCAGAATAATTGTTAATTCTAGACGTGTTTTTTTTTTTTTTTTTTTTTTTCCGAAACTGAATTTGGAGAGTGAATGATTCAAATGAGGACATCTGGTTACAATTTATTGAAATTCAAAAAACAAACAAATGATTATTGAACGGTTCGACAAGTGCTAAAAATCATAAGAAGAAAATGCACTATTAACAATGAAAGACCAAAGCCAAAATAAGAACCGGATTGAAAGCGAATAACATCATTTGCACTTGCGCATTCGATTCCGTTTATTTATCTGTTGTTTTTTTTCGTTAAAGGCCAGCTAAGGACCACGTTTGAGCCACCAAGTTAGCTTTACGATTTCTCCAATACTCCATCATCTGTTCACTTTTCGCTTTCCTCTCTTCTGCTGTCCATTTTCTCCCCGGTCTTTTTGGAACTGTTTTGTCTTGGAAGCCTTCCCACTCTACAAATCCCTATCTGAAATATCCAATTCTTCTAAATATTGCCTCTTCATCTATCTCCTGTCTCTCCTAAAATCCTAATCTACTTCGGTTTAAATAAATCTAAATTTTGAAGCATTTAATTCTTGATTCTTTTTGATTTTTTTCATTCATGTTTAAAATATGTAGATGTTTTTTAATTCTTAATTTTAGTAAAAATATTATTTTAATTTTTAATGGGAATCCACATTTAGATATACGGGAATTATGGCCAAACTCTTTGGATAATTTTAATTTTTCTGAGGGGACGTTTGTGACAATATAAATACATTAGAAGATCTTTTCGCCATTTTCTTTTTAATCGCCTCGGAGGATTTTCTGGATTTGAATGTGAAGCAAATTGAGAGAGTAGTGTATTCGACTGGCTATGGAGTTTACTATTAAAGGACAGTTATCTGGTTAGGCTCAAATCAGCAACATATGTATGATTAAGATTTTTTTCAATTAAATTAGGATTGATTAATTAAGTGCCACTTCTATTGTCTTGAGCACGTCTGGTTAAACCAAATATTTTTGTTAGCGATAGCGTATTTAAGTCTAAGTTTGGAAAACCAATAAGCTGCATCCTTCCGGCTTGCAGTCTTAAGTTCTGCAACAACTTTTTATGATGATGTGTTGAATCTTGATGTGCTGAGTTTTGATCAATTATACGTAGTAGCCTGGCTGGCTTCAGAATCACTTGAGGTGCGCAATTAATTAAATAAATAATTAATCAATCCTAATTGTATGGATCCTTCTATATCATCATGCGTACCTCAAGTGCTTTATCAATTAGTTCATTTGTGACATGATAATGAACATTAAGGATTTTAGAATGTAAAGATTGGCTATAGATTTGGTTTATAATGAAAAATTGTTTTGAAGACAACAACTTCAATGCCAAAAGTCAATGCCGCATTTACCATAATGAAGGAAGAATTTGTTTTAAGAACAACCACCACAGGAATAAGAAAAAGATATCGTGCTTGTATTAGAAATAGTGGAGATCATTTTGAGCAATGCCTGTGATACTCTACAAATTAAATTTATGAATAATTTAAAATTAGTTTAATTTTGTTTCCTGATTATTGTTTACAAAAATGTAGATAAAGTTTACTCTGATAAAATCGAAATTCCGAGAAAGAAAAAGAAAATATGTAGTTTAATCTATGCTATAAAGAAACACAACTATTTGTTACGTTTTGCATAAAAAATATGATCCGATTCATTATTATTGTCAGTGTGCGCTGGTGGCACCCTTTTGCTACTTTATAAAAAACAAAAAAAACTAGATGTGCTGCGTGCCTGCAAATGGTATTTTTTTAAAGAGTATTAAATAGAGAAGTTTTTAAAACAATTTGAATTTGGCTGTTGTGCTTACTTTTTTTTTTATTGAACCTAAACTTGAAGTTCATAATTTTTATTTTTGCCTTAGACAAGATTTACCGATCTCCCGTTTTTTTGGTATTTGGTTTTTGCACCATATCTTTTTTATTTTACATGGGCAATGTATTAGTAATTACAGGGGGAAAAAATGGCGTTGATATATCTGTAAACAACGGAGTTATAAGGCATTATAGCCAATCTTTACATTCTAAAATCCTTAATGTTCATTACATCTAAAATCCTTATGTCACAAAAATAAACTAATTGATAAAGCACTTGAGGTACGCATGATGATATAGAAGGATCTATACAATTAGGATTGATTAATTAATTATTTAATTAATTGCGCACCTCAAGTGATTCTGAAGCCAGCCAGGCTACTACGTATAATTGATCAAAACTCAGCACATCAAGATTCAACACATTATCAGAAAAAGTTGTTGCAGAACTTAAGACTGCAAGCCGGAAGGATGCAGCTTATTGGTTTTCCAAACTTAGACTTAAATACGCCATCGCTAACAAAAATATTTGGTTTAACCAGACGTGCTCAAGACAATAGAAGTGGCACTTAATTAATCAATCCTAATTTAATTGATAAAGATCTTAATCATCCATATGTTGCTGATTTGAGCCTAACCAGATAACTGTCCTTTAATAGTAAACTCCATAGCCAGTCGAATACACTACTCTCTCAATTTGCTTCACATTCAAATCCAGAAAATCCTCCGAGGCGAATAAAAAGAAAATGGCGAAAAGATCTTCTAATGTATTTATATTGTCACAAACGTCCCCTCAGAAAAATTAAAAATATCCAAAGAGTTTGGCCATAATTCCCGTATATCTAAATGTGGATTCTCATTAAAAATTAAAATAATATTTTTACTAAAATTAAGAATTAAAAAACATCTACATATTTTAAACATGAATGAAAAAAATCAAAAAGAATCAAGAATTAAATGCTTCAAAATTTAGATTTATTTAAACCGAAGTAGATTAGGATTTTAGGAGAGACAGGAGATAGATGAAGAGGCAATATTTAGAAGAATTGGATATTTCAGATAGGGATTTGTATGTGATTCCACTGCCATATTATAATATTCCGATTCAAAAACGTTCCACCTCTACTTAAGCACTAAAAATAATTTTCACTTCGTTTAATATAAGTTGGAAATTGTACTAAATAGGAAAAATTAGTTACTTCATTAAAATATTTCTCATAATCATGCCTATGATTATTTAATATCATATACTAGTGGATATGAATAGACTAACAATTCTAGTACACAACTGTTAGTCTATTCATATCCACTAGTAACATTGGCATGATTATGAGAACAATATAGTCTCGAAACGTCACCAAAATAGTTGGTTTTTATTTACTGACTGAACCTCATGAACCTTACTAAACATTTAATAGTAACAGTCAAGAAATTTATCCATATTTATATATATATACACACACATTATTTAATTTTTAGATCGAGAAACATCTCCCAAATATTTCATATGTCAACTGAACAATAATAATATTTATTGTAGATACTCTATCTTATACTATATTATTTTTGTACATCTTCTTATAAAAACTGATTGATTACAGGATATTACTACAAAAATATATTCTTCTGTTTACGAAAATAATTAATTAAAATAAAAAAGATCTAGTAAGTTAGTATAAGTGTTAATTTTTTGTTTAAGTTGCAGTGTTGAACGTTTGGAGAGGAGTGAATATAAAATGAAGTAGTGAATCTAAAAGTCTTTGGTTTAGCGTTTTACTTTTTTTTTATATGACATGGGTTCCACATACGAAGAAAAAAAATAAAACGCTCAACCAAAGACTAAGACTTTTATATTCACTCCTCACCAAACGTTCAACTCTACAACTTAAGCAAAAATTAACACTTATACTTAATTACTGAAACCTATTTGGACATGCGCTTCTCAGATATACGGGACTGCTAAAAAGACACATATTAACAAACTCCAAATCTTCCTGGAAAAAACATTCAGGACAATCACAAAAACACCATGGCACGTAAAGAACATAACTTTACATACTGACCTACGCATAACAAACAGTTAAACAACAAATACGAGCATACCACAAACGATTCCACGAAAAATTACATGGACATCCTAATACATTTATAAACGACATGGTCACAACACATATTCCCTACAACACTTACAGAAGGCTAAAAAGGAGCTGGATAAGAGACCTCCTAGACTAAAATAAAATTAAAATAAAGATTAGAGGTACCGCTGGGTTCTGCTCCCCCTCATGCCTTTCAAGCCATTTCCCTTCTTACAACGCATTCACTGGTTGTCAAATTTTAATTTTGAGGTGTAAATAAATATATAAAGTCAAGAAAAAAAAATTAATAAATCAATCAATCTGTAAATGTATCGCAACATAAAAAAATAAATAAAATAAAATAACTTCACGCATAAAATTAAATCAAAGATATGTATATTAATATTTATTGCTTTAATAATTAATATCAACTCCATACAGATACATTAGAAATGTAATCAAATCAGCAGAACTAGTGGGAGAGAGCAGTGTTAATCGCATGAAGAAACTTGAGCGAGCCGTTTCCGATTGGTTGGTGCAACTTAAAGGCTTATACCAATTGCTTTGCTAAGGAGCTTCCAACTCCATCAGCCCAGCCAATAGGAGAGAGTATGTGAGTGTTTGCATGGAATTAACTAATTTGTAGAGCCAACCCTCAGGTTCTTCATCAAAAAGCATCAAGGGAGTAAATATTACTATATTTGTATTACTGATTATAACATCACTAACGAACTAATTTACTGTGATATAAGCTGAAGGGTTTTGATTGCAAACTAAAATAAAATATAAAGTGAAATAAATTGAACTATGTTACCCTGAATGCCAAAAACATTTATCATTACCTCTATGGCTTTAATTACCTAATTGGAAACAAGGCCTGTGAAACGTTGTGTAGCATCCAACATTAGGAATGCTCATTAACAGGAGTATAATTAACTTTTACTTTTTACCGTAAAAAAAAAAAAAAAAATGCATGGAACAGGTACAGAAGTTAATTTGTTTTAAGAATTTCAAATTCCTGTTTAAAGTTCTAGTAAAACTGCAAAACACGTATAAAATAAATGCACACAAAAAAATGAATGTCTTGAAATGACTTTTTCTTACATTTTAATATTAGTTTAAGGAAACTTTTTTTACGCTTTAAGTAAAGAATTGACGTACTATACTTGACACATCCATGGATTTTGATTGATTCTCAATAGAATAATCAATAGAATCCTAAAAATAAAAATAAAATAATTTATGTGTATATAAATACATAAATGAATACGCTTCTGGGGTATTTTTAGATGGGGACCAAGCTTCTGATAGAGTATGGCATCAAGGTTTTTATTTTAAACTGAAACTAATTCTCCCACCACTATTTGGTTCTACAATATTTCCTCTCTAACCGATTCTTCTCTGGCCGACCTAGCTCAGAAATTTCATCATTTAACCGAATTTCAGCAGGAGTCCCTCAACGTTCTATCATAGTCCCCCTCTTATTATCAACAGACAATGACATATTAACTGCGACTTTCGCAGACGATACCACTATGATCACCAGAAACGTAATGTCTCTAAACATCCCACTTTAACATTACAACACTGGAGAAAATTTATAAGTGGTGTAAACTATCGAAATTAACTTCAACATGACACAACGTGTTTCATTTACGTTACGACAAAACACATCTCCCTCTGTATACACAGACAGCCATCTAAAACCAAAGGACGGACACATTGACATGCCTTGGACATTTTTTTCACAGCAGCTGATATGAGGCCCACACGTCAATACAAAAAGTAAATCGCTAATCTTTGGATTAAGACTAATATATTCCATAATACCGACGTTCTAAAATACTACTCTGACTGAAACGGAACGTATACACTATTTACTCATATAGACTTACGCATACCAAATTTACACATCCAAAAAAAAATATATATATATTAGAAAAAATTAAGTATTTCAATCCAAATTGTCAAGAATTGTAACGGACTCCCCTCTCTACGTTTCTAACGAAGTATTACGTACAAACGTACGTATCTCGAGTGGTTCGAATCATATCTGAAGAACTACAAACGATTTGATGACAAATTAAATAGACACGTAAACAGACTAGTAAAAAATATGGCTCATGACAACCCATGCCATAATGTTGTATCTTATATCACACTTCCTGATTGTAATAATGTATTACGGGGGGTGGGGATCTAACATATCTAGTCCTTCAAATCCAATTTACTGAGAACTATAACCAACGGCCTGAATATAACATTCCTCCTTAAATCTATTATATTCTAATTCTATAACTACCTTGCCAGTTCCACACATTTTAATAATCAATTATATAAGTTAAAAAGGTGTTGGGGTGACTCGATGGCCAAGTAAGCTGGGGCGTGGGTTTCAGCACGCTCGTAATCAGTCGTTGGTTCGAATCCCATCTGAGCGGGTTAAAATTTATTTCGTGGCAAACCCACGAATAAATCTTGATCTTCCCACCCTGGCTAGAATAGGTTGGTAACCTGTAGGATAACCCGTCCTTCCTGCCCTAGTTGGAGTACTTAAGGTCGTTAAGCCCCCCCAAAAAAAACAAAAACAAAAAGGTGTTGGCCTCGAAATCTGTTGTAAAACTCGAAATGGAGTCCTGGCAATGCTCAGTTTTTCCACTCATGCCCTAATCAGCTGTAATATTACGCTTTTACCAAGCCTCCACTGGGTTTTTATACCAGTGACACATCTGAGGGAGCAATGCTGGGATCTCTTTGGACATGGTTTGTACCTCCACTTATAGAGGGACATGCTTGGTCTAGGGTCCCTAGGCTGATAGTATATTTTTAATATAGAATATGATTGCATTTTCAATGTTCAATACAATTTTATTTTAATTTTTATTATTATTGTTTTATTTTTAATTTCTTTCTTTCTTTTTATTTTATAATATATTTATATTATAATACCCTTATAGTTTAAGATTCTTTATCTATTTTTTTGTTTACTTCTTATTGTGCATATAATGGGAGTGGTTTCATAAGCCCATCTATATTACTTCTGTTCCTCAATTCAGGCAGATTGTAAAAATTTGAATAAAAAATGTACGGTAATACTTTAATTTTAAATAACTTACTTTTTGCATGTCTTTTTCATAAATGTTTTAACTCAAGCAAGATATCGTAAGATTTATCAGAACCATTTAAGGTATGAACTAGATACCTGACAGACTATAAGATAGGAGAATATAAGATGAATAATGCAGCCTACATCCATCAGCTATTGTGGAGGCAGAAAGCTGATGAAGAAGTAGAAGACCCCGAAATGGAATGGCTAATAGGTACTATTCAACGGAGACTCTAATCGACCCTACTGCCACTCGTGCAGCTCCCGCCTCCACCTAGGGAAAGGACAATGAACGAAATTTAAATACAACAGCCATTGTCACAGCCTCTGTCCGTCGTGTTGGATTCTAAAAGCATCCTCGCATTTCCACCAAAGTGCTCCTCTTTCACTTTAATCCACGAAGTCTAGTGTCTTAGTATCCAAGGAGTTACAGTAATTGTTTAAAACTATTTTATCAACTATTTAAAGTTTCCAAAATTAATCGGCACTGTAAGATTCTAAAAAAAAAACATTATGATACATTTAGATAATGTGATTATTTCCTGAATTATAAATATAAAAATTAAAATTATAACTACATATGTATGTGTAAATAAGAATGCTTTATTAAACTGCATTAAAAAAAAATACACCACAGACCACTTTGACATAATAATAACTTCATTGAAAATTATAGTTTATTATAATAAATGCGTTTATTTTTAAGAAGTAAGTAAGTGATTTAATTACGTTATGTACAGTATATTTAACCTCATTAAATCACTTACTATACATCTACTTATTAATTTAAAGTTTTTTTATATTTAGCCATTAATTTGGTTTACGTAGTCATTAACATTTATTTAATTAACTCATTTTAATTCCCTTTCTTTTTAATTTTTAATTCAATAGTCTTCTTGTATTGTCTTCTTCGTCTGTATATATTACTTTTATGTTATAGTCTTTATTCTCATATAAAGACTGATATATTCATTTCATACTTTTATTATTCACTCTGCTATTTTGTCATATCAGTTTGTTTGTTTTCTTCTTCTTCTAGTCGACATAAAAAATTAAAATTTGTTTTTAATAGCTGTGTGTCTATGACTGCATACCCCTATACCTGCATCTTAAAAATACTTCTCAGTCAACTAATACCCAATCAATATAAAACTGTCTATCTACAAACATTACTAAATCCCCCCCTCACAAAAAAAAAATCAATTTGAGAACTTTTAAGATATCTAACCTATTCAAGGACCCCGAAGTTCTTGTCACTAAAAATATTGACAATAATGAAGAAATTAAGGTAAGGTAGCGGCTGGTATTACTTTCATTCCGAATATAGTCACATTTAAAATTCTGATACACTTTAATATTTAAATTGAACAGAATAAAAGTTTAGAAAAAATTGGTTCTTACTCGAACATTGGAAAAAAGTTTTTCCGAAATATTAAAAAGTTATTAATTCAAATAAATTAATAATAAATAGAGTAAAATGACGGGTTTGTAGGATGTCTCTATGGTTCAGAAAAACATATCCTAAATTGGAAAACAAATATTGACAACATGAGGAAAAAATAATGTAAAGTCACTTGGAAAAGTCGTGGTCCAAAATTCTCAGATAAACAATTTAGACTTACGGGGAGGACACACTCAGTCTCTCACGGATCTTGTTGGCAATTTTTTTGGAGGTTCCTGGTCAAAAAATATTAGACACGTATTTTGCCGTTCCGACCAACGGGCCCTAGAAGCCGAGAAAAAAAAATAAAATAGCATTAAACTAATTTATTTTTTATCTCGAGTTTAAAAAATGATATCGACATGATTCTTGCACCAAGATTTTCAGTTTTGATTGCGAATTAAAGGAAAAATACAGTCGCTCCATAGATTTTGGTTTAGGTTACTTAAATTCTAAAAAAATTATTAGTTTTTTAAGCAAACTACCTCTATAGATTTTTTCACACAAAAATTGAGGTCAGATTCTAATTCAGCACCCTCAGAAACATTAAAAAACGGTTATTCAACAAAATCAAAAAATATCATTTTTTCACCCTCTTCCAGGAAAATGAAATTTTAAAACCGATTATTGGTTACATACCTTTAAATCGTCATTACTTTGTCATGCAATTCACTGGTTGGTATCGCTGGAAAGAGGAGGGTCTCAGCTTTCTTTTGATGTATATAAATGTAAAATTCGATGAACAAAAACCTATTAAAAAAATTGGAAAATCCAAAAAATTTTGATTTTTAACTTGAGTTTATAACCAGATAGGATGATGAAACCAAATACATTTCAAGCGTATTACCACCCTATATTTTGTGTAAAAAAATAAAGTTGATACGTAAAACCGTCTAAGCGTAATTCACGTTTTTATCAATTTAAACAAAAGTTGCCTACCATTTGGTCAGGCAAACTTTGAAGCTTACAAACTTTTATTTTTCTATTTAGATGAAATTTCGTATTTAAGGGTTCTCTTGAGTGCTGAATTCGAATCCGATATTGGTTCTTGTGAAAAAATTATATTGAATTATAAATTATATTGAGATTATAAATGGGCCGGTCTGTGATGACATAAACGGGGAATGGAACAGGCTAAAGAGAGCCCTGATTGTGGCAGCGGAAGAAACGATTGGAATGAGAATGAACAGCAAAAGGAAGGAATGGTTCGATGAAGACTGTGAACGGCTCACTAGAATCAAGAATGAAGCATATAAGGTAATGATCCAGAAGAAACGGACCAGAGTGGCTACAGAGAACTACAGGAGGGCAAGAAAAGAGGAAGATAAGATGCATCGGACAAAGAAGAGGCAGCATATGATGGAGCAGATGAGACTGATACAGGAATATAAAAGCAGGAATTTGAGCAGAGAAATGTTCGGGAAGGTGAATGACACCAGGCGAGGCTTTAAGCCACGAACAACTGCTTGCAGAAGTAAAACTGGGGAAATTATAAGTGACACTCCAGGCATTTTGAATAGATGGTATGAGCATTTTGGTGAACTGCTGGGCTCGCAGGGAGGAGGAACGAATTTTGATTTTGATTTAGTGGAGGAACAAGATGATAGTAATGAAAATATAGTACCTTCTTACGACGAGGTCTATGAGGCTCTGGAAAAGCTGAAAAATAATAAAGCAGTAGGAGTAGACGGAATTCCTCATGAGCTCCTAAAAAACGCTGGCAGAACCTACATAAAGGAGATGACGCATTTACTGGGTAGAATATGGGAGGAAGAGAAGACGCCCGAGGAATGGGAGACGGGCTTGATATGCCTGGTTCATAAAAAAGGGGATACGCTAAAATGTGAAAACTACCGAGGAATATCCCTATTGAACTCCGCCTATAAACTCCTCTCTATTATAATATTCACAAGATTACTTCCATATGCTGAGAATATTATTGGAGATTACCAATGCGGCTTTCGGAAGGATAGGTCAACATCAGATCAAATCTTTACGCTGAGAGAGATATTGGAAAAGTCATTGGAATATAGAATCAGCACCCACCATCTCTTTATAGACTTCCGTGCGGCGTATGATACGGTTAACAGGAAGATGCTCTACAAGGCTATGAAGGAATTCAACATTCCCGCAAAGCTGATAAAAATGGTTAAAGCCACAATGTCTGGATCGAGATGCAGAATCAGAGTACAGTCACACCTGTCAAACCCAGTAGAAACAGAGAATGGCCTGAAGCAGGGTGACGCATTGGCTTGCCTACTTTTCAACCGGGCTCTGGAAAAAGCGATTCGCGATTCTCGCCTACAAGTAGGGGGACACATATTTAACAGGCAGATCCAGGTCCTGGCCTACGCGGACGATATTGATCTGATTGCAAGAACAGAAGCTGGCCTGAAGGAGGCATTTGCGGCCCTGGAAACTTCCGCGAGAAACATGGGATTAGTCATTAACACGCATAAAACTAAGTATATGGCTGTCGGAAACGACCGGAGAGATCCGCACTTACAAGTAGGAGACTATGTCTTTGAAGCAGTGCAGGATTTTGTGTATTTAGGTGCCCGTATAGATGTCAATAACTACTGTTCTAAAGAGATTGAAAGAAGAATACAAGCAGCAAACAGGAGCTACTATGGCCTTCTCAAGCACTTCCAATCCAGGCTAATAACCAAAACCACAAAAGTCACTCTCTATAAGACACTGATCAGACCCGTCCTCACATACGCATCAGAATCCTGGGTGATCAACAGGATTGATGAGCAAAGACTGGCCGTATTTGAGAGGAAGATATTAAGAAAGATCTATGGACCAGTATGGGAGAATGGTGTCTGGAGAAGGCGTCACAACAGAGAGGTTTACGCAGAATTTCGTGACACACCTGTGGTGGATTTTACCAATCTCAACAGACTTCGCTGGGCAGGACACCTAAAAAGAATGAGGCAAGATCGGATACCGATAAGGGTCGCTAACCACATGCCTATGGAGAAGAGGAAGGTTGGAAGACCGAAGGCCCGCTGGATGGACCAGATAGGTACTGTGGCCCGACGATTAGGCGCAACTAGGTGGTGGACCATGGCGCTGAACAGAGAGGAATGGGCGAATTTTCTAAGGGAGGCCAAGGCCCGCACAGGGCTGTAGAGCCGAGATCATACTTCACTTGAAAAATTTTAGCTTTTACACTGTAAAATGTGATAGAAAATTCTTTTAGCCCTAGAATTCCATCTCAACACCCTCAAACTCAGGAAACGTATGTATATACTCGTATATAGCCATCAATAAAAAAAAACAAAAAAATATATATATATATACTAATTGGGAGAAATAATTTGTTACTTTAATTATTATTAAAATAATTATAATTATTAATTATTTATTGTAATAACTTATTACAAATTAATATTTACATTATATACAGACAGAACCACATATTACATTTGATTGTTAAGTATTTACAATTTTTATTATATTCTTCAAACCCAGAACACATCTCTAACCCGTTTTGTAATCTTTGTTTACAGGGTTCTAATAACTGAAGCTTATTACATTACAATTTCATTTTCATTATATTCAACAAAATCCTGTCAGCAACAGAAGTGAGGCAGTTATTGCTATAATGTTTTTATGTCAACTATCACAATCATATTTTAACATGTTCAACTGCAAAATAAAATAAAAATTGTAAATACTTAACAATCAAATCTATTACGTGGTTCTGTCTGTATATAATGTAAATATTAATTTGTAATAAGTTATCATTACAATAAATAATTAATAATTATAATTATTTTAAAGTAACAAATTTTGTTGAATATAATGAAAATGTCCTCCCCTTGTTAGAAGTAGCCAGGTAATTAAACAATGGTCAGATATTTACTGTGACATTCGTAAACGTAGACTGAGTTTTTATGGACACATTAAGAGAATGTACACGAATCGTCTTACGAGGAGAATATTGGGGTTTTATGAAAATAGGAGTAAAGACACAACAGACACCGTCAAATGGAAGGACGAAATTAAAAGGGGCCTAAAGCTAGCAGGAATTACTCAGGAAGATATCCTAGAAATAGAAATTTTCAGATTTAAAATCCACAGTTGTAAAGTTGACCGAGAATAAGCACCAAAGAAAAAGACTGGGAGATCTTGGGCAGATGGAAGAATGGAGGCCCATTGTAACAGCATGAAGGAAATATATGCACAAAGGAAGGCAAGGATACGTATATAATGGTTTGCGTAGTTCCGAAAGGGCTCAATTGTACAAAAAAATTAAATTATGAAAAATTAAATAAATAAAATAATTAAACCTACTTTAACATAAAACCAATAAATATGACATTTAAATTAAAATTTTATCTTTGTATGATGTCCATCAAAGTAATCCATGATTTATTTGCTAGGAGCATCAAGGATAGTGCGTTTTCTTGTGCTATTTTATCTTAATACATTCCCTTTGTAAATTTTGATGTTTAATATTTTTGTTCACTCACGAAACTATATTTTATGGTTTTGTGCTTAAGACAAAAATTAAAAAATAAACATTCCAACTACTATAAAAGGCTTATATTAACTATAGAACATATATAAATTTATATATTAATATAGGAATGAAATAATTATTTTTGACCGAATAAAGTAAATTGCTGGAAAAGTAAATTATAAAAAAAAATCCACCCAATTGATTCTTTCCTTTCCTGGGCTAAAATTTTCATTATTTTTTAGAGGTTTATACTTCAACCAAGGGCATATAAAACGTGTAAGGATTATAAAAAAATTTAATAATAGCAAGTATAATAAATCAATAATAAAATTTGGACTTTGTAATTTACTAAATTTGTATAGTTTTTACTTTTGTTTGTTGCTATTTCCAGCACATTGCAATATTTAAAACCACACACTAATTTTTTGAAATAATTTACAAATGGAATCATATTATTACAGTCAGCATAATATTAAATACGTTTATTTTCAACTGATAACTTAATTAAACATTTATAATGTTAAACATTTATTTTTATTAAATATCCTTGAGAATAATTATTATTGAACAAGCAATTAAATTTTGTTCTATAATTTAATACTAAACAGGATATTTTTTTGTTTACTTTAATTCACATTGAAATTATAAGCCATATATAATAACATGCCAGATTATAAATTTTTACGGAAATAAATAACTTAAAATGAGAAGAACCGACAAATATATGTCCATAGATAATATATCTGTTGAATTATTTTTGGACTATAATTATAATGCGGAAAATACTAAATATTTATATAATGCACGAAAAAACAATGATAAATCAAGAACTTTCCTTTTTCACCATTAATATTAATATATTAATTTATTGAGCAAACAGTGATATTTTAGATTAAACTATAATAATAATAATATGGAAATCTATCTTAATGAATCATTGTAAAAATTAGTGCTTGTATGTTTTTAAGTGATTTAGTGTTTGTTTTTTATTAATTAATAAATTGGAAGATTGAAGATTGAGGATTTAAAGAAATGGATGTAAGAGAGGAGCACTTTAGAATCGACATCGGTAAAGAATTTCAAAACTACGAAGCGAATCCAAAGTATTAGAAATCAAGAGAATACGCCGAAAATAAATGGATTTTCTAGTTACTTGGGAAATGATTATTTCAAAATATATCAAAAGTGACTCCTTTGTTTTTAATGAAATTCTGATCATTCATTGGACGGGTATTGAGGAAAAGCAGGGAATAGAAGAAAAGGGCTTTAAGTTAGGGTTTTGAACTAAATAAGTCAACCTACATTTTAATGAAATTTTATAATTAAAGGAAAAAAAAATATTTTTCACATTTTTCCTTGAAATTTTAAAGTAAGCTAGTAAGGGAGCTGTAGTGCATCCTGTTTTATTAAGTAACGTAAAGCTCTCAATGCCAACACTGACAAAGCAGCCATGAGAGAAGGCGACTTGCCAAACTAATTTGCAGTAAATAACTTATCAACATGAAATATAAACTTATCCACTCCATCATTATCAAGAGGGCAGACCTCATTCTCTAAAATATATTATAACGTGGAGGTCAAGTGATGATTTATGAATATTGTCAGTACTAAAGAACAAAAGCGAATAAGCTGATAATCTAAGGTCGAACTAATCCAAATCATTCCTTGAGATGGTTTAAAAAAAAAATAATAAATTATATAAAACGTCGAGGGTAAAACTTAAAATTTATTTTTGTTTTCATAAAAATAAAAAAATTCTTTAATATTATATAATAAGTAGGTAGCTTGTGTAACCGGGTGCCTAGACATATTGAGTTGTCCGGAAATTATTGCAGGATTTCATGTTTAAACCAAAATCTGATTTTATTATTAAAAAGGTTATCTCTTTACCACAATCAAAACCCGATACATTACTTTTACTGTACGTCGTGGTTTCTGCCCAAAAGTCCTATTTAATAAGATCCCATTGCCCAGATCGTTTTGACTTCAACTCAGAGATTTGAATACCGATTTTTGTGTGGGTAGCAGGTACCTGTAAGAGTGCAAAACTAGAGTTATAGCGACCAATAAAAAGCAATATGAAAATCACGTTTCATTTTTTTTTTTCAGCTCTCAGTCGGGATACAGAATAATTTTTTTCACGTTGAATTGTAGTTTTTTTATGCTGTCTCTTTACCACAACCAAAACCTGATAAATAATCTCTTTAATAATAATATCAGGTTTTGGTTTAAACATAAAATACTGCATTGATTTCTGGTTTTGGTAAAGAGATAACATTGGCAAAATATTGCAACCTGTTTCAACAGGTATTAGTGATAATAATGAATCCATTCATACTATATGTACAATAAATGTTATTGAATAATTTCATTTGTTAATAAATAAAATAAATAAACAAAAATAAAATAATGAACAATAAAAATTAAAATTACCAACATTATGATACTATTATATTATATATACAATAATTACAGACACTCAGCCCTACCCCCACTCAATAATGGAGAGCTTTGGCCACCCGACCAAGAAACCCATTGACCAAAAGAGATCCCAGCGTTACTCCCGCTGGGGTTACAAGCTCTGTAACTGATTTAGTATTAAGTTGAGGCTGAATAAGAGCACTCAGGATTTGATTTAAAAAATCTGGCTAACAATAAGACACCAACATAAATGTGTATATTACAACAGATCTCATCACCATTTCTAACTTCTAAGAGGTTTGTAGTCATGAGTAGAGGATGGCTATGTAGATTTGAATGAAATTTCGAGAATTTAAAAGGAACGAGATAAAATAATAAAATATTTATTTAGGTCATCGTGTAAGGTTTCGTGCATAGTATTTTTCAATAACAATAGTTCGGAGGTCTTTAGATTGAAAGATTGGATAAGTTTGATATTGTAATGGGTTAAGTTTCAAAACAGTTTTGTATATGAGGAGTTTGTTATTAACTGAAAGATGAGAGTTCCTTCCTAGCAGTCTGTAAAGTTAGCCGAACCTTCTATTCAATTCTTGTCTTGTGATTCTAGTCTAATGGTTTCGAGTCTTTTGTCAAGATGGAAGCCAATATGGTAGTGTATGTACCCTTTTACTTAGTGCCAAAAAATGCAGCCGTAATATTAATACACTTTTAAAACGGTTAACAATTATTACACTGTCATTATTGCCTAGATAATATCAATAATCAATGATTATACTGCCATTATCGCCTAGATAATATCAGTAATCTCATTAATCAATAATAAATAATAGGTAAACTTTATTTTATTTTTTTTTTAAGCTTTGGGGCTTCACTAAATCATCTGGCATCGATTCTTTATAGCTCAAAATCCTTCAAGATATCTTGAATACTCCCAGCTATGTCACAAATAAATCTATTAATCTTAATATCCCACACCTTGCTGATTTAGCCCAAACCAAATATCTACCCTTCTATGATAAACGCAATACTTATTCGATTCACGATAACTCTTCAGGGTGTCTGAAAATAAGTTTACCTAGGACCCTTTTATAAAAAATAAGAAGATTGTCTTGGTTTTATAGGCAACTTTAATTAAATTGGTATCAATTGCTTTTAGGTTAATTGATCTGTAAATCTATTAACGCTTCCGCTAATTGACTTATTTTATTGTTATACAGTTGTAAACATTATTGAGAATATAATTGTTAAAGAAACACGACTGTAATAGTAACTGCAACCTAATTCAGGGATGATGATACCCAAAATACAACCTAACTCACACAGACAAACCATGATATATTTTGAGATAGATTTGGCTTTTTGCTGGGGGTCTATAATTTTTTTGTGTTATGTTTTTGTCACTCTCAAAATTTGTAATTTTTTTTCACACTCAAAAATGTATCATTTTTCTAGTTGTTGTAGCTCGGATTAAAAACATAAGACAATTTCCTTATCAGACATTAATAGGAGAATATGTTTTGTTATGTGACATTCTCTTCTTTTTAGGAGCTATATTATTCGAACTAGTGTTCGATTGAAAAAATTTAAGTTTTTCCCACATTTTTGTAAGTGTTGGAGCTATTTTGACAAGCTCTAGCTCTGTTTGCGTGGTTCGGATCGAAAATTTGACTACAGTTTCCTTATCAAAAGCAGTAGATAAAAAAAATCAGTTGATTATAGATAGACATATCCATGATCTATCATTTTGTGAGAATCTGATCTATCAGTGAGAAATTGAGTTGTGTAATACTTTTTTTTATTTCTGGAAGATTTATACAGAGCAATTTCGCTTATCCAACTTATTTCTATAATAATTTATTTTAAAACTGAATATAAATTTAAAAATATAATATAAATAATCGCCAACAATATACTTTTCAAGAAATCAACACAAAATATAAAGTATTATTATTTATTAACACGAAATAGCTATTTATACATTCTACAGTAGCTTTTCTTTTAGATTTTCAATTTAGTAATTGTAACTTATTTAAGATTCTGAAAAGAGAATAATGCTAAAGAAACTATGACTACATATTTTTATATAAATATTTTAAAATGCCATGAAAGTATTCTTATGATTAATATTTGATACAGAAACCAGAGAGATCGTAGGTTTTGTTGATGCTATAATGTTTATCCATTAAGGTTTAGTGCTCTATTCACTCCAACTACAGGAGGAAGAGAGTGTTACCTTACAGGTAAACAACCCGTTCTACCTGAAGGGAATAGGTCGCCTTTCAGCAATCATTGTTATTGCTTCCGGTTTCTAGACTATAAACATAATAGTTTCATGCTCTAGTTTACCTTTTATTGAAACTACCCACTTAATATACGCTTAATTTAGTGAAATATTCTATATCCTCAACAGTCCTTGACCGACTAGTTGGCTGGAAGAAAAGCCGATTAGTCGGCAGACTGGTCGGCCAAGCCGATCATCGGATCGGCTAGAATTCGGGAAAGATGGGAAATTTTCGAGAAGCTATATTTATTGCTTTAATTTCATTAAAGTTAAATAAAAAATAAACATACATCCGGTATGTGTTAATAATGTACTTATGCTAATTACTTGACAATTGCTTGTGAAGTAACCCTCTGGTAGAAACATTAAGGTCTTCTTTATGAATAAATTTATTAGTGAAAAAGTAAGGAGCATTAAGAATTTTTCGAAGGTTTTAGATTGCAAGCGTTGTATACGACATTAATTTAGTGTATAAAATGGTTCAGTGGAGCCCCAAAGCACAATCCCATATATCTAGATAGGTCTGATAACAATCATGTAAATAAATCTTTTGCAGTATTTTAATCCCTGTTGTATTAACATTTCATATTAGCGAGATCAGTAGGTAGTTTCTTTGCAAGTTATATCAAATCATTAGTTTTATAACGTAGCTATTTTATTTGATGTATTTCGTACATTTTGCTAAATAAAAAAAATAAATAAATAAAATATAACCTACAGACTTTGACAGTAAATCAAGTTAACAATCTATAGAATATTGATTATGTTTTAAAGAAAATAAATATAAAAAAGTTCTTCTGAACTCTAACTCAGCGGAAGAATAGAGACAGTCTCTGTTATTGCAAAAGGACTTATCGGGATTATTTCTAAATGAAGAAAAGGCTGATAGAAGGAAATGGAAGAAGAAAATTAAAGAAGGGATCGGAGTGGAACCGAAGGAATTGATAAATAAGTAAAATCAATAGCGATATTTCAGCTGTATACCATCGGTTCTGTCATGTCTCGATCAGCTGATCTACAATTTTGAAATTTTCTGCCCATATTATTTTGTTCATATTGAAAAACTTTTATGGCATAGGATCTTTCTTGTTGCTTAAGTTTGTGTACTGCAGTGCCTCCCTCTGGAAAATTGGTACTTTGGGACGTAATGATGTTCTCCAGCACATCAATTCAACACCCCTTCATGCTACATGGGAAGGCATAAATTGTAACATCAAACCTATCAATATTATATTGTAAACCTATCTCTATCCAATTGGGCAAAGTATTAAATAATTTCATTCTAATATTCTATATATCTTTGCTATATTTTATGTATTAATATTATTTTGCTTACTTTTCGATCTATAAGGAGAAAAAAAAGCAACTTAGTTTTGTCCTCTGTCTAGAGACAATGATGCCAGAATAAGTAAAATTGTTTTCACAATGCATGCTGGGAATTGAGTATTCTTTCATTAATCAATCATCTTACAAACGTTTAAATATTTTATTATTTTTTTAAATTCAAATTTGCATATCAAATTAATCAGTAAATTAAGTTTTCATAATAAATAAATTTAAAATAGTTTAGCAGAAACGAACAACCTATACAGATATAAATATCGATTAAAAGATCTTTGCCCTTAGTTGCTCAATTATGTACATGGTAACTTACAAGGGGGGTGGGGCGGTACACACTTAGTCTCTAACGGATCCTGTTGGCAATTTTTTTAGGGTTCCTGGTCAAAAAATATTAGACACGTTTTTACTATTCCGACTAATGGGCTGTTGAAGCCGAGAAAAAAAATTAAATAACATTAAACTATCTTTTAAAAAAATGATATCGACATGGCTGTTGCACCAATATTGTTATTTTTTGGTGCATATTAGGGTAAAGGTACAGCCGCAACCGACAAAAAAAAAAAAAAAAAAAAAAGGCATCGGATTCAAATTCGGCATTCAAAGAAATACTTGTATACGAAATTTCATTCTAATAAAAAAAAATTAAAATTGTATTTTCAATATTTTTCCATCTGTTTTTCTCGAACCTCACACTGCTTGACTGGAAGAGGTTTTTTTTATTTTATTTTTGGGAATATGTTATGTAACGTTACGTTTGTTTAATTTTAAATATCTGTTACAAGGATTTTAAACTTTTCGTACGGTGTGTGGGTCCTGATTACACCGGATAAGGGGTAGTCAACTGTGAAATGTTATGAATAGTTTAATTAACTTTAGTAAAGGTTTTATGTTGTTTCATATTCTTAATTTACAAAATCTACGTTATAATGGCTGGACAAGAAAAAAAAAAAAAGAACTGAGAGAGGGAAATAATAAGATTGGAATCGAGCATTCGTTAGCTCAGTACCGTTTTTATTAAATTACCTTAAATTATTGCTTGAATTAACACAACTAAAGTATGCACTGTGATTTCTAGGTAAAGTAATTATTCTGAAAACTTTTCTTTAATTTCATTAATTAATAGAAACTAGATATATTTTTTTTAAATTTTCCAATGAGGTAAAAGCGGTCAGTAAAAGCCTTCAAGCTACGAGGAAAAATAAAGTTTCTCACCTATTAACTAATTTTGTTTTCACAATAATAATTACATTTTAGCTTATTTTGCTACTTTATAAATTTTATTAGTGATTTTTTTCAATTACAGCGTTATTCTGCTACTATCGTATGTTTTATATCTATCTTGTTCTATGTACATACTGTAATATGTATGGATGAAAGTATGGTACAATACACTTAAGTTTAGTGTCGTTATATAGCATGTGTCACATTGAGGTGGTTCCAGGTCTCTCATCAAAAATACAGTAGTGAAGGCGACGTCCAATCTCGTTAGAATAACGTCTTACGTACATTTCCTTCCTGAAAGTCTTTTATTCAGTTTATCTTGGAATTCGATACAGGAGGAGTATTAAATTTACATATTGTTATAATATTATTATTATTTTTTAAATTATTCAAAAAATATGTAATTTTATTATTTTTATCTTATTGATTTTTATTTTTACTATAAACGCATATAATGGTTTAAATCTATAATTTATATCTTCGACATAATTTAAACTAAGTTTTATCTAATTAAATTATTAGTAATCCCCGTCTCTATTTCGCCTTCCTTCGTGATTAAAGAACATAGATAATTTTAAATGATAACTGATGTATTCAGTATTTAGTAATTAATTATTCTAGTTTTTGTACACTCAGGAGTATATATGTAATAGAAACAAATTTTATAACAATTCTTGATGTTAACTTTAATGTTGATAAATCTAAACTATTATATAAAAGGATAAGCCATTTTAAGTTAGTGATCACTAACCGCAAATACTACTAAGCTAATCAATACCTAACTTTAACTGCATAACCTTCATAGTTCAAATAAGGTTTAGCAATAATAACATTTACATATTTTAATTATATTGTTGTTAAAAAAGGGATAAATATGTGGGGCGCAGTGAAGTTTGATAACACAATGTACTAAATTCAATTAAATTGTTATAAAAAAAGGTTTAAATGTGTTGTGTGACTTATGGATCCCAGTGAGGTTTAAAACTGCCACACAGTTTGCAATTGTAAAACTATTGGACCCATTTGTACCAAAGTTTAACTACATTATTTTCCTAGTTTTAGAAAGGTTTTCAATAGTAAAGTATACAATAATGAAAATTTAAATGTACAATGTTGAGTAGCAGAAACGAGATTTGCCATACTGTCATAAACTTTCATGGTTAATTTTTTTTTTACAACTGTACATCAAGTAAATTTGTGGAACTGATTATAATGACATGTAAATCACTTGTGAAGAACTACTCACTAGTAGCACTTCAAAAAATGTTCTAAACAAGAAGGTCTCTTGGCCATCTTCTTTTCAGAAGCCTTGGTGGGTTATTAGGTATAGAATGAGAAGCAAGTAGGGAGATGGATTTGGAATGGATTCGTGTGGGAGTGCAGTTTACTATGAAAGGATTCGTATCTGGTTTGGGTTAAATCAGCAACATATGGAACATTGAGGTCTTTATGGATAAGTTTATTCGTGACAAAGTAAGGAGCATTTAGGATTTTTCGAAGGATTTTGGATTGTAAGGATTAGATTCGAGAAGAAGCGGATGGTTTAGTAGAGCTCCAAAGTTCAACTGCTATTTCCATATAGGTCTAATAACTGTCTTGTAAATAAGTCTTTTGTAATCAATTGGGAGCTTTGAGATTTTGTCTAGTAAATGTTGGAGTTGGTTAAAATTAAAATCAAATCAGATGAAATCAATAAAATTATTTCTGCCGAAAAAAAATTATTTCTAAATAAATATGTCGATCATTCGCTATTCTATATTGTGTGTCAATAAATTATTCATGGGCCTTTTTTTGTAAGCACTGATAATGCATTTCATTATCTGCATGTTTCTTAATAGTCTCTGTCCGTCTGTGTTAACAGCTCATAGATCAAAATTAAAAATTGGGTTTATAACGCTTTTACGTAATCTTCAACCACCTAATCAGTGAAATTTTAACCAGGTTTAAAATTACTGCTATGCGTGATAATATCATTGATGAAATAATGCTTATTAATTGCATGCTATGATACAAGATTTTTATCGGTAAACAAATAAATCATGAGTTATTAGTTAAAATTATCTAAAACAAGGTTAGCCACACTGTCATGTTCTTTGATTGTTATAAATTAAAATCCAACAAAATGAAAACAAGAAAATTATTTCAGCCGAATAAAAATTATCATCGAATCAAAATATCGATCCTTTGCTTCTTGATATTGTGAGTAAAAATATGATTCCTCTGCTTTCAGTAGTATGTACTAATAATGCTTTTCATTTTCCGCAAAAGTTCTAAAGATATTATATTTCCATCTAGACATTACAAACACATAAAATAAATCTAAATATTTGTTGTATAATTATGCTTGTACGTAATCTTCATACATCTAACCAGGCCAATTTTAACCAGGTTATTAATAACTGCTATGCATGAAATATCATTGAAGAAATAATGCTCAATTTCATACTTCAAGACATGGTTTTTATCGAAAACAAATAAAACTTCAATTATTAGTTAAAATTATCTAATTGTAAGTTTATTATTTATGAGACCGGGCGAACCCGAGACGGGGGACGTCAGTTCGTAAATAAATTTATCTAAGAATGTTCTTTTTAATAGATATCTCATTTTATTTCCAGTAACTCTGTTATTGAATTTTCGTAAAAATTCTATTTGTTTATTTGCAAGTAGTGTCATCATTTCGGTGATGCTTTATTAATTGTGACAGAATGATTTTTGGCAGTAATTATTCTTTTATAAAAAAAAAAAAAAATTTTTAAAAAGATTTTTTAAAAAAGTTCTTGTTTTGCCCACTATAACGTACCAGTAAGAGAATGTTTAAACAATTGTTTCCCACAATCCTGGATAGGAAGAGGGGGTCCAATTGAGTGGCCAGCACTGTCTCCAGACCTCACGCAGCTCGATTATTACGCCTGGGACCGTGTCAAAGATTTGGTTTTATAATGAAGAATTGTTTTCAAGACAACAACTTATTCAAAAAATCAATGCCGCATTTACCATAATGAAGGAAGAATTTGTTTTGAGAACAACCACCACAGAAATAAGAAAAAGATAACGTGCTTGTATTAGAAATAGTGGAGATCATTTTGAGCAATACCTGTGATACTCTACAAATTAAATTTATGAATAATTTAAAATTAGTTTAATTTTGTTTCCTGATTATTGTTTACAAAAATGTAGATAAAGTTTACTCTGATAAAATCAATTTCGAGAAAGAAAGAGAAAATATGCAGTTAAACCTATGCTATAAAGAAACACAACTATTTGTTACGTTTTGCATAAAAAATATGATTCGATTCATTATTATTGTCAGTGTGCGCAGGCACCCATTTGTTACTTTAAAAAAAATAAAAAAAACTAGATGTGCTGCTTGCCTGCAAATGGTATTTTTTTAAAAAAGTATTAAATAGAGAAGTTTTTAAAACAATTTGGATTTGGCTGTTGCGCTTACTTTTTTTTTTTTATTGAACCTAAACTTGAAGTTCATAATTTTTATTTTTGCCTTTGACAAGATTTAACGATCTCCCGTTTTTTTGGTATTTGTTTTTTGCACCATATCTTTTTTATTTTACATAAACAATGTATTAGTAATTACAGGGAAAAATTGGCGTTAATATATCAGTAAACAACGGAGTTATAAGGCATAAATGTTTGGATTTGGCCATTTTCACAAAAAATTCATAAAAAAAAAACCCGTAAGACTTTGTATATAGGTAAGTGACCTTAAATAGGTTCAAAATGAACCTCCCTACCCGAGATAATTTTTTGGCCAACGATCTTCCGAACACCCTGTATATATTTATATATATATATATATATATATATATATATATATATATATATTATATATATATATATAGAAAATAAATTTTATTCTGGGACAAAGTCCCTTAAGAAAAACAAGAAATGAATTATAAAAAGTAAATCATATCTGGCCAAGATATTTTAAATAAAACAACGAAATAAGATAATATAAAGTAAATACAAGTTTATAATAAAATAATTTAAAGATAAAAAAATCTATAAACAAGTACATAAACAAACACACATATATACACACAAAACTATATATACATTTGGTAAAGGAAAAAAATATTATATACAAAGTTGATTGAAACATGAAATTTCTGAATTTACAGCTAGTGAAGTATGAAGAAAAATAAAATTTGTTGAGAGGGAACAGAGAAAATTGATAAAGAAAAAATAAAAATGAAAAATATTTGAGTAACAGTGAAAAAATTATCATAAGAAGAATTGAAAAAGTTATTTTTATTTAATATGGTGGTATGAAATTCGTTATAAAGCATTCGTATATGATTAAATAGCTTCCGTCTGGAGGGAGATGAGATGGTGGAAGAGGATTGCTTTAAAAATTCCGAGTGAAGATGCGTTGCGAATGGAGAGACGAAGAGAATTCCAAAGAAAAGCGGAACGGGCTACAAAGGAACGTTGGAATACAGTCGTTCTGTAGGATAAGGTGTAGAGATCGGAGAGACGGGACCTTCTATGTAGTGATTGGAATGAAGACTTGAAATGTAGGATGTTATGGATAAAAGGAAGGTGTTGTGTGTTAATAGCTTGGAAGAGGAATATACCTAGGAAGTAATCTCGACGGAAGGAAGGGGAAAGCCAACTTAACTCGGTGTAGAGATGGGGCACATGAGAGCGTTTTGAGGATCCAAGGACAAAACTTATGGAGCAATTCTTGATACGCTTTAATCTTTTCTCAAGAGTAGTCGAGAGCCCACCATAAATCACACATCCGTAGTCAAATTGGGAAAAGATGAGGGAGGATATTGGGAGTTTACGAGTGGATACAGGAAGGAATGCCGGGAACGGTGAAATAATTTCAGGATGCCAATTGATGGTCGAGAAATTTAGGCATTGGGAATTTTCGGTGTAGAGGTGGTGGAAACAATTGTGAATGAATGGATATATATAATAAGTTTATCTAAAAAATAAATTAAATTTACTTCAGATAATGTATATTTATTCATTCTATTCTGTGTTGGTAAAATAAAAATATTTGTGGCTGAAACCCCATAAAGACCAATTTTTTAAAATAAATGGTAGTAGCATTATTCTTCTTAAAATTATGTTTTAGTATGTGCATTATTTATAAATTACTCTGCTAGGAGTAATAATGTCGTTTTCATATTTAGTAAAGGATTTAATAATACTGTATTGCTAATCTTTCTAATAGGCTTTATTACTATCACAATTCTCCTCAAACAACGGAAACTAGAACCAATGTTCCTGGACGCATCGAGAATTATAAGACTTCTTATAAAGAACCTGCTGTAGTTCTCGACCATCAGATACAAAACAATAGTTTTTATTATTATTATTATCATATTCATTGTACTTAAATGAAAGTACCAAAAAAATATATTTTATCAATAACAGACAAAATAATTATTCATGTTTTTTTTGTTTTTTTTATCATGCAGGTATATGGAATAATAATAAGTAGATACTTAATACTATACAGCGATGATTTCTTTCTTTATTTGATTTCATTGAAGAATAGTTATTTCCGAAAATCTACCAATCGTCAAAAAAACAAAACAGAATATGCCTTATAAAAAAATAGATACTTCGTTTATTTGTTGCTTATTAAATAACATAGAAAAGACTTGGATGCATTTGTTTTTACTTTTGCAAAAATGAATAGCTGACGATTTTTTATTATTTTAATTTAAATGAGGAGTAGAATTCCAAAACCACCCAAGTCCCACTTCCAGTTGTTTTTTTTCTCTTTTTTGAATAGCTTTTTTCTACAGGATTATCTTTAGGTGGAAGGTTTTCTCCCAAAAGTACTAAAATTACATTGAAAACGACCATACAAAAAATATATCCTCTTCCTAATCCAGCCAGACTTTTGGTCAACCAGGTGTGAAAATTTTTCAAAAACTGGCTTGGCTGAATTTGGAATTCTACGCCCCCAAATATACTAAAAAATATACATTTTTTTCGAAAATTATAATTTTTAATAAAGACATATTACTGCAATGATATAACCAAGACCTCGAATACCATTACCTATTATTAAATAGCTCAATTATAATAAAACCATAATTGTGATTAAAATAAACTGAGACAATCTCAAACCCACATCCTAGCAGTCTAGTTCTTGGAAATTGATGAGCTTGTCAGGGGAAAGATGGTGGAGAGAGGGAAAGGGTAGGGAAGAAGGGGAGGGGAGGAGTCAACATCATCAAACTGCTAACGGAATTCACTTTGAATGTGATTACAGCCGGTTAGCGATGAAATTCAAATCAGTGCACATCAGCCATACAATGAAATGATAATTCAGCTAAGCATATACACCGGAATAATTATACAAAAAGATTCAAAAATTAAATTAGCAATATTTAGGATTGTTGAATTAATTGCTACTTCTATTGGAATTATGTTATTATAAAACTAGTTTCGAATGCTAAACATTCATCTTCAGTTCTAAAACATACAATTTTTTCAACACATCTTCACAATGTTACATGGATTATATACATAGTGAGTATCTCTTAGTGTAAAAAAAAAATTGGGTTAAACTAGATTAAAAATGTAGCTAAATGCCGCAAATCTCACATTTCTATTCCAATCCGTTGCAGATATACGATAAATCAAAAACTTTCTTGAAGAAATCACGTTTATTCCCATAAAAACTGTAATATCTCCATTTTGTCTAAATATTTTTCAAATTTTGGCCACATTTTCAGATTTAGCATTAAATTTCCTATAAGAAAAGAGTACACGTAACCTTGAATTTTACAAACTTGGTATCTAAAGAACAGCTTGATCTTCACCTTATTTGGGGAAGTCACAATGTCTTATTTACTTCAACGCTCACCGTTTTTCGTAAAAACTATCCACAAAACGTCAAATCTCACAAAAACTTGCAAATTTAATCAGCTTTTGAATGATATGTTAAACGTAATGATTTTGTTTCAATTTCATGGAGATATTTACTTTTGAAACCGAAAAAAAAACATGGTGTTCTCATTTTGTATACAAATCAGTTACTTGGGTAAATAAAACATTATGACAATCCCTTAATGGAATTGTGCATTTTAAACATAATAAACTCTTCATTGGAATAAAAAGCAAAGGAAAAATGAATGTTTAATAGAAAATAAAGGAAAACTGTCAATAAAGCGACACTACATTACATTTATTTATTTATTATATGATTTCTGGCTAGATGAGTCTCATTTTTACAGGGGAAGGCATTTCGACCATTCATAATAACGATATACATGGATTGGTAGAAATGCCATCCCCTGTAAAAACAGACTCATCTGCCCATAAAATTCACTTCAGAAAGTAGTATTCTTAGACACAATCTGCATTCAGAAGCTAACGGCAAAATTAAGGTCTATGTTCATTATCACTGGATTTTAAACATTGCATTGAAAATCTAATAAAATCCTAAATAATAATAATAAATAAATGTAATAATATCATATCCTCTGATGCAGTGTCGCTTTATTGACAGTTTTCCTTTATTTTTTTTTTTACGTGTACTCTGTTCTTATAGGAAATTTAATGCTAAATCTGAAAATGTGGCAAAAATTTGAAAAATATTTAGACAAAATGGAGATATTACAGTTTTTATTGGAAAAAACGTGATTTCCTCAAAAAAGTTTTTGATTTATCATATATCTGCAACGGATTAGAATAGAAAGGTGAGATTTGCGGCATTTAGCTACATTTTTGATCTAGTTTAACCCATTTTTTTTTTTATGCTAAGAGATACTCACCCTGTACAATAAAGTTTTTAAAAATGTAAGATAACAAATCAAATATCGGTACTCACCTGAGGAGATCTTACAGATATCTAAAATATGTTCATAGTGGAAAGGGCCAGGTAGACTAATTTTTTTGAGGTTTTACCCAAGGATTTCCCCGATGAATAATTGGATTTTACCGATTTACCGATCATCCAGTTTTTCCCGTGTATTTAGCTTCACAGTCACTTTAGTTCGTATACACTGCTTTTTTAGAAAGGATCTATTTTGTCTTTAGATGAAGGGAAACAAGATGACAATGGTTTGTCATAAGCGAAATGAGTAATATAACATATAAGAACATACAATAATAAGACCCAAAATTCCAATTTCTCTATACATCTAAATGTAAATAACCATAAATTCAATACAGACTCAGGAATGAAAATAATACATCAAGTAAAAAATTAAATATTTATGAATCTTTAGAAAGTAATTAATCGCTTAAAACGGATCCAGATTTCTGCTTAAATGGCCAAATAAACATTTCAAATAGCCCTATTTTAACTTTTTTTCCAATAAAAAACGGAAAAATCCAATTAGTCGTTGGGGAAATCCTAAGGCGAAACCCCAAAAAATTTCACCTACCTGGTGGCCATTCCCCCTTCCACTATGAATATATTTCAGATATCTGTTAGATCTCCTCTGGTGAGTACCAATATTTGATTTCTTGTCTTAAATGTTTGAAAACATTAGATATAAACCATGTAACATTGTGCTGATACGTTGTAAATTTTGTATGTCTTAGAACTGAAGGTATATGTATAACATTCGAAACTAGTTTTCTAAAAAATAATTAAAATAAAAGCGGCTACTAATTCATCAAACCTGATTGTATTGATTCGTCTATAGCATGCGTACCTTAAGTGAATAGCAATTAATTTTTTCTCCGAAATAAAAAACAAAATTTCTCCCAGACCGGGAAAAACAACAGTTCATGTATACTTTCATCTATAACCTACTGCTTTTCTCAATTTACATTTTAGAATTAAAAGGATAAAATTACGTAAATTATTAATTTAATTAAATTAACAATTAATGATTATTCTAATTAAATAGAATTGAGAGAAAATAGGCGCTTTAAACATATCTTTTTCCATTCAAACCAATATTGCTCTTAAACGGCAGGTCCTTGCTACAAATGTTGTTTTCTTTTTTTTTAATATATTTTCCAGTAAATTCCTGATAAGGAAACATCGGCATATTTTCGATTTGAGCAATACCAATAGTAAAGAGCGTGTCGAAATCTTACATTTTTGAATACGACAAAAAAAGTTACATCAAAAACGTATAGACCCCCGTGCCAAAAGATATATCCCTGTTAATATCATGAATCGTTTGCTATTAAAAATGCTACCTAAATGAAAGCTTGTTTATTTTTTGTATTTTTTATTGTTTCTTTTTTTAACCAATGACTGAATTTTAGGGAGGTTTTTTTTTTTTTTTTTTTAAAGATCTGAATGCACTGTTCCCTACTGAATACAAGTTAAGTAACTGAACTATTATAGACGATAGAGCCAAGTAATCCTTTTAAAATGGTATTTGGATTAATACAGAAGAGGCTGCAATCAATAAACCTGTTCAAGAGGAGTTAATTGGATGTCGTTGAAGACAAATGCTCTACAGGTCTACATCCATTACCTCAGTCCTCTACATTTGTCTTCTAGCCCTGAGGGCGCTAACTGTCCAAACAGACAAAATGTTCATGCTTCGATTGTTGGTTGATCATCTCAACTGAGCAACATTTATCAACTTTTTTTTTTTACTTTATAACTACAAGACAGTTACTAAATACCAACATGTAACCAACGTTACCACCCATCGGAAATCCTGTACTTTAATTCTTTCATTTGACGTATAGTTTTTTTCTGTAACGTTTTTTTTTTCACATTCAAAAATGTAACATTTTAACACAATCACCAACAGAGCTGTGTTTAATGATAGTTTCCTAGTCAGAAATATAATGGAGATATTTTTGCTAATATGACACTTGCCGTTAACACTATATTGGTTTGTATATTGTATATTTGGTTTATATTGGTTGGTATGTTGGTTTGAATAAAAAAAAGTCACGTTTGTCTAAATTCTTTAAATATTGGGGCTTTTTTTTTGTACGCTCTAGCTGTGTTGGTGTTGTTCAGATCGAAAATTTGAGTACAGTGCTTTATCAGAAATATAATTGAAAAAATCTATGTTATATAATATTTGTCACTAGTGCCTACGTTTACGTGTAGTTGTTTAGAAGCTACGTTGATTCGAATGAAAAAGAGTCACGTTATAACGGTTTTTTTTTTCCTCATAAAAAATGCAACATTTTGAAACGATCTAGCTCTGTTAGCATTGCTGAAATCAAAAATTTCAAGACAGCTTTCTATTCAGAAATTAAATGCAAAATATTTTCTGTTGTATAACACTTGTAACTTTGACCTTCCGTTAAGGAACTATATTGGTTTGAATGAAAAAAAGTCGCTTTTGAAACCGCTGTATTATCACGACATTGTTTATTTAGAATAATCATTGGTTGTTAATTTAATTTAATTATTAATTTAAGTAACTTGATACTTTTAATTTTAAAATTTAAATTAGGAAGAGCAGTAAATGGTTATGAACCCACCTAGTCCTCAGATATATTCCTCAGATCTAGGGGAGAGCAATCAGTTCAATCAGTTCAGTCATTGCCTTTGTACATAGTCGTTTTCAGTTTGAGATCAATTTGTGAGTTTGCTTTAAATAAGGTTTTTAAAAAGTGAATTAGTGGTTCCAGTTATTTATTTGATTATAGATTTTGCTAATCAAGGAGACATTGATTTTTTTTTAATATTCAATCGAATTTATAGAAATTTGAATATTTATATTTATTTTTGACCTGTTGATTCTGAATGTCTAGTTCAGTTTTCTAGTTACTAATGGAGTTCTAATATCTCATTGATATTTCCAGCTGTATATATTTGATACAAGTAAATTTGAGAAAAATTATCACATAATGACAAGTGATAACATAAAGAGCTACTCACTAGTAGAACGTCTATAGTTCTACATTAGAAGGTCTCTATAATTTGATTTGAAATCAAATTTTCCTATCAGTTAATCTTCCAACTAACAGCTGTTGTTCAGCACAAATAATGGTGATTTCCCACAAAGGTTTTCGTGCTGTCTTACGTACTGAGGTGAGGCAACATCGGTAGTTTAAAGTATATCATATTACATTGCATCGAGCGCAATACTCTTAAGGGGTTTACGCTTATTCATTATAGACTACATTTTATGCTGAAAAAAAAAATCTAATTTGGGATAATTTTTTGAACCAGCGGTAACCTGCAACTGTGATGTACCGAAAACAGTAATTCATTATTCTATTATTCTCTGAAAAGTTGACTTTCCCTTGTTACTATTATCTTGTTACTTAAAACCCACAACTGCTGCTAATACTCGCTTTATCACTATCAGCTATATACAAATATTCTACTTGCTTTACAAAGTATTTGCTTCAATGAAATAATTGAACAATTTAAACTTATCATTTATGATACTAATTACCGCAGGAAAAAAAAATCAATAAACAACCCTAAAACATAAAACATACATGCGATACTTTTTTTTCGATGGTTACTAGAGTCGATAATGTCACGCAATCATATTGAACAAAGGAGAACTTCTTTATACACTTTTTTCCCCCTGCTCATTATATGTTAGGAATGACATAGCACGCGATACAGTGATCATTTGAAACGTTTCTTGTTATCGTGCTCCTTTGTTCTTTTCCTTCAATTTCTGTGTTATCTAACACGTGAAGCAACGTGGCGTACATCAAATCACATATTGGAGTAAATGTCGTCATAATTGGATGTTCTACATTGAGCACTAATAACTTATTTTATCTTACATTCCTTTGTAGAAAATTTCTTACAGGTCTTTCTATTGAAACTGAAGTTAATCATAAGAGCCTTATAAAACTTATGGTTTTTAGCTATCGAACAAAAAGAGGCGCTGTTGCTCAGTTAATAAGACATTTGTCTGCCAAGCTCCCAGGCCCGGATTCAAGTCAGGCTGAAGGCAGAAAATGTATTTTCTGTCACTTCGGTCGGAACTCGACTTCCAGCTCGAGATATTCTCATTTGATTTATGGAAAAAAACATGGCAGTTGAGCTTAATTTCGGCCAGACTTCCTCCTTTCATAACCGTTGGCCCAGTTAAGGTACATCCTTACCTTAGAACTGGACCCAGGGCCCTTCATGGTACAGGTTATTGTATCCGTAAATAATTAAAAGTTCAGTTGTATATTTTGTGATGATTTTTTTTTTTTTTTTTTTTTTTTTTTTTTTTTTTCCATTTAGGTAGTTGGATTTTGTAATTATCTGTTTATATATTTTTCTTAATGATAAAGTTTCTACTCATAACTTAAATTATAATAATTAAACTATATGCCATAGCAACCTTGTAACATAGAACGCACCATATTCTGATATGTTCTTAAATGTAACTCATTTCTTTAAAATTTAGAGAGAATTAAAAACTAAAACTTAGCTAAATACAAAACTGTAACGGTTATTATATATTTCAATCTTAATTCCCACAGAAAATTTAAGAGATCTTACTCTATTGGTTCAAGAAACTAGTGTAATGGCAGGAGAGAAGAACTAGGATTTTTTATTTTTATTTTTTTTTTATTATTTTTTTTTTTTTTTGTAGGGAAAGGGGCTAAATTATTAGGATGATAGCTAACTGGAATGGTGAACTTGGGAGAGAATGATGTCTAAAATATATTGGATTTTGATGTTATGATGAAGGTTATTGTTAATCAGCTTACTCAAAACTGTTTTTAACTTAGAAATGAAAATTGTTCCTAGGTCTTTGGAATAAAAACTTAATAAAAAAATAATTTTTCTCGTATCCAATCCTTACAATCCAAAATCCTCCTTAGCTCCTAGTAAAAAGCTCCTTATCATGCCACAAAGAAACCTACCCATAAAAAGCTTAATGTTCCATACATTGCTGATTAGGTCCAAACCAGATACCTGTCCTTACATATTAAATTCCATACCCACTCGAATCCCACCCAATAAGCGTCTGAAAAGTAGATGGTCAAGAGGCCTTCTAATGTAGTGAAGTGCTACTAGTGAGTAGTTCTTTACTTGGTATTTTAATAATTTCCCACCAATTTAATTGTGGTATAAAATTTATACAGTTATCATTAGACATAATTATAATTTTTATTATGCCTTAGATAGATATATATTATATATATAAGATATATATACTTTACACTAGGAAATTGGTTTTCTGGCCTGAAGAAAAAGGATAAAAATGCCTTCAGTGGAATGCTGTAGAATGGAGAATTATGAGAACAAAAGTGAGTAAAACAAATATGGAATGAGACCTAACATGAGGACAGTTTGTTGGCAAACAATGCAAACAATCTCTGTTCCAATTAACCACGACATAACCGACATAGCTAGAGCGGCCATACTTGGAGCACTGACCCTTAGCATTCCACGGCCGAGTTGGTCCTTCCTCGGGGTTGGAGAGGGGGGGTGAAGAGGGAGGGAAGGGGCTTTCTTCTACGGAGCTGGTCATGAAACTTTAATAGGCCCCAAAAGGATGGCCATTATATCCTTGGCCGAGGATTAACCTTCCGCGGCCAATTATATTCAAGATAATCTCTGCAATTATTAATAAGCATCTCCTAGGGCTCCGTTGTAAGGTAGAGAGGTTGGGAGGGGGTAGATAGGGGTTAGTGAGGGGCAGCTTTTTGAAATATTAATAACCCACCGATCTGGTAATAAACTTAAATGTAAACTTTGATTTTATTCTTTAATCTCCTGTTTATTGAAATCATGATTTAATAGAAGTCCAGTCTCTATTCTTTTTAATTCTATAAATGCTCTATATATTTTTAAATATTCTATAAAGATGCCACTAATGAATTAATTCACAAAGTCCTGTTTCTTGCTGTATCGGTGATAAACAGATACTCATTCATTCATATTAAATTACATACTACCCAAAACCACTTCAGTTCGCTTCCCAATAATGCTCTAAGCTGTCTGAAAAGATGATAGTGTTTAGAACAAGATTTCTAGAGATTCTACATTACATTTTTTTTTTTTTTTTTTTTTTTTAACCGAAATGTAATACATTGTTGTACGTGTACAAGCAGCAAATGTGGTGTGACAATGAAAACATTAAGAAGTGTCCTTTTAAAAAAAAAAAAAGTAATAATTAATTAAATTATCAAAAAGGACAATGTAAGAATATCCTGCCGCAATTTTTTAAACTTGTTAGATCCTGAAACATCTAAAAACTGTGCCCTTTAATATCCTTTTAAAAATTAAAAAAATATTAATCAATTTTCAAATAGAGAAAAACTAACGAACGGAAGGAGAGTGGCCTAGGATGTCCTTCGCCCGTCAAAAATCGCCAGATCCTGGAAGATATTAAACCAGTATCCTTTTCACTGGCTTCTGAACGTATATTTAAATTTATTTTTTATTTGTTTAATGTAGTCTCATTACTTTGATTTCTAACTGCGACATTGCATGAGTTAAGAATGTTTAAATCCATGTAATACATCTATTATACTTTTAATCTTAATTAATGTAACAAATTAAAATTGAAATTTAGGATGATGAATTAAATAGTAGAATTCTAATGATTATGAATATGAATAATTATTTAAGAAATTAATTAATTCAATTCCTTGGCACTGCCTTTGAAGTTTTTTACTGCCGTCCAATGCCTTACTGTCTGTAAACATTGTATATCTATCCTGTACTAAATATGGGTTTTTAATGTTTTCATCAGGTTTTTTATTTTTTTATTTTTTTTTATTTTTATTTTTTTAAATCCGAATGCTTATATTTATATTTGAAAATGAAAAGTTATTCATTTTAAATGGTCACAAAATAAAAAAAATTTAAAAATTAAATTTACAGTAGGTAAGTTTACAGTTTCTTGTCTTTTAAGTCCGGTATTGATAAAGTTTAATTATTAAAAAGAATTAGACCTTCCTTGTGTAGAAGACTAAGGAAAGATGAAGTGACGATGATAAGGCTACAAATTGATCACTTCAAACTACTGCTATTTAATGGAAGATAAACCATCTTAAAAATGAAACGAAGTCGAGTATATCTGAAAATAAAAGACATTTTTGTGAAATGCAAAAATACCAACGATCAACGTGTAAAAAATGTAAAAAATCAAAACATTTAGAAAGTGTTTATAAATAGCAGACATTTTCACAGTCAAATAATTAAATACTTGAAAAAACAAATCTTTACAAACATTTGTAGTTTTCCAATTGTAAATTGTACCTCTGCTGAATAGAGTGTTGCAAGAACCCATAAAAAATGTCAATAAATAAATAAAATTATAACATTTTAAAAAGAGTTGCGTGGTACCTAATTATTCATTCTTTAAGCCTATTAATAGAGATAGCATCATAGGAAAAGGAAGAAGTAGGAATAAAAGAGCGTAAGAATTTTGAGGGAATTCCAACGAAGTAGAAACATGGGGACATAATAAACAACAGTGTTTCATGCTATCATTTTCTAACTGACCGCACCCTATCATCTCCTTGATATAACCCGCGGTCAGTAATTTCTAATACAAACACGTGTATATATATATATATATATATATATATATATATATATATATATATATATATTTATAATTTATATTCTACTTAATATATTTTTTAGAGTTTGTAAAATTAAATATTTTAAAATGAAACAAAAGGTAAAAAATGAATTATTAAATTACTACGATGAAATTATTATGAGAGAAATCACAAAATGAAAGCATAGTGGAAATATCTGCTTAAAAATAAGTAAATAATCGAATTTAATACATGTTTTTTGGGGGGGGAATTTTTTTTTTTTTTTTTTTTTTTTTTTTTTTTTTTTTTTGTTAGAAATAGTTTAATTTTTTTTTTTTTTTTTTTTTTTTTTTTTTTTTTTTTTTCTTATTTTTCACTTTACTTTTACAAATAATATATTAAGAATATATATAAGATTAAGAATTTTATCCAAACATGGTTTCACAATTAGTGGTACAGTACCTATCTGTACCAAATTTTAACAATACCATCTTCATAGTTCCAGAAAGGTTTAGCAATAATAAAATCTATTAATTTTCAGTAAAGATTTATTTATGTGGTGAGACATGAGGGTCCCATTGAAGTTTGAAAATCCACCGATATATGGTCAGCATCATTCCACAGTT
This sequence comes from Euschistus heros, assembly GCA_003667255.2. NCBI lineage: Eukaryota > Metazoa > Arthropoda > Insecta > Hemiptera > Pentatomidae > Euschistus > Euschistus heros. The sequence continues at coordinate 4,033,916 of RCWM02000044.1, read as the reverse complement.
TCAAATAGTGAAACTACTGAACCCATCTGTATCATACTCAAACTAATTCTTGGGACTTTTAGCAATCATAAAATTTCTAAGAATAAAAATTCAAATGTACAATTTTGAGTGGCAGAAACTAGGTGTGCCGCCAAACTGCCTTATACTTTCATAATTTGAAACTAAAATCTTACCATGTTGAAATAAATGAAATCATTTCTGATAAAATAAATTGTTATCAAATTAAAATCGATCCTTTGCTTGTTGATATTGTGAGTAAAAATGTGATTCACGAGCCTTCAGTTTCAAGCACTGATAATGCAGCCATTATCTGTTATAGTTTCTTAATAGATTATGACCAGCTGGACCACCAATTCATACATTAAAATAAAAAAAATGTGATGTTCAAATATGCTCTTGCGTAATCTTCAACCACCTAATAAATGCAATTTAAACCAGAAAAATTAATGCTATGCGTGAAAATATCATTGGAGAAATAATGTAATCGAAAAACAAAAAAAAAATTAATTATTAGATAAAATTATCTATGATTATTGCTCATGAAAGCGGGCAAGGCCACAACGGGGAATGCTGTTATTATATAAGTCAATAATTTCCCCAAATTTTATGAGCTAGAGTAGAACTATAAAGAAAAAAGAAATGTTATCTTCTTAGATCAACCCCCACAAAACAATAAAGAATGACTGTACTACCAACGTATTGTTTTCGATAAAAAATAATTCACTGACTCATCTCTCCCCGAGTTGTATCGGATCTTCCTGTGATAGGAATCGTCTTTCGGGCAAACTAAGCATTTCTGAGATCTCGGAGGCACAGGTCCGATGGGGAAATTGTGTTTTCCCCTCGAAGCAATCTTCTTCAATGTGCAAACTTGTTCAAGAAAATGTCATAAAATTTGCTATGTAGAGCTAGATCCTTTCTGCTTGTTTTAGGGGTTTGTAGAAAAACTAGATTCTGCATTACTTTTTTATTTTTATACTGGTATCTTACTTATTTAAGTATCTTTGGTATTATTTTTAGATAAAACATAAGTAAATGTGAAGAAACGTGTGAATATAAAGCAACGTATCAAAGATTTGTAAAGCAACTATCGGTAATATTTCCACTTTAAAAGTTCTATAAAGAAGATGGCCTAGAGACCTCCTAGTGTAGAATTTTTTTTTTTAAGTGCTTCTGATGAGTAGTTATTTTCAAGTTATGACGTGTTATTTTAATCATTATCAACCCACTTACTGGATGTACATATTTTGCACAGTTTTAAATTTCAATAAATGAAAAAAAAAAAGTTCCAAATTAGATTGTACCAAGGCCATCCGATAAAGAATTTAACTGGATTTGGATTTGATATAGATGGTGTAATTGAGTAGTTATAGAGTTTATTATGAAACATTGAATATCTGGTACTGACCTTATAAACATCATTTAGGACTTAGAGATTATTTTAGACTTCTTTGTTAGATTAATTATCTTTGATAATTTTAGATTGTAAATATTGATAATGAAATGGGATGGTTTTTAGAGCCCCAAAACTGAACTCTGTAAGTCGAAATAGAACTGATTATAGTCATGCAGATGATCATTTTGTAATTTATAGTTACCTTCGAGAGTTTTTTAGTAAATGTCAAAGTAGTTGTAAACGACAAGCAGTTTCTTGTTTTCGATTCTCGTATGAATTATTGCCTCGTAACGGCTATTTAAAAAATATTTTCCAAATATTCCAAATCACAGCTCTTTTTATATATATTTTTATATATTAAAGCAATTTTTGAGAAAAGGAAAATATTTATAGAATATTTATGGGATAAAAAATATTTATTTGTGAAGAATTCAAAAAAATTTATTTAAATTATTTCAAAATTAGAGATCTGTCAACATTCCATTTATATCATGTACTGTTGTTTTAAAAGATTTAAATATTCCTTTGTTTATTAATTCCTCACTACGTAAATTTATGCAACTAACTGATCTATCTTGTGTAAATTGTTATTTAGTGTTGCCCCCTTGTCCAGGAATAGTTGGTGTTGCGAAAATATTATCCAAAAATAGAGATACTCTTATTCCTGTGTTTATTACCGAGATAAATCTCATTTTCAGTTTGTTCTGTAATCTTTAAGATTTACGGTAAGGGCCCCCGTTGCAGATTGGAGATAGCATTCTGGCGAAGATTAAAGTCTTGAGCTTCAGTGTTGTATTCTTTATCTTATCTCTCAGAAATCAACAGAGTTTTCTACAAGAATTGTTCTTTATGGGAACGATTTTTGAGATTATATTGTTGTCTGCATTTAGTTGTATTACAATTTTCAAATGGACCTCGTTCTAAATTTGGACATGAAGCTAATCATTAACCAACACCCCCCTCTAGAACTAAAAAAAGGACATGGTTGATTGACGACGTTAATCTAATGAAGAGTGGAATTCCTCTTCTTAAGATAATTAAAAATATTAAAATGGTAATATATTATGTAAATTATTTTTATCTATTTCGTACCGCAGATCCAATCAAAATTCATTTGAAATATATTTTAGAAAATTACAATGATGTATTTTCTCAGCCCTTCGTCATGCGTTCCCTGGAGACCCCCAAATAGTTATCCTTAGATATAACATTCCCTCCATCCTAAAAAAATAGATCGCTCTGTTGTTTGTAATTTAGATCATTGTATAGGAGCTCTGCACCTAAATTCTGTTGTATTTGCCTGATTCCTACTAGAATTAAAATTTTGTGGAAATGAGGTAGGTATCTACTTGTATTCATTCTTTGCTCGTGTGGGTGTTGGCATCCATTCATACATTGGATGCTAATTCTGGACACAGCCTTCACTTTTCTTTGAAATGCCTCCCAAACGTGTAAAACTTACCATGTGTTTGTGTTAATGTGGACACATGTATGGAAGTCATTTATGACGGTAGAAAGTCATTTAAGCTATTTAAAAAAAAATAGTTTTCAGGCGTAGAAATAAAAAAACACAGGTGTCCATAGCCCATGACAGGTATTAAAGAAGAATAAAGTATTTTGTTTACATTGATTGTTTATCCCATTTTCAAAAATTCTGCTATATCCAACAGGTAATTTCACTATGAAAAGTCTGATATATAACGATTTGATCTCTAAATAAAGAAATGTGATTTAAAATTTAGATGATGGCCAATCTCATGTTAATTTATAATTTTTTATTCCTTTTATTTTTATTTGAAATAGATGTTTTATCCTTGCATAGTCAGAAACCAAGTCGCAGTGTTTGATTTTCTATAACTTCTGTATAATATAACGTTTTTGTAGAAATTTGACTGATAATTGGAAAATAAAATTATCCAGGTATTTTGGGAAAAGGGATCCCACTAATATTTAAGATTTTTTTTTTTTTGGCTATTCAGTCATTTTTAGTATTTCTGGTAATGTTTTTATCGATTTTTATGTTTACTTTGACCCATCTAAGTGAACCTTGGTCCTTGATAATAATTCAGTTTAGTTTGGTGATCCTAAAGGGAATTACCATCAATATATTTAAATCCCACCACAGGTCATACACAACGAACAAAGTCTTTATGTACATAAGCACTGGCAAGAAACTAAAAATAACATGATAAAAGGAGAAGTTTGATAGACTCATATTTGTCCAAATTCTTGCAGAATATGCTCAATGCCTTCATAAGTGACAATTTTCGTCATACAGAATAAATATGTTCAAATATCACAACATATTTTAGTAAAAACTTTCCCTAAACCGTTTTTTGGCAGATAATAGACATGAGAAATGATTATAAAAATATGCTAAAATGTTTTATGCTTTAATCAGCATGGTCACTATCCGAAAAATACTGCATTGTCCGAACAAATATATCAATACTACTTAGGATAATCAGCAAGGACAAACAAAATATTTGTAAGAAAAAAAAAGGTTTTAAAACATTAAAATTGTAAATTCATGTAGATCGAAATTCACTTGAAATTTCCTGGTAGTTATACAAAGGTCATCCAAAATTACGTATTAAAACGTTATTTCAATTAAACCAAATTAAATAATCCATAATTCTGCACAAATTATTGTTAATATGTTCAGTAATTAATTTAAACAAACAGATATCCAATCCCATGGACAACCAATCCAATTTACGACAGGATCTAAGGTAATTAAGGTGACGTGATTACAATATCTCGTATATTGTCCCAGCAACTAGAGAGTGATGGGGTCTCAGTCAGAGACACAAACAATGATAACAAATAGTTTAGTGATTATTATCAAAAACTAATATATATAAATAGAAATAAAAAAATACGAATTAATATTTATTAAATATCTTATAGATCTTCAATTAAAAATTTTACACATTTTTTACTTCAATTTTGAACGTTAAACTATCAATCAATTCATTTAATTACTTTCTAACACTAAGGACACTATAAGCAAAGTCAATTAAATCAAATAAACTATTACATCTGATTAATCAACTACAGTCTAATTGTTATTGTTTCATTTAACGATGATTGTCTCATGATAATGTGTGATTACAGATTGTTTAACATTACTGCTTACAGTTCCCCAATGAAAAGCAAGTGAAATTACAATTTACAACGAGAATTACAATATAATATATAAATCCTTAATAACCTAACCATCAAAATAACTTACTAACTTATTTTTATGTGTATCCATCAAAGAATTAATTATGTAACTGTTTTTTAAAAAGTTTTATAGTTTTTCTTTGTTTTTATTGTTCTTTTAATTACAGTTCATATGGTGTAGATATCTTCGACGCCCTATTACGCTGATACACGAATGAAGAAGGAAATAATTTTAGATCTTATTGTATAGGGTTCCATTGAAATTTAGTGTTCAATTACTATTTCTATTACTTCTTTTGACTCTATAATGAAACGTGAAGTGAGTTGCACTCTATGTGACAAATTAAAAGTTTGTTATTATCTTAGACATTTAAATTGTATGTAAATACATAAATGCTGCAATGTGTCTCCCTCTCGTAATCCTGCCTCCCTTCTCTAGGCACAAACAACATCTACAGATTAGATTAATTTGTTTTTTGGCACTTGACTTGCAAGGTCTCCAGAGTCCTGTCCCTTAGTTTTTTCTTTATTATATTATAAGTTATAAATTATAATGTTTGAGAAAGATACCAACTTTATCGATATTCGATTCGATATCTCCAGTATAGTCGGAAGTTTACTTTCAAGCTATAATTTTCTTTTGTATCTAACTGGAAATAGGTTTCGCACAGTGGAAATCCATCAAGAATGTGTCTGATTCTTAAAAGGACTCTTACAAGATACACGCTTCGGTGAGGTTTTTCTCAATATAAGGTAGCCATGTATGAAGTGAGTATGACCAAGCCTCTGTCTTATGATCACCATTCTTGTAATCGGCATTCTTGACACGATATTTTAAGAAGTATCATATGTTTAAAGGGGTATAGATACTTTAACATCCAATGAGGAAATGCTTCTTTGACTGCCTCATCAGCGGCTTCATTCCCTTTTATCCCCACGTGAGAAAGAATCTAGATAAGTGTCAACATTTCAAGTATTAGAATCATAGCTAAAAACAGCTTCAGGGTATGTCGAATGCCTGTGGACCATAACCGACTGTAAATCATTTTGTATTTAACTTGATTACTTGTATCTTAGGCCTCATCCTCTACACGGTGTATACAGCTGACATCCCAACTCATCCTACCACTGTCCTCACCACTTATGATGATGACACATGTGTATTATCAGTAAATAATGATCCCTTCATTGTCTCCCAAACACTCCAATCCCATATCCTAAACATTCAAGAATGGTGTAAAAAATGAAGAATCAAAATAATCCCAAACAAATCTCACCAAATAACCTTTACCCTTCGTCGTAAACCTATGACATCCTGTCCAACAGTATCCTTCAATGATATTCCACTAATCTCTGTCGAACAGATCCGGTACCTAGGACTCCACTTGGACAAACGTCTTACTTGGAATCCACATACAAGACTAAAGCGACAAGAAACTGCTCGTCGTTACAGACTACTTCAACATTTACTAGACAAACGATCAAACCTCCAAATTCATTACAAAAAACTTATTTACATGACTGTTATTAGACCTATTTTGAGGTACGGAGTTGAGCTTTGGGGTTCTACTAAACCATCCATCCAATTCATCTCGTATCCAATCCTTACTTTGTCACCAATAAGCTTATCCATAAAGACCTTAATGTTCCATATGTTGCTGAGTTAGCCCAAACCAGATACCTATCCTTTCATAGTAAGCTCCATAACCACTCCAATCCACTAGTCTCCCAACTTGCTTCCTCCTCCATCCCTGATAATTCTCCGAGGCGTCTGAAAAGAATATGGCCTAGAGACCTTTTAGTGTAGATTTTATTGAAGTGCTACTAGTAAGTAGTTCTTCACAAGTTATTTACATGCCATTGTATTCACTGTCAACATATTTACTTGTTGTATATTATTCTGTACAGTTGTAAATATCAATAAATGGAAAAAAATAACTTGATTACTTATTCCACACACTCTATATACCTATATATGTAAGTTAAGGTGTATAGAGGAGTAATATCCATCTTAACCTCTAAACTTAATCCCAAAAAAACCACTGGGTGTATATAAAGAGGATTTAAGGCAATAAAGTCTTTTCCAGCAGTTGTGTGAGTCATATAGCTCCCTAATTTCCTTTTTTGTGTGTGTGTTTTCTCTCTGGAAGAACTTAACTTATATTCAGAATATTTGGAACAAATATTCAGATTATCTGTTCTAATAATTAATCACAACTTTTACGTAAATTTTGTTTTCATTTCATAGAAATTAAGTTCATAATAATGCACAGCAAAGTTTTTTTGTTTTTTTTTCAAAGAGCATTTATTTTCTTATTTTACGTATCATATGATATCCCAACTCATCCTAATGCTACCCTCATAACCTATGCTGAAGACACCAGCATGTTATCAATCAATAATGATCTATTTGCCGCATCCCATACTCTTCAGTCACATATCACTTCCCTTGAAGAATGGTGTCAGAACTGAAGAGTTAAGATAAATCCCAGCAAATCCCAACAAATAATCTTTACCCTCCGTCAAAAACCTACCTCATCCAGTCTGGCTACATCCTTTTATGGCGTACCGTTAAATAATATGGAACAAATACGATACCTTGGATTTTATCTAGACAAAAGACTTACCTGGAACCCTCATACAAGATTGAAAAGACAAGAAGCTTCACGTCAATTTCGACTGCTACAACACTTACTTGACAAACGTTCTAATCTCCCAATTCCCTACAAAATCTCATCCATATGACGATTATCAGACCTATTTGGACTAACGTTAAAGAGTTAAGGGGATCCATCAAACCATCAAATTCTTCCCGCATCCAATCACTCCAATCCAAAATACTTCAAAAAATTCTTAATGCTCCTTACTTTGCTACAAATGAACTGATTATTTACTGATCCACAATTACCTTAATATCCCATATGTCGCCTATTTGGCAAGAACCAGATAACTTTCATTTTATAATAAACTTACTACACATCCAAATTCAAACTTGCTTTTCATTCCATTCCTGGCAATCCTCCGAGGCGTCTGAAAATAAGGTGGCTTCGTGATCTTCTTTTGTAGATATTTCATTAGCGTACTACTAATAGGTAGTTCCTCAACAAGTTTTAACCATGTCATTATTTAGCATTTTATCCCGCATATTTACTAGATGTGTTTTTTAATACAATTGTAAATTTCTGTTATTAAATGAATAATAATAAAAAAAAGTATAATAAATGTCGAGTCATAAACGTATAATCAAATATTGGACTCTAAATTAATACTAAATAAATATTATACTGAGATTGATTGCTAAAATATGAATTAATATAAATATAATTAATGCATGGATGTACTTTAAATAATAAATACGCACCTCCATTGCTTTCACCGATTGTATCATGTCGTTCACCTGCCGACATACCGCATCCCTGTGAACACAAACAGTACTCCTGAGAAAGGTTTAATATTAAATTTTTACATATGATATAGCTTTGAAGAATATTCCCTTTAATATAGAACTCAAAAGGAAGTAGAAGATTAAAGACATGGAAGAGATATTGATGTCAGTGTGGTACCACTAAAGCCAACTCCCACACACAGATGTAAACAGAAGTCGAATTAAGCCTTTGATACTACCGCAAAGTTAATGCCGTTGTATGGTCAATGATATTAATAATAAGAATTGAGAATAGTAATTATCATTTCATTATTTGAGTCATTGTTAACCAGGGTTGTTAATTTGGTCTCTTTAGGAGGGCGACTTTTAGATAAAATAAAAGGTGACAATACTTCCTCAAATATTTGTGTATGTTCCTTAAAATATCCACTTCTGGAATCATATAATTTTATATATAACTAAAGAAGTTGTGTGATTGCTGATATTATAATAAAAATGAATTCTTAATTTTATTTTAGTGGAGGGTGCCTTTCTAGATCCGTTGAGACAGGCTACTTTGATCAAACCTAAGCAAATATATGGCATTCATCATGTTCACTACCTGCTTTAAATTTTTAGAACAAAAAAATGCTAGACTGTTTGAAACTTATTGCCAAATTAATTTTTTACTCCCTTTATCCGCAACAATTCGTTTGGAGATGGCCTATCAGCTTTCCTTTGCTCAAATATAGAGCCGGCGGTCTGAAGGATTTGCTCGGTTTTTGTTCACCCTCTCCGCACTCACTCCATGTCATACCTGGATGAAACTTAAGAGGACCACTGAATTTCTATCTTGCCCCCGAACCTTATGATAGGGAAGATCGCAGAAGAAGAAGAAGAAGTCAATTTTAGAGTGAAACAATCCGGTCCCCAATTAGTAAATACTCATCTTCACTTTATCTTTAGGTTATAGGCCAGACCGCTGGTTGATTCCTCAAGGTAGTATCACTGGGTATTTTCATAGATTTATACAGTGTATTCCAGCTGATATCCCAATTCTTTCACATCCTTGATTACACTATCCTCAGCCTTTTTAACCTATGCTGAGGAAGAAGAAACCAAGCGTGTTATCAGTTTTTTTTTTTAAACCTTGAAGTGTGATCCATTTGCATCCCTGCATCCCAGACAATCCAGTCACACATTTCACTAAAAAAGTCATCTTGAAGTAATGGTGTCATAACTGGAGAGTTAATAAGATAAATAGCAAATCCTGCATAACAAATAACCTTTACCCTCCGTCGAAAACCTACCTCATCCTGTCCTCCTGTATCCTTTAATAGTGTACCGCTAAATAATGTGGAAACAAATACGAAAAAACTGAAGTTCTTGGGTAAATATAAAAAAAAGATATATGAAATTAAAAAAAGGGATTTCAATTTATCCTGGACAAGAGACACTAACTTACCTGGAACCAATGCCTCATTACTAGATTGAAAAGACAAGAATCTGCACGTTCTATAAGTATCGATTTTTCGACTATTTGCTACAACACATTACTTGACAAATCGTTCCAAAAATCGACATCCCGATGTCACTATAAGCAAAACTAATCTATCATGACGACCTTATCAGACCCTATTTTTATACAGTTTTTCGTGCACATACGGTACAGAGTTATGGGGATCCATCCAAACCATCGAATTCTTGTGCCCGCATCCGAAGAATCACTCCAAATACCAAAATCATAAATTCGAAAAAATCCTAAGATAAAAAAAAAGCTCCTTACTTTGTACCGACAAATGAAGTAATCCACAATGACCTTAATATCCCTTATGTCGCTGATTTTGATGGCTCGAACCAGATACCTCTCCTTTCATAATAAACTTACATCCCTTTTCATCCAAATCCAGCTGTTGCACAATAATTGCTGTTGCGAGTGACCCATTCCATTTTTCCTGGGAATCCTCCGAGGAAGACGCTCTGGTAAAAGAAACCCTTGATGGCACTCATTTCTGTTTAGATCTTCTTCTTTAATCGAAGTAAATTTCATTAGAGTACTACCAATGAATGTCGTAAAGTACGTTTTCCGAGAACATATTGGTTTTCTAATTGCAGCATGTTGCCTAATACCCAATATAGAGCTGGTATGAAATTAGATGAGACGCAAAGGATCGCTGTTAGCCAGCGCCCAACTCATTAAAACCATTTTACAGGAGAGCGATCACACAGAGGCAGGGAAGCACTATCAGGAGCCCCAGCCAGCACTCCTGATATCTATTATCAGAATTATAAATGATAGCCCGAGGACACAATAGATCCTCCCCTATTCAATGCCACTGGCATTCTAAGGCTGCGCATGACTTGATTTCAGCAGATAACTTGCCTTGAGTATATAATTAGAGCCTAACCTTACATAATATTCCTTAATTATAGTATCGAACAATGTGATATTTGTTTTATTTTTCTTATTATACTTGGTATAACCGATTCATGATCAACTAAGCCTTCTATTTTTATTTCATTTTACATTTTATTATGCCCCTAGACAATTTGTACAATCTTCACTACGGGAAGGCTGGAGGATCATTCAACTAGAAGACGAATCGTCCTTAACAATTTTCATAAAGTTGAGTTTTCTTGACTGTAGAAAGCACTACTTTGCAATATCTCGAGAAAAAAAACTAAGAACTATTGTAACATCTTTTGATATAAAAAAAAAAAAAAAAAATAGTGATTTTTTTCAAGCCATAAACATTTTGTTTTCCATAAGTAATAATGTTACTTATGTATATTGATCCGTTTCTCTTCTGTATGGAACTCCATCCCTCTCGCCATTCATTCATTAAAATACCCCTTCCACATTCAAATACGACTTCTTTAACCATCCACTATCCTTCCAGATCCACGGAAACTGTCAATATCCAATTTTTTAGTTATATGAAATATGAACAGTTTAGACACAATCCTATTGTTTTTTCACAAACTGAAGTCAAATTTTCTGTTACTTTTTATAAAATATATTTTTTATTTTATTTCATTTATTTATTTATGACGCTACTACCCTCCAAGGAAAAGGGGCTTGTCACAAATTGATTATCAAGTTTGTTTATTGGCAGCAACGTTCCTCCATCTTCTGACTTCCAATTGTTTTAAGTCTTCCTCTATGTCATCCAACCATCTTATTCTCGGACGACCTCCTCCAGGCTTTTCATAAAGTAGTTTCCTATAGAGACGTTCACTTCCCATCCGTTCCACATGGCAGAGCCACCTCAACCTTCCCTTGTTTTATAAAGTTCACAATATTTGGCTGGTCATACAATGTTCTCAACTCCTTATTAATCCTTAATCTCCCTCGGATTAGGTAGCTCCACATATTTTCCGAAAAAAAACATAATCCGAAAAAACTTCCTTCCCAAGTGCAAATCCTTATTTTCATTTTTCTTGTTAGAACCCAGATCTCGCTTTTATTGTTGACAACTGGGTGTGAGATGATCTTATAAATGATCAATCTGGCGCTCAAAGAGAGGTCTTTGAATTTTAAAACATATAACTTTGAATTTTAATTTATTTCATAATTAGGTATTATTTTTATTTTTTTCTAAAAAAATATTATTTAATTTTAAGGCTCTGAAGACCCTTAGCTGTAAATTATTTTTTATTCATTTTGGGCATAAGGTCTCAGAATTAATAAAGAACATTATTATTGTTATTGTTATTATATTATTTTTGCATACATAATAAATATTATTTTTTTCTTAAATATAAAAATGTATTATGTCAATTTCCCTACGTTATTTTTTCTCATGAATTTCCCTTATTTCTTTGAATTCTCTATTTACTAAGGATTTGGTAACCTTAGTCTATCTCGATCCCAACCACGTCGATTATGTAAGTTTTAAAGGCCGCAGATAGTAAAAAAAAAAAAAAAAAAAAAACATGATTTCCTTCGTATGGAAAAAGAATGGTCGAACATAGAAATTAATTTAAAATATAATGCACAAGACTTATATTTCTAGGTTCCAGTCTAGGTGAGACTGATAATTATTCATTCTATTATATTAACAGAGGATTGATCCTGTGATTGGTAGACCCTCTTAGGGCCCAATGTTTAACTATGTCTGTACCTTCCTTTCCGGTAAGTCTTATTGGTGAACACAAACATGCTATCATTGCACATTTCCTTAGACATAGCAACTGAAAGTTAGAATGGCCTTGTTACAACCCATCTGAACACACACGGTACTAAGTGCAGACATCAGTCAGAAGGAGACAGAAGATTATACCGTAGAGGTGAGCTAAGTCCAGACCAGGTGTGGTGTACACCTGCTGTGCGGGTCCTTATTAATGGGACTCCTGTAAGTCCTCTAATCCACCAGATCCTTGTGTGTGTTCTTGTTGTATATGTGGTCAGGAAATGTGAGTAGTAGGTAAATGGTGGGGGTGGAGTAAGAGGGCGCTCAGGGTATCATATCAACGAGAATTAATTTTAGATACCAAACAGCCTTAAGTGAAAAGGCATTTTATTTAAACTGCACACTGAAATGTTCAATATATTTTTTCGTCGATTGAGAGATGATTCTGGTTGAAGGAAACTACGAATGACAAAGAAAATTCTTACAAATAAGATATTTTTTGGTTAAATTTCGCTCAGTATCATTATGATATAATATACAATTTGGCACCTCAAAACCCCAGGCCAGTAAACACGCTGACTCGTAGCAGTCATATATATATATATATATATATAAGTTAAGGTGTATAGAGGAGTAATATACAGCTTAATCCCCAATCTTAATCCCAAACAACCACCGAAGTGTATATAAAGAGGATTGGAAAACAATAAAGGCAGTCTTTATTCTGAAGTTGTGTGCGTTATTTAGCTCCCTAATTTTCCTTTTTTTTTGGACTTTTCTTCTGGATGAGCTTAACTGGTGCCGAAACCCGGGACGATTTGAGCAGATTCTTCGGGTGAGTTTTTTTTATTTTTTTTCCGCAGGAAATCTTTCGTAAACTTATTTATCATCCCGTTTTGATATTTTCCTGTTCTTTCATTGGACTGAAATTTTGAACAGTAGGAAATGGAAGGTAAGAACATTTTAAAACCTGCTACATTCGAAGTTCAGCCAGAGTTGCAAGCGCTACCACCTGAGACCTTAGCGGCAGCACACGCGAACATGGCAGCGGCGCAGGCGAATGCCCTGGAGTTGTTGAAACTCAAAACAGCTATGTCGCAGGACTTAAGGAGGGCGATTTCGGACATAGAAAAGTATGGAGGGGAAATTGGGGAGCTTAATCATTTCCTCAAGGGAGGTGATAGGGTAATGGCGCGGATAGAAGCCAAGATAGCTGAAAACCTGTTGGATCCGATAGACGCATGTTCACTTAGAGCAGCTTTAGTATGTAGAGTCAAGCGGGGCATACTAAACCTGATCCAGGCAGATGAAGATACTCCATGGTCGGTGGTGAAGGACCGACTGAAGAAAGCTTTCGGAGGCGGCTGGTGGACACCGGAAGAAGACATCTTCCGAATGTTCAGGGAAATGAGAAGACCTCATCAATCTAGTGGCCAATATGCAGGAGCATTATTGGCCCACTATAACAAGATCACCGAGAAGATGAGGGAGACGACGGAAGCAGCAGAAGTGGAAGCTCGGATGGCCTTCTTATCAACGATTCTTAAGGTCCAGCTGGCGAAGGAGACAGGAAGGAAGGAAGGACTTCCGAGAGATAAGACTTTCGTGGAATGTGCGAGAGAGATGGTGGACTCCAGGGCCCGAGATGAGGAAGTCCGAAAGGAGGACGGGTGGAGTAGAGTCACCTACAAACGGAATGACGGAGGTAGAAGCTCGCAGCCTCGAGGTGACGCGTGGAGAAGGAGGGACACGGATTTTGGAGGTCGAGAACGTCCAATGATGCGGGAAAGGAGGCCAGGAGCGGATAAGAAGACTTGGAGGAGGGAGGAGAGGAAGTGCCACGGGTGCGGAAAGGTGGGGCATTTGGTAGCGCAGTGCCCCCGCACACGGTGTTTTGAATGTGGCACTGAGGGACACATTGCGAGGCAGTGTCCATACATGAGTAAACGTAGGGTAACGAACCAAGGTGAGCCGATGGAAGTGAACGCCCAACGGGTGTGGAGAAGGGGCAGGCGGCCGTCGGATTCAACAAGGTCATCAGGAACCTCGGAGTCAGAGGAAGACGAAGGAGAACTTGAGGAAGGTGTACAAGCGGAGGGAAGGAGCAGCCGGAGGAGCGAGGAGCGTCGGGCGGCAGTGGAGAGGAGATCGCAAGATGTGGAATGAGGAGGGTGTAAGAAGAGGGGCAACCATGGAGTGATAAATAGGGTGGAGTGTGGTGATGAGAGGTTGCCTATAATTAAAGTAGCGAATAAGGTGAGGTGTTTGGTTGATACGGGTAGCACTAATACAATTATGAGCCGAGACGCGGTAAAAGCGTTGTGTAAAGGAGAAAGGATACCCCGGATAGGAGCATGTGGGTGTAAGTTGGTTACGTTGAGCGGTCCCTGTAAAGTTGAGGGGGAGGCGGAGATCGCGTTAGATGGATGGGGAAAGAAAGGGGAGAACCTAAAGGTACATGTGGTGGATAACATGCCTCGAGAATATGGTGGGATTATCGGATGTGATCTCTTGGGGAAGGTCGGAACCCGGATAAAGAGCAGTGGGGGCACTGGGCGGTTCGAATCGGTCAGAGAAGGTTCAGGTGTTATAGGGACCGAAAGGGGAGTCACGCTATCGTGGGAGCTATTAACCGAAAGGGAGATTGGCGACAGGAGTTGAGGGACGAATATTCGGATATATTCTTTAAGGAAGGGGAGATATTAAGTATAACAGGGGAGACTGTACATGAGATTCCTTTGAAACAAGAGAGGGTTACATATGTAAAGGAAAGAAGATATCCCCAGGCGTTACGTCAACACATTAGGGAGGAATTAGAGAGTCTGAAAAGGCAAGGGATAATAGTAAATAGTACTTCTCCGTACAATAGCCCCCTATGGGCAGTTAAGAAAAAGAGTGAGGAGGGAGCAACGAAAGAGAAGTATAGGGTCGTAGTGGACTTTCGTAAACTAAACGAGAACACGGTGGATGAAAGGTATCCGATACCCCGGCTCGAGGACATATTGGACCGGTTAGGAGGTGCGACAGTGTTTACGACATTGGACCTGAAGGCTGGGTATCACCAGATCCGGATGCACCCCAAGGACCAACACAAAACCGCGTTCACGTTTGAAAGGGGTCATTATGAGTTTACGCGAATGCCTTTCGGCTTGAAGAATGCCCCTATAACCTTCCAGAGACTGATGGACGAATTCTTACGAGGACTGGACGAGGCAACATGTCAGGTATACATGGACGACTTACTGATATTTTGTAAAGACGAGACTGGACATGTACAAGACTTAAGACGCGTATTCTAGCGGCTGAGACAATTCGGTTTAAAGTTGTCGGGAGAGAAATCGATCCTAGGGCAAAATGAGATTAACTTCCTGGGGCACACTATTTCGAAAGAGGGGGTAAAGCCGGACATACGGAAGGTGGAGGCTATCAGGAGGATGGCTATCCCGACAGATGTAAGGGGAGTGCGGGGACAGCTGGGAACCCTTAATTATTACAGGCGGTTCATCCCAGAGATGGCGAGATATTTGGTGCCACTAAACGATTTGTTGAAGAAAGGGCGGAGGATAGTGGTTACTCAGGAGATGAAAGGGAATATCCGAGCATGCATGGAGAAACTCCAGCAAGAACCGGTTCTCGCGTTCCCTAACTTCACCAAGACATTCACTATAACCACTGATGCCAGCGAATATGCACTGGGGGCTGTATTGTCTCAAGAAGGGAAAAAAGGAGACCAACCTGTGGCATATGCCAGTAGGCGTCTCACGGAGACAGAAACCCGATACAGCACGCTGGAGCGGGAATTGTTGGGAATTGTATGGGCGATAGAGCATTTCAGGCCATATGTATTCGGACGAAAATTTAGGGTGCAGACGGACCATCGTCCCCTAATATGGGTGGGGAAACTGAAAGAGTCGTCAGCGCGTATAACTCGTTGGAAAGAGTTCCTCAACCAATATAACATGGAAGTAATCTATAAGCCAGGGAGGGAAAACGTCGTGGCGGACTGGCTATCGCGAGCTTTGCAGGTTAACGCGATAGAGCGAGAGTCAGGGGAGTATTCGGGCGGAATACAACGATTCATACGGGAGTGGACACCAGAGGGAGAAGGGGAACCCGAATCGGTAGAGGCGGAGGATGGAAGGGAAATTCCAAGGGAGGAGAGTTCGGAAGGCGAGAGGACGGAGGAGATTGAGGAGAGGGAGGAAATAATAAACGACAAGGACAGACAGATAATATGGAAGACGAAGATAACGGGACTGACTAGGGCGGAATACGCGACGTATGGGAGATACCACATTACCACTATATGGTCTCAACCAGGAGTAGGAGAGGAGGTTATTAGTAAGATATTAAAAGAGGAGTCTCGGCCTGGGAAAATGTTTTATTTATACGTGGGGAATGCGGTGGTCTGGGAAAAAATAAAGAGGTTATGGCGGACGGAAAAGATTGGGTTGGATCGAGCGTTCATTAGGTGTAAATTCCAGGTGGAGACGGTGAGGGAGGTGGACCGGCAGAAAGAAGTCACAATCGCGTACCACCAAGGGAAAACAAATCATAGAGGGGTGCAGGAAACGTTAAAGGCATTGAAGAGGAAGTATTTTTGGTTACAAATGAAGAAAACAATAGAGGAAGTAATAGGAGCATGTAAGACCTGTAACACCACTAAATATGACCGACATCCGCCAACCGGGAAGCAGGAAGAGACATTGACACCAACAGCACCACTGACAGACTTACAGGTTGACACATTTACATGGAAGGGGTTGAAATGGCTTACAGTCATAGATATTTTTAGTAAGATTGCGATGGCATACCCGATTGATGATAGGTCAGCCGAATCAGTACTAATGGCCCTCCGAATTTGGTTCCAGTTCTACGGTGTACCGGAAAGAATAACGTCAGATGGGGGCCGAGAATTTGATAATACTCGTCTCAGGTCGGAAATGCGAGGTTTAGGGGTAGAGTGGCACTTGAATACTCCGGGGCACCCGAAAGGCCGAGGGGCGGTCGAAAGGCTGCATAGTACCCTGGGTGATCACCTTCGCGTCTTTTATGCAGAAAAGGGGTTGGAAGCGGATACGGCAATGCCTAAGGCGATAGTAGCGTACAACCACTCTATTCACTCGGTAACGGGATTTTCACCATTTGAAATGTTATTCGGACTCCGTGAGCGCAAAAGGGATAGCCGCGGCGCAATAGTAGATGAGGAGGTTGCGGCGACTTTGATGGCAAATAGAGTGACGCTCGGGGAAAGATGGGAAAAGACGCGGAGGAAGCTCGTGGGGGAAAAAAGCAGGAGGGTAAACCGCGAAAATCTCAAGTGTCGGGATGGTATGGAGAGGATAGAAATAGGTTCGATCGTGTATCGAAAGGTGTCGTCGAATCGGACTAAAGAAGAAATACGGTATGACGGACCCTTCAAGGTTATCGCGATTAGGGAACATAATGTCGTCACTATCCAAAGTATTCAAGATCCCCGGAAAAGAAGGACGGTTCATTTGGAACAACTGAAGATCCCGTCAAATTAGCATTTTTCTCGTTTTTCTCGTTTTCTCTCGTTTTTCTCGTTTTCTCTCGTTTTTCTCGTTTTCTCTCGTTTTTCTCGTCTTCTCTCGTTTTTCTTGTGTTTCTCGTTCTTCTCGTCTTTTCACGTGTCTCGTTTATTTTCGTTATTTTTCGTATTCCATTGTTCGAGTTGTTGATATCATTCGTTTGTTCGTTTTTCTTGTGTACCCGTTTTCGTTAAAAGGATTTCGAGGGGTATCCTCTTTTCTAGGCGAAATGTCTTATGTAAATAGTAATAATGTAAGTACCTAGGTGCAGTGTAGAAGTTTTTCTGTTGAATCTGTTAGTCTATGTAATTTGTATGAAAATATGGGGGAAACTAGGAATTATGTACAGAAGTGTTTTGTTTTTATTTTCATTTTTTATGTTAGATTGATTTTTGAATTTGGCTGGTTGTTTGGCTTGTGTTAGGAGTTTACGAGGATTGTTCGTAAACTGGTGGGGGGGGAGTTAAGGTGTATAGAGGAGTAATATACAGCTTGATCCCCAATCTTAATCCCAAACAACCACCGAAGTGTATATAAAGAGGATTGGAAAACAATAAAGGCAGTCTTTATTCTGAAGTTGTGTGCGTTATTTAGCTCCCTAATTTTCCTTTTTTTTTGGACTTTTCTTCTGAATGAACTTAACTTATATATATATATATATATATATATATGTGTGTGTGTGGGTCATTCTATCATTTTATCGGAATTCCGATATTGTGATTATGTTAGAAAAAAGTTACGTAAAAAAAGTTTTTCTTCATTAACATTTATAAAAGCCTATTAATGATACTAGGGAAAAATTCTTTCATAGAATGTAGTCTACATGTACATTTATGATCATGATAGAAATCCTGAAAGTGAGGGAAATGAGAGGGTGTGAGGGTAATAAAAAACATTCACAATTCAAATAATAAAATGTTTATATTACAAAAGAATTGTTAATGAGTATAACATCAACTAGTTGATTAAAAGATATTAGTCTAAATTAATTAAACATTTAAAAACATAAAACATGAAAGAAAAAAATTGAAATGGTAAGACATTATAATATACATTTAAACTTTAAAACCGAACATTAGATTAATATAATGAATATTATATTAAATTAATATGCATAGTGAAAATATATATTAAAGGTCTTTTTTTTATCTTATTCCACTTACAGTTATTTGTATTATAATTTATTTCCCTTACTTTAGGTTTGAGGGAAATAGAATTTTGAATTTGATTTAAGGTTAACAACACCACACGCATTTCAAAACAAAAAAAAAACTAATGGAACTCTGAACTACATGGGAAACATATACTTCAATGCAAAGAAAACAAGAATCACACTTATCTTTTTTGAAAGATCACTATGTTAGGGAAATAGCATTATGAATGACGCGATGCGAACAATTGATTTGTGACAACTGACAAAGTAAATTTATTTGAAATTAGGTTACCCTCAGTTTACCTGGAAGCTTCTGCAATGGTTATGCTTTAGCTTTTTCAAAAAAAGTGAGGGAAATATATTGACCCTATTGGACACAGTTCTTAGAAGTCATTGTTTTTGTTGTAAACAATTACCCTCAGTTTCAATTATAAAATTCAATATATTGCAACTTACTTGATGTATTAGATAAAAAGTAAGTAATAATAATTGCTTAGAACTTAGAACTTATTCGCATTTAACGTTACAATTCGTGTTATGGGATATATGAGGGAAATTGAGTTTGACGTTTCGAATTCAAATTTAACCATGAAAACAAATCGGTATCCACGAGAAAAACTACTTTACGTTTAAGAGATAAGTAGCTTTCATATAAAGATAAAAAGTAAATTTCATGTAGATACCACAATCGCTTCGGGACACAAATTCGTATGTAAAGTATATTATATAAAATATATACATAACATAATATGCTTTAACTTTATTAAATGGTTTCATTGGTTTAAAAAGAAAAAAATTATTTAAAAGTAAATATTAAAATATTCATATTTCTCTAACGAGCCCCTTTTTACCTGAACCATAAATAAATTTGTTAAGTAAAAACCCAAATTCGCAGCAATTACTTTTATATTACTGGGAAAAAAGTAAAATAAAAAAAAAAATAAAAAAGGATCCTGAATGCGACACCTATTCAGCGAGCGGCCAATTCAGAGGCTCACTAATCTTCCATTCAGAACAGCTTCCCATTCAGGTAAAGGTTTTAAAAATTATCTCCGCGGGAGGACCAAATCTGTTATATACAGTCGGAAGGGGATGGTTGAAGGGAGAGGGGAGGGGGAGAACACGGTAATGAAAAATAGCGATTGGTGGAGGATAGCCATTGTGTCCTCTGTCCTGCTTTTTAGTGCTCAGTCGTTGCGGCCAATATCATCCCATAGGCTCCAAAGGAATTCTCAACTCACCAGGATTTATCTGCTCTTCAAGAGGAGATGAAATTTCACGACCAGGTTCTTTATGATATCTGAATTTTTCTTTTAAAATATCGTGGCTATAATTACAGCATTTAATAAATATGTATAATATCGATACAATCACTTAAATTAATAACCGTAATTATGAATATATCTAATAACTTAACAGTTTAATAATGTTAGAAGGTAACAGTATGGAGAGAACAAAGGATGCAATGTCGAATAAGGGGAATAAAGATTTAAACTTTGAATGAAAGACAAAATTGTTGCTTACTTTCATGTAAATACATAATCTATTGATGCTTAACATTGTAATTGTTGTGAGTATTAATAATTATGTTAAAACTTTTTCTTTTTTTTTTCACGTATAGGCCCCAAGGACCACGCTAATATCACGGTTTAGGCTTCTTTGCGATTCTCGACTTTTTTTCCTCCAATCTTTGCTTCATTATTCTTGAATGTCTCACCCTTCTTTCCCTGGACCACATTGTACCCCTCTTTAAAAAAGTTAAAGTACCCCTGTCCCAGTATAAAGTTCATTTTCTTTTTATTCTTCTAACCAATGTTAGCTAAAGATCCGCTCCAATCCGTCAAAACACTGAACAAATATTTACTTCAAGTAAATGTGTTCATAACAATTACAATAACGTGTCAAAGCATTAAAAGAACTACTCATCAGTAGCACTTCAACAAAAAATCTACACAAGAAGATCTCTAGGCCACCTTCTTTTCAGGCTCCTCGAAGAATTATTGGGAATTAAGTGGGAAGCAGCATGAGAAACTAGTGGATTTGAGTGGTTATGGAGCTTACCATGAAAGGATTGGTTTGGGCTAAATCAGCAACACATGGAACATTAAGATCTTTATGGATAAGTTTATTGGTGACAAAGTAAGGAGCATTGAGGATTTTATATTGCAAGGATTGGATAAGGGATGAATTTAATGGTTTAATAGAGCCCCAAATCTCAACTCTGCAGGTCTATATAGGTCTAATCACAGTCATGTAAATGAGTCTTTTGTTTTCTCAAAGATAACTTTCAATATTGTCGAATCTTTAACTATAAAGTTGTCAATGAGTTTAAACCAGACCTTGTCTATCTGAGATCTGGCTCCCTTCTATTCATCATTTAAACTATCATTCCTTGATAGTTCTAGATGGTATCATTAGACATACCAACTTCAAGGATTTATTCCCTCCTTACCTCAATATTACTCTCTTTCTACCATATTCTCCAATCTTTTTTTCTATTACCTGTTGAATTCATATTCATTAAGACTTGCAGGGAAGGATTATATAAATGATGTGTTCAGAGAAAGAAACTGACACTTTTTTCTTAGTTTACCATTTTATTTAAAGTTACTCCAGCTTTTAACTTTGTAATAATTTACAATCAATTTTTTAATATATTTTTTAGTAAATCTCTCAGTGGTTCAAAGTATTCTTCAGACATTTTTTTCTACTTCCTCTATAGATCCTCTCCTAAAGCCGAAGCCATAGAATAAAACCGAATGTCCTCTCGCGGATTGATCAAATCGGAAATTCAAGGACCCTTTTCGGGGATGAATGAGCCTTTGTAGAATAGGTCCCTAACAACTTCCGGTCCAGGGGAAATTCTCGAAGATGCCCACATCACATCAATAGGCGTTAGAAGGGCCCTTATAATATCGATTCTGCTAAAACACTATTAAGATGAGATTTATAATTAAAATTTCGATAAAGCTAAAACTCAAATTAATAACCAATAATATCTGGTAATTTTAACATTAATATTAATAGAGGCAAGAAGATATGACCCGATCTATCATAGAAACTTTGTTTAGGTATTTAACAATATTTCTTCCCGCTATTTATCTTTCATATTAGTAATTATTCAAATTGATCAAAGAAAACGCTCGTCATTTTTTCCTACTCCAACATTTAATAGAAAAGCGTTCAAAGCTCCCAATAAATTACAAAAGACTTATTGAGATGGCAGTAATTAGACCCATTTGGACATAAAAGTTGAGTTTTGGGACTCCACTAAACCTTCCAATTCTTCTTCTATCTAAACCGTACAATCCAAAATCCTAAACGCTCCTTAATGTTTCATATGTTGCTAATTTGGTCCAAACTAGATATCTATTCTTTCATAGTAAACTCCATACCCACTCGAATCCACTCCCAACTTGCCTCACACTCCATTCTCCGAGGTGTCTGAAAATAATATGGCCAAGAGATCTTCTAATGTGGGACTAAAGAAGTGCTACTAGTAAGTAAATTTACTTGTTATATATAATTTAAAGTTATAACATCAATAAATAGTTTAAAACATAACACTGATTTATCTCAGAAAGTCACTAATAAAAATGATGTGAATGCATCCCATGTTTAAATCATATTGTATCATTTCTGTTATCGTATTTCTTTATGTCAAGATACCATCTCGGGGTCTCTCCTGCTGACCTAGAGTGATGGATGATGGCAGATCCACTGCTAGGGAACATTGGGCAGAAAATTATGAAGAGCCCTAGAAGCTGTTTTAGCTCCAGGTGTACACAAGTTTTCCATTACCAACTTGGACTAGTTCAATTAACAGAGCTATAAATCTATTTCTATAGTAATTTGGAGAGAATCATATTTCGCAATATAACTGTATTTTAGGAGAAATAGTTATTAATAATCTTATAAGCCTGAAAAAATGATTTTTATTTTATTTAAACTGTTGTAAAGGATAAAAAAAAGTATTAATATATAAACAGTTCTCTGGTGAACAGTCTCAGAAAAAAATTAACCATATTGAAAAATGATACTACTATAAATAGTAAGAAATTCGTAACCGTACTGTATTGTCTTAAATTTCCCTTAATATTATCAACTTTTAACAGTATTAAACTAAAATTTAAATTGAAAAAAAAATAATTAAAAAAAATAAAAAAATAAAATGCGTCCATTAAGACACAGAATCTCTGTAGCCCAGGAACCGAAGCCATCGTAGATCCGAATCCGACCTTAAAATAAAGGTTATAAATAATCAGGTCTGTATTTGACTTTTTATAAAATTACTAATTTTTATTTTATGTTATTATTAATAAAGACAAAAAGCATCCATACTTAATTTTTGCATTCTGACATCGTGTTTCATTTTAATGTTAACTAATATTTTTTACATCCTGTTTGAAATCCCTAGCTGATATACAGTGGTCACTCACTAATCCGTACTCTGTATAGTCCGAACTAATCCGACAAGCCAAACTCTCATTGAAGTAAAAAAAAAAATAAATAAAAAAAAAAAAAAAATCAGAAATACTAAGAAAATTGATTTTCCGGTTGACCTAATTATACAGGGTGAGTATCTCTTAGTGTAAAAAAAAATGGGTTAAACTAGATTAAAAATATAGCTAAATGCCGCAAATCCCACCTTTCTATTCCAATCCATTTCAGATATACGATAAATCAAAGACTTTTTTGAGGAAATCACGTTTTTCCCATAAAAACTGTAATATCTCCATTTTGTCTAAATATTCTTCAAATTTTGGCCACATTTTCGGATTTAGCATTAAATTTCCTATAAGAACAGAGTACACGTAACCTTGAATTTTACAAACTTGGAATCTAAAGAACAGCTTGATCTTCACCTTATTTGGGGAAGTCACAATGTCTTATTTACTTCAGCGCTCACCGTTTTTCGTAAAAACTATCCACAAAACGTCAAATCTCACAAAAACTTGCAAATTTAATCAGCTTTCGAATTATATGCTAAACGTAATGATTTTGTTTCAATTTCAGGATTTTTGGAGATATTTACTTTTGAAACTGAAAAAACATGGTGTCCACATTTCCTGTACAAATCAGTTACTTGGGTAAATAAAACATTATGACAATCCCTTAAAGGAAATGTGCATTTTAAACATAAAAAACTCTTCATTGGAATAAAAGGCAAAAAAAAAAAAAATATTGTTTAATAGAAAATAAAGGAAAACTGTCAATAAAGTGACACCAGATCAGAGGATCTTATGTTATTACATTTATTTATTTATTATTATTATTTAGGATTTATTTTATTAGTTTTTCAATGTAATGTTTAAAATTCAGTGATAATGAACATAGACCTTAATTTTGCCTTTACTTTGAAAGGTGATAATCGCTACCCATACCATCTTCAAAAAGTTCAGAATTTATTACCTCAAGATTATGTCAAGAGAGTGAATTTTAGTAACTGGTTTCTTGACAAAATTCGCGATGATAATTTATTTCCATTAAAAATTATATGGACCGATGAAGCTACCTTTACAAGAGGAGGAATTGTTAATCAAAGAAATTATTGTGTATGGGCTCTTGAAAATCCCAGAGCTATTAGAGAGAATAGGTTTCAGCATGAATTTGCTATTAACGTTTGGAATTTGGAACAGATTACTGGTGGTACCATATTTTTTACCTGGAAGATTGAGTGATATCACATTTACACATTTTTTGGAGAACGACTTTTCTAATTATTTAGATGACATTCCCTTACAGCAGCGGATTGAAATGTTCCAACTCGATGAATGTCCAGCTCATTATAGCAGTGTTGCTCGAGCTTGGCTGGATATAAATTATCCACAACGATGGATTGGACGTGGAGGAGTAGTACCTTGGCCACCCAAATCACCTGATATGGCTACCCATGATTTTTTTTCGTATGGGGAACTTTGAAGCAGAAAGTTTATTCCGTGTCAATCAACTCAAGAGAGTAATTATGAGACCGAATCATAGATGCAGTGCACCAAATATCATCAGAACAATGTTTTGCTGCAATTTATCAAGTGAGTGCTTGATGTAATGCTTGCATTGGTGCAAGAGAACAACATTTTGAGCAATATCTACATTAAAAAGAACGTAACATAAATATAAATTTAAATAATTAAGTATAAAAATGAAAGCTTTTTTTTTTTTTTTTTTTTTTTTTTTTTTTTTTTTTGCGATTTTCTCTAAAACTAAGCAAAAACGAGGAAATCTCTAAAGGAATTTTGTCTTAGTTTTTCAGTTCCCTATAAGTTCCTGATGTTTTGCCATTTAAATTCGGGACACCCTGTATATTGCACATGTCAATACAATTATTAAGTCTGGTGTAATCTTCTGGGAATAAGTACTTCCTCCTTGTTTGTCATTAAAGGTTTTCTTATTAAGGAAACTAAGGTAGGAAGCGATAGAAACAATATTAACAAAAAATTAAATCTTTTTTTTTTGTTTTTTTGAAGTTAAGTATTTAATATTATTATGAATTATACATTTATAACTTTATTACTGAAATTCCTCTGCTTGGTTATGGTATCGCTAATTTCTTTCTAGTATGAATTACTAACCTAGTTTTTATTAGTTCAGATGTCTACTGTATATAGAAAATACAGTTTGTAGTTAGACATTAACGCATGGTAAATTCCCTACAAGCATGTTTTTTTATATTTCCTTATCATCCTAAAATCTAAACCTTCAATAAAATATTAAAGTATTTTTTTGTGATAATTAGATATAACAGGTTTGCAAATCAGCAAAGTCCTAAGTAACATTTTTTTTATGTTTATTCTTTCTTTGTCTGCAGAGGTGTAAGTCAGGAAACTTTAAATTCAATTTTAATGTTGTTTATTATATCTTTTTTTTTTAACTAAAGCTGAGGACGTTTTAAAACTAGTGTTCTATTACTACATATTTCATTAATCGGCACCGATAGCTCTAGTAGTAGTAAGGGATTCTAAATAAACCTTAGAATACTCATATTTTTTTTTAACCTGAAAATATAAGTCCAATATTCTTAATATGCAACTAATATTGTTATATCTGAATGTAAGCATATTTTGTTAATTTTTTTTTTTTTTTTTTTTTTTTTTTTTTTTTTTTTTTTTTTTTTTTTTTTTTTTTTTTTTTTTTTTTTTTTTTTTTTTTTTTTTTTTTTTTTTTTTTTTTTTTTTTTTTTTTTTTATTTTCCCATTGTCTGCCATGTTTCTTTTGATTTATTTAATTTTATACTATTGTGCAATTTTATGCCATTAGCTTACCATATCGAAATAGTGTATGTCACCTGAATATTGTTGAGGAAAATTATTAATAATATTTTAATCAATTGGAAGAGCGTACCCAATGCCACTGAAGGAGAGGCGTTTCGGATCTGCCGAAGGATATTGTTGAGAAACTTAAGAATTTAGAATCTATTATTTCGCGATAATATTATTATTATAATTTTATGTAATCAATCAATAATTTTTAACTAATATTCCATTCAGTTAATGAGAAATGTTTGAAAATTCCCAATGAATGAAGCACGAGTTAGGAACATTTTTATACCTTTAGGAAGTTAGATACAGATTATGGACATATCGCACCTATCGTGGAATACTACAACATTTCCGAAAAATCCGATTTTGAGTTTTTTTTTTTTACAATAAATCTTTAAAATTATGTTATCTTTTGAGGTATAAACTGTAATGAGTTTAGGTGTTCAGTTGGCCGAGGAGAGGCAAAAGTTGTATTTCGAAATTGGAGGAATTGCCGGAAGCCATTTGGGGGAGACTGTCACAAATCAAACGCTGTCGATCAGTACATTGTATTCGTAGGTGGCATTTGGATCAGAAAAAAAACAAGCAATCATTTGAAAAAGGCAGGCAGAAAAAAGTAAAAACATTGAGTGCCATTTCCCACCTTAACATTGAGCATTAAAAATTATATAATAAATAGTATAAGCACGAATTTTTAAATCTGTATATTATTGCTATATTCGAAAAATAAATATTGTTAATTTTATAAAAGTTTTTAAAAAGAAATTGTGTCATACGTGGGCTTGTAAATAAGAATATATTGTTTAATAAAATATTTTCCATCATAAACTAATATAAAATTGTTGTTAGAAGACAGTTATATTGATGAAGGGATGTTAGGCTGCGGTTACAGCTATTGAAGACCATCAATCAATAGATTTAGGAATAGACTATTCATCTCTCCCCGACTAATCTCGACTAATTCCCTCCAATCGCCTGACTCCTACGACTTTTATTAATACTGTTGAAGGCGGATTCGGGCCCACCGCTCCCCGACCTAACAGAGATGGCTTTATATTGATGTACGTTTAATAAAGTCGAGGGACCTGTTCTCCATTACTCACCGCTCCGTCGGGCATGCTAAATTAGGGAACACCGCAGCGATTTATGAGTTCGCGATACTCCAGCACGACCCTCACTTCGTGGTGGAGCCCCGGGTCGATACCCCATGACGGCTCCTGCTTCGGGGACTAAGTGGCGTCCTTCGGTTCTCACGTCACGGCAGAGCTCTTTGTCTCCCGGGGTGACTTATTGTCATGCATAGCCCCCCTCCCCAGGACTAGAACTAATACGGATCTCATAACTGATAGGCGGCATTAACATTCCTTCCTCATAGGTCTCACATAGGGCCTCTCCCAGCGTGTATTAATCTAAGGGCCGTGTAGGAGAGGTATATGTTATACAGCCCTGCCTCCTGTCCTCGCCGCGCCTCTCATTGTCATTACTCTGATCCTTACTATTACAATTACTATGCCACTACCGCTACATATTGTCCTCTTGCTAAGTGCTATACCTAATGGGTACAGTAACTATTATGTTGTTTTAGAATGGTTAACATTCCAACCACATAACAGTAAGATAAGCTATTATGTATGTTATTAATCAGACAAACAGCACTTGTAGAATGGAAAGCACATTCTGCTAACTTACTCAGTTTAGCGTATAAACGGGTTAATAGATTTCAGGCTAGTAAAGCTTTATTCCTAATATGAGCTACTTATCATTAACATAAGAAGAACGAACTTCGTTAACTTTCACCTATCCAACTCTCAGCCTAGCGGAAAATTCAGGTCTTGTTTCCACTAGCCCGCCAGTGATTTTATAATGATATTTATTATCGGTAGCTGTGTAATTTCATTCCATTGATACACAACTTATACACGTTTTTAATTATATTTTAATATATTACTGTTAGTTGTTTATTTATTTGGGCTTAAGCCCTTATGTTCTCCAAGTAGAGCAGGAAGGGCGGCCTATCCTACAGGTTACCAACCTATTCTAGCCAGAGTGGGAAGGTAAAGATTTATTCGTAGGTTCGATCACTCAGCCATCGAGCCCCCATTACTGTTAGGGTAATTGCGATTAATAAATTAACCAAGATGAATCTTTTTAAAGTGTATAAATTGCGCAATGCCTTATGAATATCCTTATGGATATAAGGCAATGACGGCATGAATGTGGCAAGTACAAATAAATAATTCTTTTAATTATGGACACAGGAGTATACGGCCTTTAAATTCTGCTCCAAAGAATTTGAAATCAGCTCCCGTACGATTACCGATTGTAAAAATTATCTGCAGGAGAGTTGTGCAAATAGTTTATTGAAAAACCCAACAGTTATTGGAGAGGAAGGACTGACAGTTGCAATTGACGAGTCCTGTTTTTCAAAGGAAGGGGTCTTTGGCGGAATCTGTTGGGAGACGAAAGAGTTTTTTTTGTACGCTGTGCCTTGGTCTTAGGGCAACTAAAACTCTGGAGCAGTTCATCAGAATGTCAATTAGGCCGGGTTCCGTTACAATGTCTGATCTGTGAAAGTCGTATATTGGGACCGAAGAAATAGTTGGAATGGATTACAAAATCATTTTAAACATTTTGTCGAACTTGTGACTGGTGCTCACACACAAACTGTTGCGTCTATATAGACCAAAGCAAATATAAAAAACAAATAAGAATAGAAATTCAAATACAAAAAATAAAAAATATATATATATATATATATATATATAAAGAGAATTTATTTAGTATACATACAAATCTGTCACATTAAAGATTAAAGGAAGTAAGCACATAGAAATGAATGCTTATCAAAATGAATATATTATCTTTTATTTTTTAAAAAATTATTAACAATTTTGAGTTTTAAAATATTGAAATATTATACTGAACTTCCCTTGACCTTAAGTTTACTAAAAAGTATGTAGGTTAGTAATTAGTTACAATTGTTTATTATTTAAAATGCTATTATAATTGTTACAAGCATATCATAGCATGTACCTTATAGTACATTTCCTGAGAACTGTCAGGCCATACGATCCTAATACTGGCAATATCTGAGCCTCCACTGTCACCCGACTCCCACTTCGGTTGCTATCAACGTTATGTGGTATAGCTGAGATATCCCATGACGAGTGTTTGCCAGCCCTCGAGGGTCTAATGTGTATCCAATACTTCGTTGCATCGTTATAGGCAACGTTATAGCCTCTTCTATTATTTTTTATTTTTTTTTTAAGACTGGAAGTTTTTCAAATCTCACAATATACATTTTTATTAGTATAAAATGTATATTATAAAGTTAAAAGAGGGAAAAGCTAAGATTAGTTGTTTTAAATGAAATATCAAGCTCCAATTTGGGCTGTAGTAGCAGGACTATTAAAAATAAGTAATACAAATAACATTTTACCAATAATAATACCAACAATCACTTTTGGGTAATTGAAAATATTACTAAGTACCATTGTAACGAAATTAAAAAGGACATGGACCCACCTTGATTTTTTAGCTTCTCTTTGCTAAGCGACATGTATTTAAAAAAGCCAATACACAAATGTAGAACAAAAACGTCTCAGTCTAAAAAGGAGACTAAAACTTTTGTATCCAATAATTCATAAATGATCGACATTAAAAATCCGACAACGACTAAATACATACATTTACTTAAACCCAAATGGACATACGCCACACAAATATACGGGACTGCAAAAAATACGCACCTTAAAAAAAAAAAAAAAAATCCAATCAAAACTACTCAGAGTAATCACGAAATCACCTTGGTACATTTCAAACCAAATACTTCACTCTGATTTAGAAGTACCCACAGAAATGGAACATATACGTAACTTTTATAGAAGATTTAACGACTGACTTCATTGACATACTCATTAATGACATGGCCACGACTGACATACCTGGAAATACACTCAGGAGGCTTAGAAGAAGCTGGATAAGATATTTGCTCAAATAAATCTTTTTTTAATCCATGCCAGGAAGAAGTACAGTTGATTGCTAGTCTCCCACACGCCTATAAGACCTGTATTGTTAAAATATGAGCAAACTCACTTATTGTTACTCCAATAACAGGTGTTAATAAAAATTGAAAGAGAAAAAAATAATGAAACTTTGATCAAGTCCAAATAGCTTTTTTAGTGATAAAGTAATAGTTTAAACGTGAGCTAAACATTAGTTCTAGTCTCTTAATATTGTAAACATTTTCATGGTAAATAAACATTTTTTTAGTACCCCTCGTGTTCCGTATTTATTAAATTATATCAAAGCCAAGAAAATACGACTTTGAAAAATGAAAATAATAAACTAACATAACTATTTTTGTTTTAAATGTTGTTTAATTTATTTTACACAAATACTTGAACATCTATTTTTTTATATTAATTTCTAATTTATACGTTAACTATCTTATTCCATAATCAATTGAAATATTTGTCAGATATTTATGCAGTCAGACAATAGTAATATTTTATTAAAAATTTTTGTCATTTTTAGGAGAAGATAATTCCGAGAATAATAAGTATTTCCTTATTTCTTAGTGGTTACTGAAAAGCTAATATAAAGATAAAGAAAATACAATCCTTCAAGTTTGTATATAAATGTTGAGAATTCAATTAATAAAATCATATCATATTCTACACTTATATCATACACATAAAATTGGCTAAACAAATTATACTAAAACTTAGTGTCAGTTAAAACAGTTTGTGTCACTATAGAATCTCGAAAGAAACTATAGCGGCTTTAAGTAGTAAATTTATAGATTTAGAAAAAAAGGCTGTGGTGAGGCACTAGCATGCAACAAGTGACACTGTTTTCAACAATATAGAAATATAGAAGTTCTGCCGTATCAAGAAACATAATACCGTCATTGAAGGTATTACTATTATAAAATATTAAATTTATATTTATATTTATATATTATCCATCTCTATTCAAATAGCTAGATCGCAGTTTTGTTTTAATAAACTCGTTCTCTTCCACAAAATCCATTTATCCATTCATTCGATTTCCTGAAATTCTTATATTTTTCGGAATTTTTCACATGTACAATAAATTTTTTGGATTTAAAAAGATATTTCAGGTTCTGTGAAATCATGAGAGAGAGGTCTGCTGAGTTTTTCATCGTAATAAGAGCCTTTTTCTGTTTTCTTGTTTTTGTTTTTGTTTTTTTAAAGGGACCAACATTGTAATTAAGAATTTTATTCTCATTACTCGTGCTTTGTGTTAAACCAATAGATTGTTTTTTTACATGGAACGTGTTTTACCGGTGCTTAATTGGTAAAAAGCTATACATTTTTAGGGAAAGGAGATAAGAGCTTAACTCTCGTTAGACTAAATTACGCTATCACTTGGCGATAATAAATAATTTTAACCTGGATTTGACCGATCTTCCTCGATACCTCTTTTCTTGAAAATGTATATGTGAATAACATGGTCTATAAATACCTCAAATGACTCTATATTGCAAAATGTATATAAATATATTTAAAATAAAATTATATTTTAAATATTGTATTTGCAAATAAAAGAAACTAGTTATTTTTTTTTGTTTTAACAATTATCATAATTTTTATTAGCATGAAGTATCAGAATAAACAATATAAAAACAGGAAAATCTCAAAGGAAATTACTACCATCTACTGAAAGAAAATGAGGAATTGAATTATCTAATATAATACAATGACCAAATGTTATTTCGTTTTATCACTTTTTGTGTATTCAAAAATACTCTCTTTTGTAAATAAACAATCCAATCATACAGATAAGCGGGAAAAAATAAACAACATGAGGGTATAGATGGTCAGCAGGATCAAGCTATATAATTTGAAAATTTATCTCCTACAGAAAACTGAATCACAAGTTAACGAACAAAAAATAAAAAAAATAGAAAGAAATGAGTATTGATAGTTAAGGGTGCAATCCCAAAGAGAAGTCTCATGTTATTCATACTTTAGCCGACAGGTTCAAGAGGGTCAGATTTTTTTTTTCATAACCTATAAAAGTGTCAAATAAATTTTTGTCCATTAAACAAACATTCGAAATTTTATTGATTTTCACGAAAAATAAACAAAAAAACACTACCTACGGTTTTGTAGTAGAAAATTGACATTATGGCGGGGAATATGTTTATTATTTCACTTTTAGATCTTAAAAAAAAAAGAAAAAAAGTTTTACAAATTGTCTAAACGACTAAAAAATAAACTGTCCTTATCCTATTCTCTATCTAGATTATATACAGAATATCACTATAACCTGTATGTATTATTTTATGCTGAATACAGCTGCGTCTATTCCAATAAATAAAACAACTTAAAAAAAAAAGAAAAAGAATTTACGTTGTATTTCAATTTGAATCCATATATTTTTTTAGATTTATAAGCTGGGAAAATTTCTACGTTGTTGGGGAACAACACAGTTTAGGAAAAGCAAACACCTGACACAGGAAACCGTGATAGCTCAACAGGGAAATGAAAAACTATTCAACATAGACTAAAATTGAGGCCAGACTTGTTTTTTTTATTAAATCTTTGTTGTTAGTTGTTTACTGTCCTACTTTCTACTGTCAAAATCAAATCCATATCAATTATTATAGTATCATAATAAAAGACATAACGTACATCAATAGTTGTTTCAATACACCGGTATATTATAAAAATATGATGTGAATATTTCAAGAAATGTTGTATAATGCTAATGATACTACTAATATGTATATATTTACTTGAAGGTCCCTAAAAGGTTTCTCTTATTTAAATAATTACGACTATCGGCATAACAAAAAATAAAATAAAAAATTGATAAAGCAAGTATGAGGTAATAGAAAAAATCCAAGGTCAGCTATAACTTGAGATATTTCAATAAGGTGAAATCCTAAAACCTCCGGATTTGAGCTAAACTATACAGTTTTAAGGCTTCTAGATGACCTTAAAATTTTGTCTTAATCGGTTGCGAAATATGTGAGATAGCGCAAATTATTTACATTTTTTCAGAAATTGACAGCCCCTTGCCTTCTAAAATCCTACAAAATTTTAAAGGTAAAAAAAAATTATTTTTGATTTCGACAAATTAAGTTTCTATGTGTTTTTTTGAGATAAGGAATCTGAAATAATATCAGTTTTTAGTTAAAAAAATTTCCTCACCTATATTATATAAATAAAACGTTTTAAAATGACATATTTTTATTTCAAATTGCATAGAAATCCTAAGATTGTTGAATAATCTAAAATTAATATCAGGTTTTGGTTTAAAAAAATGTATATATTTTTTAAATGGTCTTATTTGAAATTATTGTGTAAAAAAACTAAAATAATAATAGAAAAAGATCATTTTATATCAGTCTTATTTATATAATATAGGTGAGGAAAATTTTTTAACTAAAAAACTGATATTATTTTCAGATTCCTCATCTCAAAAAAAACGTAGAAACTTAATTTGTCGAAATCAAAAATATTTTTTTTTTTACCTTTAAAATTTTGTAGGATTTTAGAAAAAAAAGCAGAATGTATGCTGATTCTAGTGATGCTATTACTACTGCAATCGGTTGAACACAGCAGTTGTTATGGCCGGTAGAAAATGTTGATGAAATCTCAACTTCAAAATTTTAACCTCCTCGAAAGGGGGTAAAAAAATCAATATTTTTTGATTTTGATAAAAATTTCACATATAAGAGTTTTATAGTGTGTTAAATCGAGATTTGAGGTCAGTTTTTCATAAAAAAAAGTTTCCACTGATTTACAGCGGATTTCCTTGGAATTTTGTCATTTTTTTAGAGTTTTTGAGCACCCTAAAGCCGGGTGGTGTCTTGAGCATAACGAAAGTATTTTTATATCAAATACCTTACATATCTGCAATTAAACGTGAAAGAATCATTTCTCTATCTTGACTGAGAGCTGAGAAAAAAAAATAAAACGTGATTTTCATATTTTATTTTTTTTCACGGTTCCTAATGCCCATTTGGCGGCTATAACTCTAGTTTTGCACTATTATAGTTCCCTACTACCCACACACACAAATCGGCATTCAAATCTGTGAGTTACAACTGCAAAACGTCCCCTTGTAAGATTCAGTCCTTTAGTAATGATGTGCAGTTTTCAGGCCAACAGTCATGAGACGAGATCAAACCTCCAGGTTTTCCATAGTTTTCAAAATTGTTTTGTAAATACCAATATTATTATTATTTTATTGATCATAATAATAAAATCTACATCCCGATTATATAGCACCCCTTAATTTTTCATTATTTTTGTTTAATCCTTTAAATATTGAGCATAATCCCAGTGATAATAAAATTAATTATATAATTCCATTCATACCTAAGCAAAACTCAAAATACTACAATCTATTACAATCTATTAAGTCTCTTTAGTAGGTAATAGTACTAAGATTCAGTCCGTTAGTAATGATGTACAGTTTTCAGGCCAACAGTCATGAAACGAGATCAAACCTCCAGGTTTTCCATAGGTTTCAAAATTGTTTTGTAGATACCAGTATTATTATTATTTTTATTGATCATAATAATAAAATCTACATCCCGATTATATAGCACCCCTTAATTTTTCATTATCTTTGTTCAATCCTTTAAATATTGAGCATAACCCCAGTGATAATAAAATGAATTATATAATTCCATTATTACCTAAGCAGTCGAGTAATTGGTAATATACATTATATATATATATATATATATATATATATATATATATATATATATATATATATATATATATATATTATATATATATATATATATTAATTAGTAAAAATAATAATTCTAGGCTAACGGTTGTGAAAGGAGATGATGCGGATACCACACTCAACCACCAGGTTTTCCCCTCACTAAAGATACCCACTTTCTAGAGACTGGTTGCTCCATGTAGGATACAGGAGGGTTTCTCAACTCCTTATATATTTAGTATTGCGGAAATAATTTTAAACATAGAAAAGCTACCTATTTGTATTTTTATTTTCAGGTAGTATTCATATTTTTCATCAGGTTTTATTAATATTTCTTCACACAATTAACAATTTTAAGATAATAGTATGTTTTAAAAAACTATCATAATTATGTGTGCGATATTTATTTTCAGATGTTTATCTCATTATTAAAGGTACTAACTTCATAGATAGTACTCAATGGTACCCTAAAACCAGAAGTAGATCCTCAGATATGTCAGAGAATGAATTTTCACTCTACGGCCGAAATCTAACTTAGGGACAATAGTTAAACTTGCCTAATACTTATTTATTTAAAAAATCCAACATTTACATTTTTTTTTTCTCTCTCTTTTACTTTTTTATTCACACCTGTTATTAAATTAATAATAATTGAATTAGCTGAAAGTGTAAAATAAAGGCTTTATAGACGTGAGGGAGAGTGGCACTCAACAGTACAGTATGAATTAAAAAAAAAAAATTATTTATTTGAGCGAATCTCTCATCCAACTTCTTTTCAGCATTCTGAGAGTATTTCCGTTTTATTTAGAGTATCTCCGATAATGAGAAATTATCATGCCCATGAAGTCTTTCGTGAAATCGTCTATACAGGTTATTTATATGTTCGTTTACTTTGGTTACTTTTAAATCTGAGAGAAGTGTGTGGTTACCTAGGTGACCTAGTCTAAGTATTTTCGATTGAAACATTTGTTTTGTTTTTTTAAATGCGTATTTTTTTGCAGTCCGGTATATTTGTGTGGCGTATGTCTATGGCGTATAGGTTTAACTAAGCCACTGTCGGAGTTTTAAATTCTATACATAAGAGTTATATTGGATGTGTTAAGTTCCATCTTTTGTAAAAATTTATAGCATCTTTTAAAAAAAACATTTGATACATGAATAAAGTCAATTATATAAAAGATCCATTTTTTTTTTTAAATAATTTATTTTACAATAAAGGAAATAACCATACGAGAGCGAGGAGGGTAGAAACTTGGAGGAAGACCAAGTAATAATTTAATAACTTTATTTGGCACATTTTCAAGTGGGCCTAAATGTTTTCTGTAGGCGCTAGTTGAGGCCAAATACCACATTACCCGCTTCTAAGGTTATCGCGCTGCACCAAAGGTTTCGCCTGGTTATATTTCACAAAGTCCTCTTTTATCCTATCGATATTTTGAATAACATTATAGTTTAGGAATATACGGAAGTTATACAATATTAAATTAAAATTTCTTGGAGTTTTATTTAAACATATTTGCAATGAGTGTAAATTTATATATAATTATTACATTATGGAGAGGATGACTGGTTTGTTTAGTCATATCAAATTTTTTGTTCACTAAAGAAGCCCGTTCCTATCATGAAGTAACATTTTAGATTGCAGTTAAATATGTATCAACGTTACAGATTTTAAATTAACAATTAGAATACTTGCGAAAAGCGCACTTCTTCACAGCCCTTGGCAGGAGATTAGGGAATCGTTAAACCTTCTAGAAATCTGGCACAGCTAGGCCCTAGGCAAAAGAGTGTTTTTGGTACATATCCCTTATTTATAATATCTAAGGGAAACATTTCGGCCCCACTGAAATTAATATTTCTCAAATTTCTTTTAACTACCAATAAGTCAGGAAAAAAAGTGCCGGAAAAATATTTTCGGGGTTTTGTTTCTTGAGGTCTAATCTAGTAATTTCGTGTTGCATGTCCTAGCTTTTCCTGCTCTTACGAACGTTGTAGCTGAGCAGACTTCGTCATCTGAAGACACCTCACCTATGTATGACATACGATACGTCTTACCCACCTTATAGAGCACTCCAAGATAAGTCTGTATTGTTGTATTTAGTTATGATCTCTATTTCTTATTGTAATTTCATATGCCAAATTTTTGTTTGAATATATATTGTTTTTCATTAAACAAATGTAAAATTTATTACCAGGTCGCATGTCTATTTTTTATATTGTTTTTAAACTGTCTTTTCTACTCAACTTTACTTTATTTTCTATTAATTTTTCCATTTATTTATTTTTTATTAGGTGTACGTTTTTAGTAAATCTCCGGTTTCTTTATTTGACATTTTCTTATTTTATTATAATAATGGTTGCCTCCTGCATATTTGTTTATTCATATATAATTGTTATATATAATGCCCATTCTTCACTATTAGTTTGGATTATTATTACTATTATCCCTTATTATTCCGGATTATTATTAAAATTATTCCACAATAATTTTTCTTTTCAGTTACAAAACGTCATTAAAAACCAATGAATATCATCTTTAATCAATAGCTATCCTGAAACAACTGAATTTTAAAAATACTGAAAAATCCATCCTAATTTTCAATCAGCTGATATTTATTTAAATTTATTATTTATTTTTATTTTAATATGTATTATTTCTGAATTATTTATTTTAACATTTTATTATTTAAGAGTTCTGGTGCATTGTATAATTATTTACACCAACCTTTTGTTTGAATATATAATGTTTTCTATTAGACAACAGTCAAATTTATTACCAGGTCACATGTCACTCATCCAATTATTATTTTTTCTTTATAATTAATATACCTAAATAACTTTGCACCACGCAAACCTCTGGAGAAGAAGTTATAAGTTTGATTAATTAATCACAATATAATCAAAAGCCATTAGTTTTCATTTACCATTCTTTACTTGAAACATTTATGGCTTTACTTTTGGTTGACTTTAATACTCAATTTTTATCGATTTATGAACAATCTTCCTGATATGATAGTCAATTAAATCGATGGTATCACGGTTGTTTACGATATAGTCCATTGGAGGAAAGGAATATCCATTTCGAACCTTTTGACAGAGGGATTTCGAATTTTCTGCAATTTTTATTTTCCCTTCCTTCTTTATTAATATTTATTTATTTCAAAATTTAAAACATTTCTGCAAAAAATATGACATTGTTTTTTTAAAGTGAATTGGATGGTAATATGAGTCCTAGAGCATGTCATGGTAGAAAATGACGAAGAGGTACCGAGGTTATATCCCGCTATGATGCAACCAGTTTTTGTCAGGGTCCCTCACCCATTTCTTTTTTAGTCCTCTGTTTGTCCTTGGTGTTTGGGTTGCGATCAATATCATATTTTTAAAAATTCATTGTTTGTTGGAATACTTATCAATCGGCTGTTTTGTTTTTCAAGTATCTCAGTTGTGACTGTAAATTTCAATCAGAATTTTTAAATCAGTTAACTATTAAGGGCAATTAAAATGGTACAATATTTACAATTTCTTAATTCTTTATATTTTATTTTATGAATTTAAACTCCATGATATTATTTTAAACTTTAGTTAAAAAATACAAAGGTATATCAAAATTAAACTAATTGAGTGATTGTTTAATTGAGTGATAAATATCACTCTTTGATTTATCATACATTTTTCCTTGTTTTAAGTTTATTTTTCAGGATTTTGAGGTCTTAATTTCTCTCTTCAGTATTTTCGATTCAAGGAACTCCAGTATTTGGCCATGAGTACGCATTCTTTCAAAGAGAATTTTGTAAAATAATAGTTCATATATTCAATGATTTTTAAAAAAACATGTAAATTGGTTTCACGGTGAAATAATTTATAATTGGCATACAAAAAGAATATTTATTTTTTAAATTAGTTATTATATTTCACCTTTTCAACAAACTCTGCTGATCTGTTATCTATAAGTAATTTTTAGTGCATCACTTAGGGACCAATTGCATTCCATTTATAAAAATTACAACTTTACAAAACTTTAAGTCATTTAATTATTTTAACGTAATTGTTGAAAAGTGTGTTTTTTTCTTATCAAATTTTCAAGTGAATGATTTTTTAAGGCGCTCTTCCATATTGCGTATGGCTTACATTCCACTAGAGTATATTTAATTGAGAGATATTACTGACTATGCATATTTATATCACATATTTATTTATCTTTTTATTTTTTTATTTTTTATTTCATTGTCATAAATATATCAAGATATATTTAAAGTTATATTATACTTTAATGTTTAAAATCATTCACCCTGTCAATGAGGAGTAAAAATGTTAATTTAAGTGCGAATTCTGATTCCATATTTTGCACCAAGTACATACGTGTTAAAACAATCGCTAAAGATCTAAATGAAAACACGTTTTTTTTTTGTTTTTTTTGTTTGTTTTTTCACATTCCATTTGTATCGCCGAAATAACCTCTTTAAATAGTATCATGAATATACATGTTAAAAAAATTATCAATATTGTACATTACATTGTTTCACGGATCAAATTACACATTTCAATCATTGAAAGAATAAGAAGCGGAAATATCCAAAGTTAGATCGATTGATAGAAAGGAAGTCAAGTTGAAAACAAGCCAAGAAGAAAATATTTCAAGATTGTCGGGGACTAAAAGCCCCCTCCCATTAAATTCCAATTTGCTGACCCCTAAAACTTAGTCGCACAGAATCGACGAACCTCCCTTTTATTTTTGTAAGGCAACACAAATAAAACCTTCCCGTCCGAGGCCATAATTCGCTTTAACTCAGTTACCAGATTGAAAACCAGAAAACGGATCTCCACTGAGATTGAAGGATTCCATTTTCTCTTTAATCCCAGTCAAATCTAGAACGGCTTTGGAAATCGAGAGATGAATGATACACGGATCAAATAAACCTTGATAGTAAAATAATATCTATAGCTTGTTTTTGGCTTATATATATATATATATATACGATCTTATATATTAGAAGAGAAAAAAACTTTATTCTGGGACAAAGTCCCTAAAGAATAACTTGCATGCCACAAATTAATATCATAACGCCAAGGATTTTAAAAATAAAACAACATAGATAAAAGTGAATACAAATTTGTGAGAGAACAAATACAGTTTAAAAAATAGAATAAAATAAAAACCTGTAAATAGAAAAAAAATAAATACGGAGTATAGGAGTTAATATTATAAACAAAATTGCAAAGAAAAAAAAAACGACAGAAAAATAAGAATTAAAAAGAAAAAGATCGAAAATCAAGAATTATCCTTACAAGAATTAAAACGTTATCATAAACAAACTTTAAATTTATGCTTAAGTTTCATGTCTGACATACTTTGTGATTACATTATTCGATTACATACATTGTGAGACATCCATATCATTGGAGAGAAAGAAGAGTGTTTTAAATGTTCTGAAGGAAGAAGCATTGCGATTGCAGGGAGGGAGGGAATTCCAAAGAATAGAGGATCGGACAAGGAAGGACGGTTGGAATGCAGTAGTTCTGCGTGATGGAGTATAGAGATCGGAAAGGCGAAATCTTGTATGCAGTGATTTGATTGAGAACTTGAATTGCAGGATACTGTAAATAAAGGGAGGGTGACGGGTGTTGATAACTTGGAATAGGTAGCTGCCAAGGAAGTATTGTCTGCGGTAGGAGGAGGAGAGCCAATTTAACAGGGTATAGAGATGCGAAACATGGGACAACAAAAACAACTATATATATGAGCTGAAGGCAGCTTTCAGAAGGGAAGTCAGCTCCATTGGTGCCAATTAATAAAACAGTTATCTCAACACGGGTAAGTTAGTAAAAAAAAAATAAATAAAAAAAATACATATAAGAAAAATAGGGTCTGTTTGTTGGTGACTGGATGAGTGTATCTTGTAGGTTATAAAGAGAGATCAGTCAAAGGAATAAAATATAAGAATTGTTAAAATTAACAATTTAAAATATGAAAATGGGATAAAAATAAGAAAATGTCAAATATGGAATTGGAAAGTATACAATAAATGAATAAAAAAGTCAATTGTAAATTAAATGTAAGTTAAGCAAGAAACATAGTTTATAAACTATTAAAAAATATTATATTATAAAAATTAGAAAATGATCTAAGAATGATAATATTTATTAAGATGGAAATAATACAAATTATACTGGCAACGAAAAATAAAAAAGATGGAGATAAATTATACAAGAATAAGGACATGTTGATTTATTTTTGTTTATGAAATTTTTATTTTACATCAGTCTTATTCTTATTTAAATATTTTCTCTTATTACTTGTTATTTTAATCAATTTATCTAACTTATTTTACTTTAAACTTCCTTAATGTTTAATTGTTTCATACAATATTTCTAACTTATTAATGTCTTTATGATTGGATGATTTACCCAAATCTTTTTCATTGTTCTTTATATGTATAATTTGTATCCTTCTCATCTTAAATATTGCCATTCTTATATCATTTTCTTATTTTCATTATATATTTTTTTAAATTATATATAAACTGCCTTTTCTACTAAACCTAAATTTTTATTTTCTATTAACTTTTTCAGGTACTTCTCTTTTATTAACTGCAAGTTTTTAGTAAATCATCTGTTTTTGTATTTGGAATTTTCTTATTTTATTATAATAATTGTTGCATATTTGTTTATTCTTATAAAATTGTTATATATAAATCTTAAATAATAAAATATTAAAACAAATAATTCAGAAATAATATATATTAAACTTGAAATAAATAATATTATTAAGAAGATAAGAATGGATTATTTGATGTTTTAAAAATTCAGTAGTTTCAGGATAGGTAATGATTAATGACGATATTCATTGGCTTTTAATGACATTTTGGAACTGAAAAGAGAAATTATTAAACAAAACAATAGTTAAGAGTGGGCACTATATATATAAAAATTATATAAGAATAACCAAATATGCAACAATCATTATAATAAAACAAGAAAATGCCAAATATAGAAACAGAAGATTTACTAAAAACTTGCAGTTAAAAACTACTTCTTCAGCACCTTTCTATTTTTTTTTATTTTTGACTCATTTTGCATTCCTCAATCCTAAATAAAAGGTCCCAACACTCTTTTATATCTCTTTACATGCATTTGCTATCTTCAAACCCTTTATTATTCGCGCGACTTCCTTTTGGAATTTCCTACCTACCCCCATTTCTTAAAGTTTTTTTCTTAACTTCTTTCAAGAATCGTTTGTTTCTCAACGTCATATTTATTAGATTTTCCGTGAATATGTAATAGATAACTACATGAATATATTTTTTGTTTACTTGTTCTAAGGTCTGTTTTTAATGATTATTTTAACATTATACACCTAGAAGTTTCTAATTTCATAATCCGATTATATTTTAGTCTGAAATCAATGGAGCCAGAAAGTAGAACTAATTTAATAGATAATTTGTTATTCTAAAAGGACGATTTGTCCCAGATTAAAGATTACTTTTATTTTATTGTAAAATAATCTACTCTTAAGAAACTAGTATTCTATTAGTAAAAACTAACGTTTTAAAATTTTATTTTATGCTAGATCCAACTCTCAAAATTAAATTGGCATATGCAATAGAAAATTTATACATTTACAAATTTTCATGTAAATTTTAAAAATTTACATAAAATATATGCATTCGCATATTTCTCCTAGCCAACTAAAACATCTATATCATCAAATTGTATATGTTTTATGGCATTCGGAATCAACTTTTGCATATATAAGTTTTTATTGCACATAACTCACAGTCCTGGTTATTATAAATAAAAAGTTAAAGTATTTAGGATAACAACATAAAAATATGTGGAAATACGATGAGAGTCAATTGAATTATATGAATGGTCTTCATTGAGTGAGGTTTATTCCTGCTCCGGTGAGGTCAGTATCACGCTCCGGTGAGTTCTCAACGACTATCGAATTGTTTGATAATCGATAGTCTGTCGTATAATCTAGCGACCCCTTCGTCTTATGGAATCCGATTAGTCCAAATAAACTTTATTTCCTTAAAAATAGTCCCGACTGAAGAAATAATATCAACTCATCTCATTGCATATCTTCACTATAATATTTATAGTAGTATAATATTTATAATATTTATAAAACCGGTCGGATGCCTAATTCTAAGCCAACTGTGACCTCTTAAATTAATTTTTTTAAAGCGAAATAAAGATTTTTTTTTAATTTGTCTAAGATGTCAATCAAATTACACCAACGTATGATTAATATTTAATTTATAATTTTATAAGACTGCATTTTCTTTTGATTTTAGGAAAAACGTTTTACTTTTTTGAAGTTTTTTAGAAATATTGTCAACAAAATAATAATCTTACAAATAATATGTATGTATATATATATATGTATTTTTTTTCCATCCATAGTAACCCTATGGGAGGGGAGTGTATTTCTGATAATTTTACAAGTTCCATGCAAATCAGCATACTACCTGTAATTAGCAGGTGTAACATTTTTTTTTTAATTAGACAAATTACAAAAATAACAAAGTTCTTGATTGAAGTTAAAATAAACACTTAGGGAAAAGAACAAGAAAAAAGATAACAATAATTTAAATACCAAAAGGCAGTAATTCCATAGTTAAACAAAAAGAAATTAGAATAAAATAAAAATACAATAGATTCTTTATGAACACAAAAGATCAAAACTAATAAAAACAGTACTGATGAATGGGGACACTTGGCCTTCCACCGAAGCCAAACTATACAAAAATTACAAGAAACAGTTGGCAGAATTCGCAATAGCAATCGGAAAATAGACGATACACATCAAGAAAGAAGACCACCCCGCATCAAAAACAAGATGAACAATAGAAGACATCTGTTGAAAAATCAACTTGTCTGCATGTTATTTTTCTATTTCTTTTTATTTTATTTATTTTTATATATATATATATATATGTATGTGTATATATATATATATATATATATATATATATATATATATATATATATATATATCGTTTTATACCTAATTCAAAATTAAATATTTTATTTATAAATAATTCATTCTACAATCCAGGCTTGTAAATACATAGACAAATAACAAAATAAAATATTTCTTTTACAGAAAATATAGTTTTTTCGAAATTTGGGGTTAATGGAGGTTAAGGTGATTTATTTCAGTATCAAAAATATACTAGTAAATTTTATTTGAAATTTATTTCCTTAAATGTAATTACTGTAAAACCTCGCTTATCCGACCCTTTCGCAGAGGGTCCGGGGGAGGAAGACAATATTTTTGAGGAACCCCTAACCCCTCAATAAAATCATACATTGTGCAAAAGTTCGGGTAGTTTTACTTATATTCTGTTAGTGTTGTGCTTGTGTACTCAAACCCAAGTTTTGGATCTTGAAACGCCGCCGCTCGCTAACTGGTAGCGTAAAAGCGTTAAAACTTTC
Organism: Euschistus heros; assembly: GCA_003667255.2. Classification (NCBI taxonomy): domain Eukaryota; kingdom Metazoa; phylum Arthropoda; class Insecta; order Hemiptera; family Pentatomidae; genus Euschistus; species Euschistus heros. The sequence goes on along the minus strand of RCWM02000044.1, from coordinate 3,989,732 downwards.
TATTTTTTCTACGTTTCACCAAACTATATAGTGCACGGTTGGTTTGATGAGCTTTGTATATTAAAAATTAAACTAAACTGTCTATAATTTGAACAGAAAACAAGTTCTGTAGCTTAAACGGTGTCTATAAAACAAGCTTTCAAATTTTCGGAATTGTATTCACTATTCGAAGTGGCAGACATTTCTGATAATTTTACGGTTTTGCTCAACACGTCCTTAAAACTGACTTTCGAGCATACTTCACTCTAAACGATTTCAAAGGTGAGTGGGGTTTCTGTAAACCTAACACCATATAATGTTACTATGGCCTATTCTTCTATATATAAATGTCTAGCCAAAATATAACTATTCAACATTCGTCTATTAGTTTTATTTATTTATATATATCATGGTGCCGTGTACCACTCCATTTGGTTAGAGGCACCATACAGAAGTTGAGAACTATAAGTCCTTGTAAAAATTATTTTTTTTTCAAAGAGTAAATTATGTGATTTGAAAATATGTGCTCTTTTTAAGCAATGTTGAAATGTCTTGATTCGTCAGACCATTTTCTTTTCTTTGCTTTTAATTTTTTTTACATTCCACAAGAATATGTTCTATAGTCAGATTTCCCTGACGTTATTTGCATTTCGGGGGTGGCTTATCTACTTTTAGGCTATTAGTGTATTTAACGTACGTTTCTATTTTCTTTATTTTTTTAAATTTTATAAAATAACTCCAAAGTAATTAAAATACACTTTTCACTATGAAAAACTTGTTTCGTTGTAATCTCCGATGAATCTTTTGGCCTTCCCTTTTGGGTCGGACTAGTGAGGTTCTACTGCATATTCACAAGGAATCAGGGCCAGAACTAGGAGATTATTCAGGGGAGCAAAGATTATTTTGCCGTCCCCATCATTCTCTCCCTTCTTCACCATTAAAATAAAATACATCCATAAGATATTTTTTAGATACGTTAGTTGAAATTACACACAATATGTATACTATCTAGAAGTAAAATTAAGAAAGTGGGAGATACTATGAGGAAGAGAAGAGTACGATAAATGGCTAACAAAAAAATATTCATGTTTTTCTGACAAAAACCCCAAAACCCAAATGATATGGTTCAAAGAAGTCAAAGCAGACTTAGCGGAGATATTGCAGAGGAAGATGTAACAAACAGACCTGATGACAGACAAAATTCAACACTGGAGCAGTGTGGACAGAGGACCGAAGGGAGCAGCATAGACAGAGGATGAAGACATATTGGCAGAAGAGGAAGGGGGATGAAAGCAATAGAAGAAATGTAGATTGTACAGTAGTTGTTTAACGCGGTACCTTGACGGCCAAAATCAAAGGAAAAAAATTGTGAGGAAGTTTTATTTATGAAAAATCCTTATTTATTACATTAATACACTTATACAGAACTAATACTAATGTTTTTTTGTTTTTTCAAATTTTGCCACTCCCTGAAATCTACCGCTCAGGACACGTATACCCTTCCCCGCCCTAGTTCCGAGCCAGCAAGCAATAATTAAATCTTCCTAGCAGGGTTGATCGCACCTTCGAATGTCCTGAATTCAGAACATGTCGAGCAGGAACTACAGAACAGTACAGTACATTCAGATGCATGTTCACAATGCAATGCACATCTCAAAGCCACCTTCTCTGGGAAGACCTAAAGGGTGGGGGTAAAGCTTTGTCTATTAACAGTTCCTTGAAATAAATAAATTTTAACTTTATATCTAATTTTTAATTTTTGACCGAAACGTTATTTATTTTTTTATTCTAAATCGAGTAGCCCACTGATGATAAACAGATCGTGTAGTGTAGTACCTAAATTAATGATCTACGTAAGTAATAGCTAAGAATTCGTTGTTTAGTCTATCATAATAAAATTCATTTTTTTTTTTGTTTAAATAGCTGGGGTGCTATCTATACATAATTTTTTGGTGTAAAGTTTTTTCTCCCTTAAAATTGTGACATTTTGACAAGCTCTAGGTCTTCAAGTTTTTCTGGGATAGAAAATATGCCGACATTTCCTTATTAGAAATTCAATGTAAAATATTTTTTTATACATAACATATATCGCTCGGACCTACCATTTAAGAGCTATATTGGTTAAATGAAAAAAGTCACTATTTTTCAAATTTTTACCACATTTTCGGATTTAGCATTAAAGTTCCTATATGAGCAGTGTATATGTAACCTTGAATTTTACAAACTTGGAACCTAAAGAACAGCTATATCTTCACCTTATTTGGGGAAGTTACAATGTCTTATGATACTTCAAAACTAACCCTTTTTCGAAAAAAACTATACACAAAACTTCAAATCTCACAAAAACTTGAAAAATTATCTAGCTTTCTTATGGTATGATAAGTTTAATGATAACGTATCGATTTCATTGAAAAATTTATGTTAAAAACCGGAAAAACGTGGTGTTTTCATTTGACATATAAATCAGTTACTTGTGTAAATAAGACATTATGATAATCTCTTGACGACATTTTAGACATAATAAACTCTTTATTCTAATGAAAAGCAAAAAAAAAAAATTTTTTTTTTATAGAAAGTAAAAGAAAACTGTCAATAAACGGGCACTAGATCTAAGGATTTTATGTTATTGTATTTATTTATTTATTATTACTATTTAGGATTTACTTTATTATAAGGTTTAAAATCCAATGGTAATGAACATAGACCTCAATTTTGCCGTTAGCTTCTGAATGCAGATGATGTTGAAGAATACCACTTTTTGTGGTAAATTTCATGGACAGATGAGTTTTACAGTGAAAGGCATTTCAACCTTTCTATGTATATCATTAGTTTATTTTTGTATTGCTTTTAACGGTGAGCGTTGAATTATAAGACATTGTAACTTAATCCATGAGGTGCAGATCAAGCATTTCTTTAGGACCACTTGAGGTACGCATGATGATATGCAAGGATCAATACAATTAGGATTGATGAATTAATTGCCACTTCTATTGAGATTATTTTATTTGAAAACTGGTTTCGAATGCTAAAAATTCATCTTCTTTTTAGTTACCTCGAAGAACTGAAGATGAATGTTTAGCATTCGAAACTAGTTTTCAAATAAAATAATCTCAATAGAAGTGGCACTTAATTCATCAATCCTTATCATTTCTTTAGGACCTAAGTTTGTAAAATTCAAGGTTTCATCTACTCTGCCCTTATAGGAAATCCGAAAATGCAATAAAAATTTAAATAAAATGAAGATATCACAGTTTTTATGGTAAAAAACGAGGTTTCCTTAAAAAAAAGTCTTTGAATTAGCGTATATCTTCAATGCATTGGGATAGAAAAGTAAGATCTGTGTAATTTATTTTCATATTTGATCTAGTTTTACACATTTTTTTTTTTACACTAAGTGGTACTCACCCTGTACATATACCTAAACATTAAATTATTTTTCCCCCAGCCAGGGAGAAATTAATTTTTTTTTTTTGAACCATAATCCGAAATTAAATATTTGTAGAGATAATTACATTATGCATTTCAATTACGATTATCCTTCTGGGTTAATTCATCTAGTGTAATCTATTGTAAATTATCATATCGGAGCAAATATTTTATGAATATTTAATTAGGTTTACTGTTTATTGACGACCTATAAAGCAGTAAATTTACAAAAGGGCGGATAAGGGCGGGAGTTCCATCAGTCAGGGCTGATAGATTATGCCCTCATTAGGGTTTGGTCCAGTCCATTTTTTACCCATCGATCCACCAACACAGGGTCTTAAGGGCCATTAATAACCAGCAGTTGTGCTGTTTGTTTGTCGGTGTTTGTGTCAGTTTTTAATTGATCAAGATAGATCAATTATATCCAGCGATAAATTCAAAGGCATAGAAGATATTTTTTAAAAATAAATTATTTAAACATTTAAATCAATATCTTCCTAAAGTTTATTCCTAAGTTACTATCTAGAAAAAAAAAACTAAACCATTATTCAAACAAGAGATTAAATATTGAATGTAATTCTCTCAAGTTTTATGAGTCTGTATTTATTCTTTATGGAAACACTGCATAATCTAAATTACGTACTTCAATATCTATACTATTATATAAAAAAAGGACAAGCCATTCTTTGTTTGTGATCACTAGAGACCGGATCTCTGTGTTATTGCACATTTAGTTCGCTTTGGTTTAGGGCTCTCTAACCCAAGCAGTTATCTCATTCATGACCTAAGGCTTCTTATTCTTAAATTTCATTTTGCACGAAATTGCACAAATTTGACTTTTTGAGCTTAATTGCACGAATTCGGGTTTTACTGCACGAAATTGCACAATTGGACCAAATTCATTTTTTTTCAAATAATTTTTCAATTAATCATTTATTTTTTAAAAATTTTTATTTAAGATTATAAGGTAACATATTTATATTCAATAGGTTAATTAATTTTAAATTGAAAGTAAAAAGCCGCTTAAAACAACCTTATTTGTGACCTACTACTTTTAAAGGTCGTATTGAATTAGGAGCTTTGAGGATTTAGGCAAACGTACTTCCTAGAACTAAGACGTTTCCTCAGAAAAATTTACTCACCGCTTCCCATTTTATTACTTTTGATTTAGCAAACAGGTCAGTTTTTGACAAGATTTTAAACTATCAACTTTGAAAATGCCAAAAACGGCCGCGAGTGTTAAAACACAGTTGAAACAATGGACAAATGAATATCCAGAGCTAAAGATTGATGGGAAGGTGACGTTTTGTTCTTGCTGTGTGAAAACAATAGATCACTACAGGAAATCGCAAATAGACGTACATTGCAAATAAGGTAACTTTTTTTTAACAATTTATAAAAAAAGATTCTGGCTTGTGTCAAGCATTAGTAGGGGCTAATATCCCTTGATTCAAACTTCAGTAACCATCTTACCGAACATTTTTATCAACTCTCAGAAAATCATACCGGACGAAAGTACTCTGAGAAAACTATTTAGAAGTTGTTTTAACTCGATAATTATGAAAATTCTAGAAAAAATTGGAGACCACTCCATACGACGAAAGAGGCATTTACATTTTTAATCTTTTGATTGCGGTTCTTCATCCGAAGATCGAACCGACACCATCATTGATTTTATGTAAAATAATTTTGAGTACAAACCATGAAACGGTCTCACGTTTCATTAACGACAGCATAATGGATTTTTTTTTTTTTTTTTTTTAAATACCGAATACCAGAACAAAGATCTGCTATTAATGTCAGATGCAGCTCCCCACAAGATGGCAACTGGTCGTGCTCTCCAAACATTTTAAGCAAATATGATTCACGTCACATGCATAGCTCAAGACTTCAATCGGGTGTTTGAAAAAAATGCAGCACTATTTTAGGCAGATAATTTCCAAAGTGTCAAAACATTTATGAATAAATTAAAAGAAGGCAAGATAAAATTAATTTTGAAAGTAAAAAATGTTTTAAATTCACCGACAATCACATCCGATTTAACGTTTATTAAATCGCAACTGTCAAACCTGTCAAACACTCTGATACGATTGGAATCCCAAAATCAATCCTAGAATTCTCAAATTGAAATTATTGAAACTCTCAAAGAAAGCTTAAAACAAGTTGAAAAGGAAAAGGAAAGATGTTTGTTTTCAAATTTTGAGTCCATCCAAGAGATAAACTCCGGCTACATTCTTTTAAAAAAATTAAATGATTGAATCAACGGAAAAGAAATAGATGCTCATAATCTGGATCCATCCACAATCGCGTGCTACAAAAATAGCCCTATTACTTCCATAGATGTAAAACGTTCCTTTTCTATGCTAAAGAACGTTTTAAGTGACAGGCGGCATAATGTCACTGAGAAGAATTTCAAAATGGTACAATGAGCATTTTCACGAAAATTTTAAAAATTATTTTATTAAAAAAAAAAAAAATTATTTCCATGTAAAAGGAAATTGTAATAAATATATTTATATTTTTTTTTTAACGAACAAAGTTTTTCAAATCCTTTTTTTTTTTTTTTTTTTTCTTCCAAATTTTAAAGTATTGCAGATTAAATTAACGCTAAAACGGAACGTTTATCGAAATTTGATTCAGTTTATGTAAGGTTTGTTAAGTTTTGCATGTTTGTGTAAATAAATGGATTGTTGCATGTATTAAGTTTTTCAATGCACGTTTTTGCACGTTTTTGCACGTTTTGAGTTTTTGACTACACATTTTTTGATTTTTGACTGCACAAAAATCCGGTCTCTAGTGATCACTAACCGCGAAAACTACTGAACCAATCGGTACCAAATTTTAACCACATCATCTTTATAGTTCATGATAAGATTTACTGATTTTCAAATAATTGTTATTAAAAATGCGATAAATGTGTGGATTCGAGTGTGATTTGAAAATCGACCGATAGATTGCGATTGCCAGCAAAAGAGGTTAAAATAATCTGATGAATAGAAGTTTAAATAATTAATAAAATTTACTTTTTTTTAAATTAAATTGTTATTAAAAAATAAACAAAAACGTAGTGTGTGTGACATGTGGATCCCAGTGGTTTGAAAATCGATGGATGTACGGCTAATAATATAGTGAATTTTCTCTATTCATCTAGATTACTAACTCATACATTAATACTAAAATTTGGTTGTTCTATCATATTTTAACGTGATTCTAAACCAATTAATATATTAGATGTTAACAGGTTAAGGAATACAGCTTTTCATGAAAATATCATTGAGGCTATAATTTTTACTATAACAGCGACTTAGAAATCGCATTGATTCCTACAAATCTTCCATTTTAATTCAAATTAAAGTTTTTTCATTGACTTAATATACTTCCAATTTACTTACAAAAACGTTTTAGTGGATCTTCGGACTAACTGTTTTTGTCACGTTCAATTACATGTATAAACTTTCAGAACTGGAAATCATAATAATTAAATCGTTCTCAGAACAATAAATGACAAAACTCGAAATGTAATTCATTCGGATGTCTTATGAATGAATGAATGGATGTCCTATCATTCGTAAAAAAACATTATTTTAACTACAGATGACCTCAATCCTCAACGGACTCGTACCTAATAAAGCAATAGCAGATAGCAATGGTTGCTATGTGCAATAGTATCATTATTTCGGCTCATTTTCTCATTGCTGGAGTAGTGAAATTTTAATCTAGAAGAATATCTGAATAAAATATATAAAACGTATAAGTTATGATGATTTTCTCCTGCCTGGATGCCAATCCCTACTGTAATAAAATACAGGTAATAAATCCGGCCCTAAAAGACCCCCGGTCCGACCTATATATATATCGGGAAAAGCTAACTATATTAATATATGATCCGTAGGTGTCGTTGAAATGGAATTATGTTCTCTATAAAAGTGCACCGTTATTGCTCCTTTCTTGAGGGAATAGATATTTAACTATCTCCGCAATGTTTTATCACGTATATCAGTATTTTATATCCGTTCGTGGAAAGCATATTAGAAATTATTATAGAAATCAGCTAAAATTATACAGTTAATAGTAGTACAGCTTATAATATAAATATAGAATATAATTAAATAAAAAATAAACTTTACTCTTGAACTTATTTTGCATAATTGTCTGGCCGCATTATTATTTTTTTTTTTTTTTAATTTTAACTTTTATTGATTAATGATTACAATCTCTGCTACAAATGTGGACAATAAATAATATCTAGGAATGGATTTATAATTAAATCCAAACGTTGTGTACATCATGGAGTGCAGTCTTCTTTTTAATTTTTTTTTTTTTTTTTTGTACACAAACGTGAAAAAAAAAAAAAAAAAAAAAAAAAAAAAAAGACACGTCACTGGTGTGAAAAACCCAGTGGAGGCTGAGTGAGAGTGCTTTGCCAAGGAAATTAAGACACAGATTATCGACAGAAAAAATTGAAACAAAAAGAGAAGAAAAAAAATGCAAGTTGCAGGTGGGAAAATAAATCATGTTTAAAAGAATTTAGACGAAAAGTTTTACGAATAGAAATGGACAAGGAATTATAAGAAAAGGTAGCATAAATGATAATCGATTTTTCAAAACAAGCTGTTGTATAGGCTCGAGTGCACAGGTTGGATTCCGGAGGTGGATAGAAGAACGCAAAATTAACCTATTTATATGCACCATTAATTTAAAATTTCTTCTTTTTTTCAAAATTAAAATTGCGCTTTATTTGCTACATATTTAAAGTGTGCTTTTATTATTTTCTTTTCTCTTACAAATTTTGATTCACACCTGTTATTGGAGTAACAATAAGTGAATTTGATGATATTTTAATACTACCGGCCTTGTAGCCGCGTGGGAGACACGCACTCAACAGTACCTCCTCCTGGCATGGATTAAAGAGATTTATTTGAGCAAATCTCTCATCCAGCTTCTTTTAAGATTTCTGAGAGTATTTCCAGGTATGTCAGTCGTGGCCATGTCATTAATGAGTATGTTTTTATGTCCATGAAGTCTGTCGTGAAATCGTCTATAGAGGCTATGTATACGTTCCTTTAATGTAGGTACTATGTGTAATTATTAAAAATAACTTTTAATAAATTTTGTGTTTTTTTTTTAAATTGTAGTGTTAGATTACACCCAGATTGCTTTAAAGCGTACCACAAATAAAAAAAATTAAATTGCGTATTATATTCAACAAGGAAAAATTTCACAAACAAATATGATAATATGGCTCTTACTCATAAATGATAACGAGCGGAACCTTTCAGAAAATATTCATATTATACCAAATGTCCGGAAATCGTTGGCAGAAGAGACGAAGATCAAGAGTGGAACACGGGTATAGAAAAGCGGGACTAAACACGAGAGGGGCAGATAAAGTTTTCCGAAAAGTTTCCTGAAGATTTCCCTCTTCGAAGGGCCATTAGGAGGAGGGCAGAGAATAATTCGACGAAGGGCAGACTTGGCCCCAAGTCCCTATTGAATGTTTAATCACCGACTTAGACGAAGCTCCTTGACTTGCATGAGGGATGTGCTCTAAGCACCGGCTAGATTTGAGTCAATCAAGTCAGGAATAAAGTCGGTCCTGTTTTGTCCCCCTTTTTTTTTGTATTTTAACGTAGAGCCAATCATTTGGGTAAATTCAAAAACATATAGCTTTTTTAACAAATAATAGTTATAATTGTATACATTTCTTCCATATTATCAAACAAAAAGAAAAAAGTAATACAGTATAGTTAAATCAAAATGGAAATCCCAGTAATGCAAACATATTTAAATTCAGCCAGGGAAACTACGAAATAAGCGTATGCACCTCTTAAAGAAGGCAAAGAAGAACTGCAATATAAACATCCAATAGAGGTTTTACTTTTTACCTGTTTCTTATGTGAAAAAATAAATAATATGATATCATACATGGTAAGGTACTCTTGACTAAAGTACTGAGGATAGACGAAGTAAGGCAAGACGTACCTATTTTCAGTTACCTTGAATAAAATAAAACTTAGGCTTTTTCATTGGTGGTTTTAAAGAAATCCTACCATGAAGTATAATCATGAATTTAGACACCTATTATGAATTATCTTAAATAATACAAAACTATTTGGAATTGTAATTGTTTTGTAAAGGTAATCCCTACTAGCCCGTACACGGTGGTACGAGACGGGTTAGACAAACCAGACTGTCAGCTGGGTACTAACAGATCGAAGCGGTGACACGGTGACCTTTGAAATGACTAGGTCAGAGAGGAATTGCTGGAGTTAGAGTTTGGTCTATTCTCTTTGACTAGCAACAATACCACCCTCTACAATCGCTTAGGATTATAACATACATCATTAACGTAAAAGAGTACAGATACTGAAGTCACAAAACAATCTAAAAAGATTGAAGAAAATGTGTATTTAGTGCTACAATATTATATGCAACAGATTAAAATAAAGACTATTAAAAAAATAATAATAACAATTCCAAATTAAAATGATATATTTCACGAAAAAAAAATTGTTTATGTTCACTTATAATTCGGGCATAAATGTTTTAAACGAAAATAATCGATGTGATATTAAGCTTGTAAATATGAGAATCCTACCTATACAGCGATAGCCCATGAAGGGTCTTGGGTTCAGTATTGTTTCATGACCAACAGTTGCACAAGGAGGTGATGTGGTCAGCAATCACACTCTAACAGTAAGTTTTTCCCCTAGTTAAGGGTACCCACTTCATAGTTGCGTGGTGTACCACGAGTCCATATACCGCGAAGTCGATCCATGGCTGAAGAAACAGTAATTAAATTTTCTGCGTTCAGCAGGATTCGAACTCGAAACAGAATTTGAGCTAACCCGCTTCCTAAAGGGAAGTCCCATGTATCCATACCTGTCATCAATGCAAAATACACTGAAAGAAAAATTCCTACACCAAGCTATAATAAAACTTTTTAATTACTTCCCTAAATATTCGAATTACAAGGTAAGTCTAAAACTGATTTGATTGAAACTATTATAGGCAATACTACATAAAAAATACTGAATAGGTGTGTAATAGTTTATGAGAATGTCATTACTGTGGTCCGGTTACGAAATCGAAAGATTCCTTCTAAAAATGCTTTAAAATTTATGAAAAAATTCTATACTTTTCTCTTTTTTTCATTCAATCAATCTTTCATTGATATAGTATTGTAGTCTGCATCAAAGTGGACAATAAGTAATATGGATGACTTAATGGATCCTTCTATACACTATGTACACTAAGAAAAGATATAAAAAGAAGAAAAGAAAATAATGAATAAAGAACCTCATAAAATATAATACAATAAATAAAGAGAACAAATAAGTAAATATACTTTTCTATACTTTGATATCTAGGCATATTCTATTTTTTAAACTTTTTTTTTTAGGCAGCCAGTTGACGGATTATTTTTTTGAATGAAACTATAGTCTAATATGATTTGAGGGTAAAATTTCGCTGCAATCAAGTTAGTACAATCACCTAAATCAATTTAAAAAATAGGAACTGAGAAATTTTATTTTTGAGACGTAATTACCCAATCCCCTGGAGCTGAAAAGCTTAATCATACCTCGGTATGGGAAATATCTCTCTCCAATGTTTGTTAAAACCTTGTTACAGCAATCCATGCAGAAGATATCCCAAAAGTGAAGTCACTATATTCAGGAGAATAATTGTTTACTTCTGAAAATAGGGACTTCAACTATGAATAAAATGGAATGTTGAATATAAATGCTTAAAAATTTTCAATTGTTTAGATCTGCAACTACAAGTACCAATATACATGTATCAATGTGCAAATTGACCCTATAACATATATTATGTATAATATATCGATGCATTATTTTACATATATGACATATATAATTCGTAAATGCCGTTTTATGTTTAACATGTTACCCTGAACGTACCTTTAAAATTCATGATCAGTACTTACCTTGACATTACTTTCCATTTATTATTTTTAATAATATATGAATGCCAGCTAAAATTTATCCACATTCGTATTTCTATTATTAGTACTATGATAATTTATTTACATGTCACAACTTTAATTAGAAACATAATAGTGCCCTGGATCTCTCTTTGGTGAATTATGGACATTAAAATTACATTCGAGAACTAACAGACAAAAGCTAATTTGTCCAACTATACTAAATTGAATCGCCTATTCGATATAAGCTATTAATTTACAAGGTCAGTAAAAAAGTTCTTCGGGCCTTTATTCATCAATGGGAATAATTGAGTTTTTAAACATTAATCGCATTCAACATTTTTAATTCAGAATCCTTCGAATACTCCACAATATGAAACCAACGATCTCCTCAAAATGGGGTAGCCAACCATTTTTAGTTCGGTCATCTTTTATAAACTTTTAACACAGAAGTACTTCTTTACACCGCTAGCTTTTCCCAGAAATATCACTCTTTATCTTTTTCCAGGAACCATTTGCCAATATGATGGTTCTGAGGTGGAAGGATAAAAGGTCAACAGTCCAAGTTCGTAGATCGAAAAAGGTTTTCCCTACACCATTACCTCAATATCAAATAGTACCTAACTCCATCAAAGATTAAATTAAAAAATACAAATAATCACGATCCTTTTAACCAATGCTTATTTGTTCCACTCATCCCGTTAATATTCTAGCAAATTGAAGCTTTCTTTAGTGGCCCCGAAACCTTTACGGACTCATCTAGAGCTCAGTCTTACTCAAAGGGAATGAAGGTATTTTATTTTAAAATCATTACTGATGAATTTCTATTAATCCTATTTCTATTGGATTTTTTTTTCTAAGACTAAAATCATACAAAAAAATCAAAATATTAATACTGTGCTATATAGATTATATTATGTATATTGTTAAAGTGTAAGACAAGAAATCTGAAAACTCATCTGAGAATGTAAAATGGAAGGCTTCGAAAATATATCAGGGTCTAGAGCACACTGAGTGTATAGGGACGAAAGGGGGTAGGTAGTTAGGTAAATACATTTTGATCCCTACAATTATTTGTACTATATTACTTATGATTAATTAAGTATTCTATATTAATATAGACATATTGAAGAGAACTCTTTGGATAACTGGTAAAATCTACAGCAAAAAATGCATCTCAAGAAACACCAAGATCAGACTGTGAAGACGGAAAGCCTTTATGCGGCAGAAACATTGACTATGAAAAGGAGAGGAAAAATGGAGGAAATAAAGATGACAGAAACAAAAATCATCAGAATGATATTGGGGCCGAATAAGACGGACGAAGGATACAGTCTAAGATGCAGACAAGAAGCTGAAGAAATATCAAATATAATTGACATGAAGAGAAAGTTGAGATTCTTTGGCCACATCAAGAGGATGGACAACTCGCGTCCAACTAAACTAAATTGAATATAAAGAAAGAATCAAGAATATGGAATGAAGCAAAGATGGATCTTAAGGAAACTGGAATAACAGAGAGAGATATATCCGATAGAAAGCAATTCAGGAAAATGAAAAATGAAAACAGGAACCAAATGGTCGGAAAATGGGAAGAAAGCACACAGCGAATAAATGAAAGAGATATGGAAGATCAAAAAGGCTCAAAAAGAAGTGAATACTTTGCGTAGTCCTCAGAGCCTCATTCGCATAAAGTAGTTAAGTAGTTAACACTATATAGATTTTGCTAGATGGTCCGACCAGTTGTTATATACGATAGCGAAGACATCGACTGTACATGATAAAAGGCTGTTTGAGAGAAACTCTTCAAAATTATTATATATTCTTATTTCATCAATAAGATTATATGTTATATGTTGTATTTTCAATATTTTAAATTTTAATTGTAATTTTATAATTCGCATGGTATCGATCGTTTTAACATGTATATTTTTATATTTAAAAAAAAAAAATGACTATTATGGGTTTTTTTTGGGCTATATTTATTTTGTTATTGAATATTGTCAAATGTCAAATTCTGATTGATTAGTATGCTGTATAATTTAAAATGCTTTTAATTTTTTTTTTTTTTTTTTTTTTTTTTTTTTTTTTTTTTTTTTTTTTTTTTTTTTTTTTTTTTTTTTTTTGTAGATGCACCATGCACCATTTGAAACTACCAGTTTTTGTAATTGTTATTTTTTTCATAAATTTAATTTTTAGATTGTGAAACTTTACGCAGTTATAGAAGGAAACAAAGTGAAAGAAGTAGGCTTAGACATAGTTGGCGGGAAAAAGTGGAAAGCGACCTTCGAACTATGCGCGTAGAAGAATGTGGATGGAGAACCGAAAACAGATCTGAAAGGGAGAAGTCAATGGCCTACAAGAATCATGTTTCCAATGATGATGCCTGAAGTTCTCATTATAATCGTAAATATTTTCTTATTATTTTATTTTATTTTTCCTTTTGAATTTATAATTTTATAAGTCGAAAAGGCAATTGACTGATTGGTTGATCTAGCGGCAAAGACAACGATTATAGAAGGATGGGAACCACGTTGATAGCCTGCAAACTGCGGACAGAGAGAGACAATATCGGACCAAACAGCTGAGAGCAAACTGAGCGGATTGGGTTTTGGACCGCAGCCATGGACTGTATACCATGGACCAATAGGACCCGGTCATCATCAGGGTTGGCCCAGTTTTGGCACCGCCCCTCCTGCCGTATTCATGAGTTTGGTTTATATATCCCGCCGTGAAGCTGAGCTCTGCTGATCAATAAGGCAACCTAGGATTTGATGAAATGTTTATACTTCGTAATTGTAAATAATAGTTCGTAACGCATTTTTAAGATATTATGATTTTTATTTTTAATTTAAAAAAATTATAGTTTAAAATAACTAGAAAAACACGCTTCTATAGCAAACCTAACCAAAAAGCTAAGTGTGGTGAACAATTTGCAACAGTCATACCTTTTAATTCGTGATTTGTTTGCATTTTTAACACAGTTAATCTAAAATCAACCAACCAGTTTTGTTTTTTTGACATATCTCACTGTATGTAATAAAATTTAATAATCTACAACTTGTATTGTATAACATTTTTTGATCGAATTACCCATTTCTGCGTTATAGACTCTTAAACATGACCAAAACTAACTTTTTAAAGTTGGTAAAATTCTTTGATAATCAAATTCAGTTTAAGGGATTTCTTTAGACGCACAATTTAATAATATTTAATTTTCTGAATTAAACATTTTTTAATCGAATGCATTTTTCTAAATGTTTTTCCAAATCTGAAAAAAGTTCAAAAGGTTTGGGTTTTTTTGCCCCCCCCCAAAACATTTCCCCATTATAACATTTAGTTTCACTTTTGATTTTTTATTTTCATGACCCATCTGGACCATATAAAAACGTGAAACCAACTACTTCACCTTCTGCAAGGCAGACCCAAACAAAAATAAACAGTATTCATCTAGTTCCGAATAATTAACGCTTTGCCAGTCTTTATTTCTATATAGTTGCTGATATTTCTTACAAGAATTGATTCTATTTTTAGAATTGAAAACTTAAGAAAAAAAAAAAGTGATAACTGCATAAATAAATTCATACAAAGGCCCAAAATAACTATTGCATTGAAAAAAAAAAATTATAAATATATATAACATTTCATAAAAAGTCTATTTCTGAACCAAGATTGTCTTTCCATTTATGAAAAGGAAAACAAAATCCCATAAGATCTTAGTGCCTCTCTACCAACTAGTTGAAGCTAGGCTGGGTGAGAGGGTAGATAATGATTTGCTGCAATTGGAGTTAAAAAATATATATATTTAACACTAAAACTACCATGGCGGGTCAAATGGCCCTTTTTGGAACTTCGGGGCAGAAGTTCATGGAAACAACTCATTTTAGTATTTTTATTAAAACATACATCGAAAGTGTTTTTCAAATCCAGTCGACTTTTACTGTTATTAATTATCGAGGAATAGTGGTGGAAAAAAGTGTACATGAAATGTAGTTTAAGGGTTAAAAATAGCTTGGCTGGAAGGTCGGATGGATTATCACATATCTAACCAATTAATTCTAGAGTCAGAGTTTCAAGATTTATTCCTTCCGTAGGGGAGGCTAGTTTTAAAGTCTATTAAAAGTGTCCAATATTAATTCTGATGGCAAGAAAATTTACTAAAAAAGCAAGAAAAAACATTTTGCTAATAATTTCATAGATTCTTAATTATTTAGTATGTTATTTGATTCCTATATCGGAGATCGGATAATGTTGATCTGCAGGATCAATGCCGATAAAACTACGATTAAATAGTTCTGAAAAAATAATATTAAAAAATTACCCTTTTGCAAGATAATCAATACTGCACAGATTGTATCCAGAAGAAAGGAGTTTTGAAGATTGATTCTCAATTTATGATTGATACTTCGTGTCATAATATCCTTATTTAACTATCATTCTATTGTAGTCATAATGGAAAAATATAATGTGATAGCTAAAATAACCGGACAACTTTTTTTATTTTATTTTTTAATTCAGAAATACTAAAGCACATAATAGTTTAATATTAAACCATTTTAACAAAGAACTCTACACAATATGCGAGCAACTGACCTAAATCATAAGCGTTCGCAGTTCGTTGCTTCCTGGTTAAGATTGGTATCGTAAAGGTTGCTTCTGACGACTATCAAACAAAAAACATCATTATAATCTTGATAGTCTCATACTGTGTAGGGTCATTCATAAGTTAAATACATGATCTTTACCACCTTATTTCTTGTATTCCATGTCAAATATATCGTTCCTGATATTATCAATGTATTCTTGAAATAAAAAAATAGCACTGCTGATCACCTTTCCTTACGACGAGCCTTAGGCTGGCCTGAATAAATATTAAATTGATCATTACAGTAATATAAAATTAATATATAAGCTAACAAAAACAAGAATAGCGGAGAAGATTGTATAAACCTGAATCGGACTCTACAAACTATTGTTAAAGTCAGTCAATATAATATCAGCTCAACATCGAACAATCTCAATAATTCATTTATAGTCCCTTTACTAATGAAAGGTACTTTCACTTTGGAATGAGTCCTGAGCTTAAGGTATTGGTAGCTACCGTACCATTTCTAACTAAATTGATTTGTTTATATTATATTTATTTAATTTAATTTTAATTAATATATAAACGTTAATAAATTTATCAGAACGAATAATTATCATTTCATTTGAATAATCCTTCTTTAGTTTAAACATTAAATATATATACTAATTTAAAGTATTAATTTTCTGTGTTTATAGCAATGTTTTTTTTATTTTATTTTATTTTTGTATTACATTTTTTATAGCAAGGAACAGCCTAATACCGCTAGCTGTGATGATCATACATAGTGTCTGGTTCAAAAATGGCCGAAAGAAATATTTTTAATATATATAATCGTTTTATTCAACTATTACTGTAATATTGTATGCATATAAAACAAATATTATATCAACGATAATATGAAAATTACATAAAAATAGGGTGTAAATAGTGGGAAACATTAGTACCCCTAGTGCCTAAACGGAAGATGAGGTATTGCGCTTGCTCCAGGTTTGAAACAAAAGGTATTATAATTTTCTATTAATAATCTATGATAATACAGACAGAGATTCAAGAATAGACTTAAAAATATCAGGGTACTTCTAAAGGAGATAACGAGGCATTGGTGTGGGAAATGGATTGAAGACAGAATACTGGAACAGTCAGAGAGAATAAAGAATAAAGAAAAATTAAGGGAAAAAGTCTATGATAATAATATATTAACTGACATTTTTAAAAATAACATTTTATTTTTGTTCATAAAACAAAAAAATAAATACAATCGAAATAAAATATAAATAACCATATTTATATATTATTAAATTGCCAACAGAATCTCATTCCCTCCTTCGATCGAAAGCCAACTTCCCAACTTTATTCCTCAATGGTCATCCAATATCTTTTTACTCATATGTTACAAATTGAAGCTTATCCATTGATCAAACCCTTACCTGGATATCCCATATTGCACAAATTTCCCGAATCTCAATTAGTATCCTAAAACTTCCAACACTCCTGTCACCTCTATCCCTTACCCACACGTAAACTCCTAGTATCCTCCCTTATCTTCCCCCAATTACGGTTGTGGAATAAGCTCTTGATGGTTCTTTAAGACATATTGGAGCGGAACATGAATTTCTTCATAACGTTTGTCTTCGGAACCTTAAGACCTTCCCATGATTCTCATCTTAACACCGAGGTGAGTTGGTACTACGCAGAGGCACATACATTTTCCAAGTTATCAACAGTCCATATTTTTTTTTAATTGTAAATCTGTATTCACTTTAATTTATCTTGTTATATTTTTATAATCTCCAGGCCAGATATGATTTTTCTTTTTTTTTAAATAATGTTAGTCCCCCTTTATTTACATTATTCTGCAATTCAATTCCTCTATCCATTCATTACATACAAGATCTCGCCTTTTCGATCTCTATACTCCATCACACACAACTACTGCATTCCAACGTTCCTTTCTCGTCCGATCCACTACTCTCTGCAATTCTCTCCCCCTTGTATTCGCAATGCTTCTTCCATCTGAACATTTCAAACAATCATCTTCCACCACCTTTTTCTACAAACTGACGCTCTTTAATTATATGGATGCCTCATAATTTATGTCATTCTAGTACGTCAGACATAACACATTAACTTACATTTATAGTTTTTCTATGATTATGTTTCCATTTTTGTAAAGATATATTTTTTTTTAATTGTAAATCTGTATTCACTTTAATTTATCTTGTTATATTTTTATAATCTCCAGGCCAGATATGATTTTTCTTTTTTTTAAAATAATGTTATTCTAAAGGGAATTTGTCCAACAATAAAGTTTTTTTTTCAATTCTATTCTAAAAAAACAATAATATCAAATTTAGAACATTGCATATAGAAATATTGTGTATCGATACTCAGTGCTTAAAGTAGCTTTAGAGTGAGGCTCAGGATCAACTTAGGAATAACTTGGGTAAAAACATGGCGAAAGAAACAAAATAATTCCAGTTTTTACCGAGACGAGAACTGGAACAAGATGGAGGAGCCTAAATTCTGTTCTGCTACGATTTCGTTCCCTTAGGAGCCATTGAATTTTCATTTTGCCGGTGGTTGTGGCCCGCCGCCGGGACTTGAAGAGGATGAATCTAATTAGAAGCTTTGTTAAAATAATCCCCCCCACCTCCCAACCCCCCCTCTCCTTCGAATATAAAAGAGCGATCCTTTCGTTAGCTTTGGCTTGCCAACACATCTCCGTCTTGTTTGTTCTCCTTTATTATAATTTTTTTTTTTTTTAATCTGTACAGAGCTTATTGCCAAGATAGCTTCTCTCATTTGTTCTCAGCTTAGTCCAGTCCACCGAATAATGCTCCAAGCTACCCCTTTCTAAGTTTTTTTCAAAATTAAAAAGCCAGTCCTGCGGAATTAACAGGAACTTATCTTTTAATAAAACCTCTTAAGCGAGATTCAAATTTTTTATTAATAAATTTTCAAGGGTAATTTTTTTTTATATTATCATCATCTTCTATTTATTTATCTCTATGTTTATTATCATTCTGGTATAAGTGGCAACGAGTAAGCAGATGCCTTAAGAAAACAAGCTTGATTTCTTTGACTCGATATAAAAAAGGAAATTATTATCGCTGTAATTGGAAATTTGAGCAAATCCTAGAATCGATCAACAAAGGGTCTAACTTTATATAAATTTATCCCATATATTACACTAACCTTCCACGACAAACGAAAAAGCACACATTACAAACTAACACAATTCCTTACTGAACATGGACAGACTAAACATTATTTAAAACGTTCTCACCTCTATCAACACGAACTTGTTTCTGCGACGGACAAACAACTCAAACGTGTACAAATGCCACATACAATATAACAGCCTGCATTTTTAATAGGACAGACACAGTTTGATCTGGAGCATAGCCTGAATGGGGATGAATGTCCACTTAAAGAAAATTAAGTACATAGAAATCACCAAACGAAATTCTAAAAATCTATAACAATCGTTGATTTCTTGTTTCAAGAACAGAAGAAAAGGGTTGTCGTGAACGAAACTTTAAAAAAGAAACCACTATTTTAAATTTGTGTTTACAGACAGTTGTCTGATTGCTCTGTTTTTCGCTGGATGAACTTAGAAATTTCGTATTGCATTTATTTTTTTTTTTAAATCTATTATTTCGTATCCAACTATTACTCCGTGTACAATATAATAGTAAGCTTAAACTATCAAGCAATTCACGTATTCTGCAAAATTAATGGAGCTGTTATCAAATACACGTACGTAAATACTCTTCCATAAGGATACCATGGAGAGGAAAAAAAATCATCTACATTTGAGGTTTTTATATAAAATATTTAAAAAAGTAGTAATTTATTCAATATTTTAACATATTTATAAATCAAATTTCATCAGCTGAAACCTTTACAATGGGAATTTCACTAAATTTAAACATATTTTTTTTAATTCCATAAAATATTTCTAGTATATTCTTATATAAGCTTTTAGCTAGTGATTTGTCTTAATTTAAAAAAAAATATTAATAATAATTTACAAGTATTGTCAGTCTATATAAATATATTTACATGTGAAAGATGTTTTCATAACATATGCACGTTCCAAAGGTTTTTCCTTTTTAATTTTTTTTTAATTTTTATTGTTTTACCTATTTTAAGTTATTTAGTAGGGAAATTAGTATCATCTTTAATTTGAGAAGTTTCATGATATTTTGGAATCCCATTACTTGAAACTGAGAAAGTGGCATACTTAGAACTTATGCTTGATAGAAGACTGACATGTGGCACACATATGAAGACATTAAAGCAGGCTTTACAACTAAAACTTCAACTGTTATTCATCTTCAAACACGCAGAAAAATACCCCTAAAACAGAACTCAAAATTTACCATCTAGACTTAAGTATTCAAAAATTAAATACCCGCCTAAATAACGCATATTAAAAAAATACAAACATTCTAATCTATATTCCAAAAACTGATAACAGACTCCCTCTCCTTACGCGTCTAACGAAATTTTACATACCGCGGAAATATTGCCCCTAATCAGGGTTGAGAAAAATTTAATCATGACTAAATATTTGACAAATAATTTCCTGGTATCAATCAATTAATTAAATCCTGATTAAATATTTTAATTGATTTTTAAGCGAACTTAATCATTAATTGACTAAAGAAATAAACTGACAGAATAAATTAGGTGATTAATTCTAGGAAATTAGTTGTATAATGTCACTCGCTGGTTGTATCCAAATATATTACAGTTGTCAATAAAATTATTACGTTTAAAAAGAAAAACAATGGAAAGGAGTAGAAATGAGGAAGCACCTCCAAACATCTTACTAACCAACAAAGTTCTTGGGCAATGTCTTGCAACCCTATTTATTGGCGATGGTGAGAAGAAGTTCAGTGTGGGTCTTAAATTAACTTTATTTTACATTGTTCTTATTGTCCTACTTAAAATATTAACACTACAAAGATCATTATCAAAGTATTAAAATTAATTTTGGAGAGATTCATTAACGGTTTAATAAATCTCTTATCAAGGTTGTACTGTTTTCTTTAAATACAATCCTTGCTACCGTGTATTAGCTATTTTGGAGAAATTCAGCCACGTGTACTAACATTCTATCAAATTTGAAACTTGATGTGTTATTTTTTTTAAATATTTAATAAAAAAAAAATTGAACGTTTATAATTAATATAAACATAAAATCTTTCAGTTATGAAAATTGCACTGAATTTCGAACATTGACACAAAATTTAAGTGTACTGAGCAACTACCTTTAGGCCCTGGATTCGATCCCGGATGAGGCAGATATTATTCATTCTGTTATATCAGCTGAGAATCAAACCTTAGCTCACTTAACTTCTAAAAAGTTATTGCTCAAACCCAGAGGTTAGTTTGAGTTCATTTAATTAATTTTAGAATTTATGTTACTACAAAAAAGTAGCACCAAAACTATTACGGTGGTTAAAAAAAAATTTAAGGCATAAAATTTTCCTAGGCTACAACTTTCAGTTTATAGCTTACAAAAGAAAAATCAGATAGGCCTTGAAGGGAAATTGCCTTTATTTCCATTAGCTATATCACGCTAGTGACAGGTAATTTAGCAGGGAGAGGAGGAAGGGAAGGCATATAGATTGATAACGTACTGGGAGTTTCTATCCGTCAAAATAAAGGGATCATGAAAATTTATGTATAGCATACAATAAACTTCCTCCATAAATTTATTTAGTTACGTCGGATATATTACTTTTGATTTATATTTCACAGGTACACTGAAGAGTTCAGAAAAAAAAAAAGTTTTTTAAATTTCATTTTAAATCAATTCATTGAAATTTACAACTGTACAAATATATACAACAAATAAATAAAAAGGAACTACTCATCAGTAGCACTTCTCTAAAAATTCTACACCAGAAGATCTCTAGGTCATCTTCTTTTCAGACGTCTCGGAAGATTATGGGGAATGGAGCGGGAAACCAGTTGAGACACTAGTGGATTGAGTGGTTCTGGAGCTTACCATGAAAGAACAGGTATCTATCTGGTTTGGGCTAACTCAGCAATCTATGGAACATTAAGGTCTTTATGGATAAATTTATAGATGACAAAGTACGGAGTATTTAGGATTTTTCGAAGTATTTTGTATTGTAAGAATTAGATAGGAGACGAATTAGATGGTTTATTGGAGCCCCAAACATCAACTCCGTACGTCCGAATAAGTCTAATCACAGTCATGTAAATAAATCTGAATAATGAATGCGAACTAACATTTACTCGCAGAATACGGTAACACTAAAATGAAATGAAATGAAATGAAAAATAAACTTTATTCTGGGACAGACTGTCCCCTAAGAATAATTAAAGTGCACATTAAAAACATACAATTGTCTGGCTGAGATTAGTTAAAAATCAGCACATCAGTATTACAAATTAAATTATGAGAAGAAAAAGAAGAGAGAAGAAAAAGAAAAAGTAAATTAAAAATTAAAATTAAGTAAAAAAAAAAAAATAATAATAAATAAAATTCAATCAAACAGTAAAAATTTTAACACGCTTATGCACATTTATTATACATGTAAAAATGTATTTTTGAGGATGATTGAAGATCGAGGAGATGGATAAATAAAAGATGTTTAAAAGAAGTTAAGGAAGAGGCTTTGCGAATATGGATAGGTAAGGAATTCCAAAAAGAGGTAGCACGAATGACGAAGCATTTTTCAAAGGAGGCAGTTCTATGTGAGGGGGTATATAGGTTGGGAGGATGGGATCTTGTATTCAGGTGGTGAATGGAGGAACGCAGAGTAAGTAGGTCTGAAATATAGGAAGGTGTATTGGTTTTTAATGGTTGGAATAGGAAAGTGCCGAGGAAGTATTGCCGAAGGAAATCAGGAAACAGCCACCCTAGCTCATTGTACCGTGAGACCGTCTTCCCAAAGACGAATCTTATGAAGCAATTTATTAATCTCCTCAAAAAGTATTTATAACGATTTTACACTCACACTTATGTAATGAAGACGGACAGATTCAAAATTTTAGACATATACTTCATGAATTTAAATTATTTGAAATTATTTATATTAGTTATACATATATATATATATATATATATATATATATATATATATATATATATATATATATATATATACATATATATATAATTAACTGTTTTACAATAATCGGGTTTTTGGTCCAAAAAGGGTCGACAAAATATAATTTTGATATATATATATATATTTACACTCTTTTTCGCGTTTTCCTTTGGATTTTAGTCTTTTCGGGGATTGTCTAACATATTCGTCGGAGGACGTTGAACAATCTTCCCTTTCCACCCGTTTTTACTACATTGATAATAGTTCTAGTTCAAACAATTATTCCTAAACTCCATATTAATGGATGTTCGACATAATAAATTAAAAATAGATAATTTAGGCGAAATTAAATGATAACTTCATCTTATCAGTGGACTAAGTTATTACAGCGGAAATTCACTAATAAAACCTCTGCCGCCTCCGTAAAAAGGATATTAAACTTCTTTAACGTAATGAAAGGGGACAAAATTAAGAAAAAGCGACTTCGGTTATTGGGCTGTTTTGACTAAGCACCAAGGCAGTTCGTTATAAACGACATCACTTTTATCCCTGTATTAAATCTTAGGATGACCATCATCAATTTAGACGTCAGCTAGTACCTGCCTTCTGATTTTAAAATAATAGGGAAGCTGCATTTAGTATTTAATATTTTATATCATGATCCAGGTTTGAAATTTCTACGGAAAAGTAAAGTGTGGAAAGGTGTCTACTCAGCCACTTGAAAGTAGAACAAGTAGAAATTATTTTAAATTAATGAAAAAATATATATATTTTAGTTCAGATCAAGGAAACATGGTGCGTGTTTTTCGGCTAGGTATATGTTTGCATTCGGGTATGATCTGTATGTACAATCATAATAATAATAATAATAATAAGGTGTATTTTACAAAAAGCAATTTAATCTCCCATCATTATTTATTAAAAATCATATAAAATAAACATGATTATCTAAAGTTTGCGACGTTTCATGGCTATTGCCACATTTTCAAGCCCTTACAGTGTCCAATAATATATAGATCCATCTGATGAACAAATAAAATCTTTTAACGACTAAAAAAGTCTTGTCATTGGTAGGTTTCATGTCACTTTTCTACATACATTAAAACTTAAATGAATAAACAAATAAAAACAATATAAATATAAAAAATATAAATAAATAAAAAATATGAAAAAATTTATAATGTTCTATTACACTGCTATGATTTTGCAAAATTTATTATTATTGTTATGGCTACAAAACATTTACATTTACAAGAAAATTATTTTAAATCGTAATAAATTAGAATAATATTATTTAATAATTTGTTCTAAACAAGAGGTTCTAACGATGTCTTATTTGACCCTATAGAAAATTAATTGATTAAACAATTTCAAACAATGTTACACAAACAACTATGAATTTCACCTTATTTTATAATTACATATAAAACAGAAACCTGATATAAATTAAGTGTATTTAATTCAAAAAAATGAAGCAATCATAATAAAACCCAAAAATAAATTCTATTCTGACGATTTTTCTTATTAGAACTGCTGACTGCTTTTTGAAAGTTGTTTCGTAGGAAAAAATTATAAAACTTTTTTACTTGTATAACAACAATGAAAATATTTTTTTTACAGAAAATTTCTTTTGCTTCATCCTATAGTGTCTTTCAGTGTAGGGGAGCGCCCAGCCAGGAGCCGAATTCGTACCGGTATCTTGCTTTCCTGGCATGTCGGACATCCTTTCCCCTTTTCCTACTAAGAAGCTGTATTACAACTCGGTTTAGAATTCTTCACCCCGTGAATGTCCTCTCAGTTCTTATCTTACAGAGGGATGACACCTCATCAATGAATAGGAGGAACAACAAATTTCGGAATTCAAACATTTTAAAGTTCTCCTTTTTAAATTTCATATTTGGTTGACGATAATTAATTTTCAAAAGCAATATACACATCAACCTAGTTAATATAATATTTTTTTCTTTTTGGTTTTTAGAACTTAATTTTTTTATTCTAACTACGTCAGAAAGGAGATTGTCTCTAGCAATAAATGATAGATAAAATTGAAATATGTAATATTTTTCTATTTTAGTTTGTTTTACTCAAACCTTTCACAATTGTAACAATAAGTAGATCTTTCGTCCTATCAGTGGTATCCACCCTTAAAGTCATGAGGGAGAGTAATATTCAACAGTACTTCCTCCCAGAAAGATTATTTGAATAATAATGAGATTAAATAATAAAAAAAATAAAATTATTTGAGCAGGTCATTCGTTCAACTTCTTTTTAGCCTTTTGGAGGTATTTGCGATATGTCAGTCGTGATCATATCTTGTATGACCCTATACACGAAGTCAGGCGAGAATCATCTTTAATGGTTATGTTTGTTACACGTGTGTATATGCAAATATGTTTAAGTGTAGTTAGTAATGTACCACAGGATTTCGTGATTAGTCCTACATTTTGTACTGTCCCACACCGATATTAAT
This sequence comes from Euschistus heros, assembly GCA_003667255.2. Lineage (NCBI taxonomy): Eukaryota > Metazoa > Arthropoda > Insecta > Hemiptera > Pentatomidae > Euschistus > Euschistus heros. The sequence goes on along the minus strand of RCWM02000044.1, from coordinate 3,964,230 downwards.
TCAAATTTTTATATGCTACATCGAAAAAAAAAATCAATATAATTTTTTTTTACCTCCACTTGATCTGCGGAGCTAAGAAAAATATGAAAAGTGTAAGAAATACTATTTTATACATCGAATTTGAAAAATGGCTGCTATAAGGTTCTTTCTCCGAAACTTTTTCATACTTTCCGTAGTAGATCTGTGTAAAGTTTCTATTACTTAAGTACCATAGTGATTATAGTAAATTAGACTATGGATTATAGTATTTGTAGTTTATTTTTGCGCGTTTTTTGGCTGTATTGATAATTTGTTATATCTACATCCCAAGTATCTTAAAATTACTTTTATTAAATATAATTGTCAGATGATTTATCTGTTGTTGTTTTTTTTTGTGTCAAAATAGATTCGTGTAGTTATTTTTCTATAATAAAAAAAAATAAACTGACTAACATCCTTCTTCCTTTACACATCATATCTAAAAACAAAGAATCGACCTTTTGATTTGGAAATAATTTTTATTGGAGAGAAATAATTTCATTGAAATCATCTGCCTGGATTTTAATTTCTGACAATAAATGTTTTCAACAGTGTCGCAAAGATCGATTCTGCCACTCAACATTGAACATTTAAATTTATTTTATTGCTAAACCTTCCTTTAACTATGAAGATGATGTAGTTAAAAATTTAGTGCAGATGGATTCAATGGTTTTACCATTGCCAACTCTCCATACCAGATATATATGCCATACCACATATTTATAGCTTTTTTATTATAATTAAATCGAATTAAGCAAATTGTATTATAATTTTTTAACGCTATATAAGACCTTATATTTGTAAACTTTCTTGAATGACGCTTGCCACATATTGGTCAATTTCCAACATCACTGCACAACACATATTTATCGCTTTTTTAATGACATTTTTATCGAAATAATGTAAATTTTACTACTGCTAAACTTCCCTTCATCTATAATGATTGTGTTGTTAGAATTTGGGAGATATTGGATCAGTAGTTTTCACGGCTAGTGATGAGGCTAGTAAATGGCATGTTCTTTTATATAATAGTATAGATGTACTATAGGCCATGGAAAATTAATTTTTAAAAAAATAAATACTCTATGACTTCTAAGAATCTGTAAAAAAATGAAGGGTACCTTCATGTTATTCTAAGTTTATTTCCTTTCTTTCATTCTATAATCCATTTTTCACACCTTACTGATTTAATTAAGTTTTTTATTATATCAATGGTTTGTATGAATAATAAAAGTAAAAAAAAACATTGATTTTACTTACGATGTAATTGTTACGCCGTTCAGGAAACCTTACTTCTACCTTGGATAGAATCGATCCCCAGCGATTAGACAATTTGTCAGTGGTTATCGAACATCAGCGAACCGCGCTTCTCAAAGCGGACCCTTCTCAACCTAACTGTACCCTCCTCCCAACCCTAGAACCTTCCACCCTTCCTCTCACAGATTATTAGCCTGTTCTGGCAGTAGTAATCGGCTCTAACCGCTGAATTAATTCGTTAAATAATTCATGATTCGTGCCAAAAGAGATTAGCTGAATTCTGGCAATGTAATCAAAGTCTGTTTCGGATTTTATTCCATTTAACGAAGATAATCAGTTTTAACAGTTAACTTGACGTACCCCTTCTGTTCTTCCAAATCCTTTAGGGATTATTTTGAGAGCCAAATAAATCAGTTTCTATTTAGGATGAACAAACTTAAGCACCTCATTTACATCCTATAAAACTATTTAGATCTCCACCTCTTCAGTAAGTGGCACATGTGAAAAGTGTTTAAAGTGTAATTTTGTGTATTTTAGTTTTTCTTTTTTTTTTTATATATATATATATATATATATATATATATATATATATATATATATATGTATATATATATATATATTATTTTATTTTTGAAGAGAAAAGATTTGACCCAGTCGGGATTCGAACCCGAGTTTCCACCTCTCTAGCGTGGCGCCTTATCCAACTAGGCCACCGGGGTCGTATCCGAACCAGGCAAATCTTCCCTCTTCAGTGATCCATAACCCCCGGGCACTCGCAAATCGCGATGTGATTCCGGGGATGAATGTTCATATTGAACATTACATTTAACTTTGGATCTATTGACAATCCGTCACCGTTATATATATATGTAATTTTTTGCCTGGTTCGGATACGACCCCGGTGGCCTAGTTGGATAAGGCGCCACGCTAGAGAGGTGGAGACTCGGGTTCGAATCCCGACTGGGTCAAATCTTTTCTCTTCAAAAATAAAATAATATATTTAATAATATTGAATTTTATCAAGAAAAGTTACATATATATATAACGGTGACGGATTGTCAATAGATCCAAAGTTAAATGTAATGTTCAATATGAACATTCATCCCCGGAATCACATCGCGATTTGCGAGTGCCCGGGGGTTATGGATCACTGAAGAGGGAAGATTTGCCTGGTTCGGATACGACCCCGGTGGCCTAGTTGGATAAGGCGCCACGCTAGAGAGGTGGAAACTCGGGTTCGAATCCCGACTGGGTCAAATCTTTTCTCTTCAAAAATAAAATAATATATTTAATAATATTGAATTTTATCAAGAAAAATTACATATATATATAACGGTGACGGATTGTCAATAGATCCAAAGTTAAATGTAATGTTCAATATGAACATTCATCCCCGGAATCACATCGCGATTTGCGAGTGCCCGGGGGTTATGGATCACTGAAGAGGGAAGATTTGCCTGGTTCGGATACGACCCCGGTGGCCTAGTTGGATAAGGCGCCACGCTAGAGAGGTGGAAACTCGGGTTCGAATCCCGACTGGGTCAAATCTTTTCTCTTCAAAAATAAAATAATATATTTAATAATATTGAATTTTATCAAGAAAAATTACATATATATATATATATATATATATATATATATATATATATATATATATATTTTTTTTTTTTTTTTTTTTTTTTGTCTAAGTTGTCATATGGCTGTTACAGAGACAACTATCTCTTTGTGAATCATTATGGTAAAGATACCAAGGTTTCTAAAATACGAATTTTGCATATAACGTAATATAATGCACTGTGTGCCAAAGAATTATCAATCTTCCGAAAATATATAATGATATTCGAGCATATTTATAACGTTTTGTTTATAAATTCAATGTGCAGTTTTTTTGTTGTTTTTTTTTTGTTATTTGATTATTTGATTACTATTTTAGGTGCCGTGTACAACAGCACAGGCTTGAGGCACCATTACATAACATTTGTTATTAGAATTCTAAATTAGTCGATACAAGTTGTTTTCTTTGAGGAGGGTAAACAGTTTACCAGTTTTCTGGTTTTAAAGCCTTGTATCCTTGGAGATGCAACGAAGTCCTGAAAGGTAAAAGTCGGGTGCAATCCTTGATAAGGCGCTCCGTTGTCAGCAGGCAGTTGCAAGTGCTGCATTCTGGAGGAGGATTGCCTTCAAGTAGGTGCATTATCGTACGATATTAATGTTAAAACTGAAAATTTTAAATTTTAAAAAATCAGGGTTTGAAATAGATAATTGAAAAAAATAAAATTCAAAACCGACCAAACTTTTAAATGAATTGATGATTTATAATGACAATCTTACAAACTGAACCGCTTATTATCTGCTACGCAATTACTTTCATCCATTGGGAAAAGTACAAGCAACAAACTTCAATCATTCAAAAATGGTATAATTCGAAAAATCGTAGAAGGTACTGCAATAAAAAAATTAAGGAGTTTTTGCCCGGTAGAACAGAAAAAATTGTCGATACCCTAAAAATTATTCCAAATCATCTGTACTGCCAAATTTCACGCAGGAAAACCAATGCGAGGGCAAAAATTATTTTAAATATGAAATTATACATTTATGTTATTTGAGTGTGTAAGGCGTATACACATAAATAAACGCTGAGCCCCATCATCTAATTATTAACTTAACTATAATAATTGATAACAAAATTATGCTAAGCAAAATCTGACTTCTTAAAATACAAGGAAGCAGTAAGAGGAGAATGCTTAAAACTTTTACACAAGATTTTTTTTTTTTTTAAAGGATTTTCTTAGCTATTCGTAGTTTCCTCCAACCAAACTCCTCCCACAGACGGTTCCTCCACTCCTCTCTGTCCATCGCTTCTTCTTCTAATCTCTCCACCTGATGTGAGGCCTACCTTCTTCTCCCCCTCTGCTTCCCTTTCATCAGCTATTTTGGGGGTTCTTTTATTATCTATTCTTTTAATATGGCCGAACCATCTCAGTCTCCTTCCTTCCATTTCCTCCAGGGTATTCGTCTTAACTTTCTTATATCATTTCGGGTTCGTTGAATCCTTGAGATTCTTGCTGATCTCCAAAAATCCATCTCCACAGCCAGAAATCTTTTGCCTTGTAATTTTTCTAGAGGCCATATAAGATTAATACAAGAAAAACAAAAGGGGCTATGAAAAAAAAAAAAAAATAACAGTGATTTTTTTTTTTTATCATAAGTGGAAAAATATCATACCTGATCATTATTTCTGATCCAAATGTTCGCTGTATAAAATAATAATACTTTTTGACAAATCAGAAAACAATAATTGTTTTCAATTATCTCTATAATACCTTTTCTGCAGTCTGAGAGTCTAAAGAAATAAAGAGTCTGCAGTTGTAAGTGGGTAGAGAATATATCAACGGTTAGCAACAAAACATCTTTATTTTCAAAATGCATTATTAATTTTAGAATACAGAAAACACCTATATGGAGACGTGTATTGAAAAATTTATACGGGTGATTTTCAAACTATGGACTATTTTCGTGTCCTCGTGAAATCTGCTGCGAAATAAAATCATCCCCAGTTAAAATATAATGTTCCTAAATAGGGGACTATCTCAAATATTATAGTAACGTGATATTGGATCCAATTCTATAACCTAATTCCCTCCAGCCCACCCACACAAAGGATTGGGCGGAAGATAAGCGAACGCTAATATATATATATAGTATTAACCGATATGATATTATTCTGGATTCCCAATCGAGTTATGATAATCCGGTATATTATCATAGGTTACACTATATTCAGGCGAGTGGGAGAGGGAGGAGTGGCTAAGCCCCGGGCACTAACTTGATCCGCAGCTTGGGAAGGGCTTAATTAAAATCAGTTCTGGTTAACTGTTTTAGTTCTAGTTACCGGCTCGGGCAGGTCGGCTCCTAGTCATAGATATGGCCAATATGCTTCTTGTTCTTAGTTTCGTCTAATTAAATCCGTGCTAACCATCCTGGGAATTACCTCATGTGGAACGGTACGAATAATTGACTACTAAAAGCTAGGAAGTACATTTCCCAAAACATAAGGGGTTGTTCTGAAATAAAAGTAGATTTTAGATTCAGAAAAGTCAAAACACTATCCATATTACCCATTACCCACATATGATTACAAGCCAATACTTATTCCATAAAATTTTAAAAAACGAAATTGGTTTAGCTCTTTTAACTCTCTTTTACTAAAAGAAATAACTAGGATACCTTGAAATTTACTTTAACATAATACTCATCTGAATATACCAGGTTTTTTAAAAAAAATACAGATAAAATACAACGTTGTTAACTCAAATATTTAGATCTTCAGATCTTCACATAGATTACGAAAAACGTAACTTAATTCCTCCCAGACTGGGAGCAACGATAGATCGTGGATACGTCTATCTATAATCGATAAGGAAACTGTCGGTAAATTTTCAATCGAAGCAACACAAATCTGGAGCATGCCAAAAAAGCCCCAACTTTTTTTCATTCAAACCAATATAACTCTTAAACGGTAGGTAATAGCGAAAAACGTTATATGACAAAAAATATTCTCCATAAAATTTCTAATATGGATATTTTTGTCAAATTTTCGATCCGTGATACAACAGAGCTAGAACGTGTCACAATGTTACATTTTTGAGTGTCAAAAAATTACAAACTTCAAGGGTGAAAAAAACGTTAAACCATAATCCTATAGATCCCCAGCCAAAAGACACATCCAATTCAATAAAACTAAAATATTATTTTGATTATTAATTAAATAATCAAATATTTCTACTAAGTAGAGAACGGGAATTTCTAAAAAGTGGTTATTTATTTTCAAATTTGTGTAATATTTGCAGAAATAAGAAGCCGGTGTGATTCAAGAGAATTGATCTTTTTCGATTCATCAAAGCAAGGGTTCTAATTATATTAAATTTTTAAGCGCTACATTAATTTGAGTGCACTATTCATCTGCAGGTTCGGGATTTAAAAAGCTTGATTAAATTATCACAATGAAAATCAACAAAATAGTAAACTTTCTTTGATAAGGAGGTGATTTGGGAAAATTCGGGAGTGTTTTTATTTGGTTAAACCTCTCTTCTCAAAGCTTACTTCTGTCGCAAAGATTTATTTTTTTTTTTTAAGTAATCATCCTGATCAAAAAATTAACTATTGTATTTTTTGGGGGAGGGGGTTGTAGAATACACTTCATACCGATGATTTTTTTTTTTTTTTTTTTTTTTTTTTTTTTTTTTTGTCGTTCTATACATCCATTTTCAAGCTTTTTCATCTTACCCCGCTATGTGAGAAACAGTTTATTTGTTCAAAAATAGTTCCTTCACAAATTCTTTAACGGTTGATTTTTAACTTTCTACAACTAACTATCACAATTTGTCAATATCAACAGAAGAAGTTGTCACATGATACTTTAATCTCGGCTCAAAGAAATCCTTGAATTGTTTTAGCCATCTATAAGCGATGGCCTTACTTACGATGCCCTTATCCCAGACTTCATGAATATTTCGGGCTGTTTTAGCCTATTCATACTGATTTTGAATTCGTACAACAAAATTGGGTGAAAGTCTAGCTTTAACATCTTGTTAACAACTAAAAAATTGTTCATAAATTAAAGAGTGACGGGAATAACGTTTTATTTTACTCTGAGTAACTCTACAGGTAAGTGGGAAAACTAATATAGCATTAATGCGATGCATGAATGGACCTCTGAGTGTAAAATACAAAGTTTTTCTACCACCTCTCTGTGAGCTCTCTTTGAATTAAACGGATCAAATTAGTGGCCCCTCTTACGTTCAACGTTATTCCACAGTAATGAAATTAGATTCAGAATATATGAGCCGGTGAGAGTGAAAGTTGTGTAAGTCGAAAAATTTCAAAATTGGGATTATTCACTATTATTGCTCCTTTGTGACTGCTCTGTTAATTTACATTGTCAATTATGTTTAACTCTTTACCTAAAGGCAGTAAAAACCCAACATTATCAAATTTAACAAAAACTGATATCTGTTGAAAATAAGAATGGAGTAAGTCAATAGGTATCATCTACGCACTAAGTGTAGTTGAGTATGCAAAAATCAAGCACCGATGTTTCTCTTCTGATAATTGTTCAGGGGTCCTACTGACCATGAAACTGCATGTTCCCACTCGGGAATGCGGTAGGTTTAGGCGGAAGGGGGAATGCAATACTCGATGTGACGCTGTCTTATAATCTCTATAACTAAACTACTGAGCTAAAAAGAATTTGGTGTCAAATTTGAATGATGAGAAGCGAACTAAAGATGGCCAAAACAATTTTTTTTATTGGTGACTTCTTACCATTCTTTGGTAATTATGAGAATGGTGTTAAATGTTATTGCATTTGCCACTTCGAAAATAGTTACTAAAAACATACCTTTGAGTTCTGTTGGACATGCTTCCGAATTTCAAAAACAAATTTTTTAAAAATTATTTAAAGATTTTAGTCCGTTGAAATCAATTAATAAATTACACAGGTCTGCGACTAAAAAACTGCATTTGATTTTTTAACATTTTCTTATAGAATTTGACCTCCCACAAACAGGTAAAATGTTCAAAAAATTTTATCACATAAGTTTTTAAGTGTTTTGTAGTATCATGTTTATTACTATATGTATGTTACTCACGATGTTTTTGGGTCAGCAGGCAAGCTATAATAAATACCCATGCTTCTTATGCTTGTTTTTGGGAAATACTAAGGATCCTGACTACAAAACCATTCATCAACGCATGCTAACAGCATACGAAGCTCAAGGTGCGAGATGAGCTTGAAGGTCCATTTTTTACGATCCCATATAGAAGATTTTGATGAAAACATGGGAGCTTACAATGAAGAACAGAAGGAGCGCTTTCACCAGGATGTCCGTGATATCAAAAGACGGTACCAAGGAAGATGGGATGTCACTATGCTTGCAGACTACTGTTGGATGCTCAAGCGGGAAACTAATGATATAAATCAGAAAAGAACTCGGCGAAGTATCAAAGAAAAGAAGAAAAGGTTTCATAAAATACAAGAATAAGTGTAGTATTGTTACTTTATGTCTCAAAATAATGTTTCATTGGTTAAAAAAATGTAAAAAAAAACCATTACCTATTTTTGATAATAATTTTCTGAATAAACCATTTTACCAATAGTGTAAAAAAAATTATGTTTGATAATAATTTTGAATAAACCATTTTACCAATAGTTTGTGTTTGAATTAGTAAAAAACCCTAATGTGATAGAAAAAAATAGACACCACTTCTGAAATCAGCGCATTTTAAAACATATAATTCAGTTAAAAATATCTCATGCAGCTGACAAAAAATGTTTTTTTGCAGACCTGTGTTATTATTAAAACTTGCACCAACCATTTTTATAAACTTTAAAGCATTTTTGTCTAAATTTGACAGTCCATTCTAACTTGCTCATGTTCGTTTGCAAAACCTTTATTTTCTCGAAATGAATAATACTTGACTTACACCACTTTCATTCTCACCTGCTTATATATAGATGGAATCGAACTAATGAACCTGCGCATGATATTCCGAGACTAGATAGAACATTTCTAAAGATTTCAAAATCATAAAGCCAAACATACAACGTAATTCCCGCCCCCAATTTAAAAAACAAAACAAAATATTTTCTTGATAAACAATTTAATTGTATAAGGTCTCGATAAACCATTTTGCCCGATTAATACCTTTCGTTTTTTTAACAAATTAAAACTATTTTAGTATGTAAAGTATACATTATAAAGTTGATTAAAATAATTACTTATAATAAGCGATTACAATAATTTAAAATAAGTAAATAAGCGTATATTAAATAATAATGAAATATACATATTTAATATGAACATTTAAAATTTCCTAAACTCTAGAGGCATCTTTATGGAAAAAATCTATGTTTAAATATTTATAACCTTTAGTAGACTATAATGGAGTTTATAGACTAGATGTAGAATCTTTTACATAACAGTTTTAAATTATTGTGCTCCATTGTTTTTAATTTATTTTTATATTTTTATTTACTTAAAAGCAATGGTTTTGAAAAAGCAATTTGAAAAAACAATGGTCACTAAGGGCTTGCGAAGTCTTAATTCTCTACCAGACTGCTTTACAGCAGAGAATTCAATTTAAGAGTTTAACTGAGAGATTTTCTTTCCTATTCCCCTTTACTGCAGTGAGTTGCATACAATTACAGGCTGGGTAAGGACTCAATTACTACCGTAATACTTCCCTCAGCGGGAATATAATGCCCTCCCTAATGCTTTGTTAACAAAGAAGGAACCTCTTTGGGAAGGGAGTGGGAAGGGGAGTCAAAGCAAACCGTCTTAACTCAATTTAAACAGCTCTTTCAACGTTTTAGTTTTATCCAAATGAGACATTGTTTCTAAATTTGAGAACGAAATTGTATTTCTTTTTTTTAAACTTTCCCAATGAGTGCTTTCATAAATGACTTTGTTTTAAAGAAACTGTTGGCTTTTTAAATTTGTTCAACAAAAGCTGGCAATTTTGAAACATTAAGTTGTTGATCTGTCAATGTTATGAATAAATTTATATTAAAAAACGTAATGTAATTATTAAATACTTAGGACTCCATTAACCGTCGTGGTAGAGACCGAGATAAGCTCGGATAACTAAACCCTCAGTTAATCGAGACCTCAAAATGTATAGGGCGTTAATTGTCCTACATATAAAAAATAATGTAGGACAATTGACGAATAACATATATCTATTTAGCATCAAAATTATGCTTATTACGTTTGCATTTTTTTTTTCAGTGCAAAAATCCTTAAAGCAGGACCAGGACCTCCTCAATAAGTTTTCTCCATCCATCTCGATCCTCTAACTCCTGCCTCACAGAGTTCTTGCTCCACGTCATCTAGACATCTCAATCATGGCCGGTCTTGAATCCTACAATCGTCTCGCTTTTCTTTGAGTAATTTTCGTTTCCACGTGTCCCAGCCAACTTAATCTTGCTTTCTTTATTTGGGCGAATATATCTGGCTCTCCAAACAATGCCATTAGTTCTTCATTTTTTCTTATTCTCCATTCGTTATTTAGACACTTAGGCCAAATATCTTTCTAAATTTTTCCTCTCCCAAACCCCAAGTACCTTTTCACTTCCTTTTGTAAGCACCCATGCTTCACTCGAGTATGTAATAATGATTTTATAGGGTGTTATACGTATATTATATGTATGCATGTATAATAATAATGTAAAATAATATCAATATTACTTATGTAAATCCAAAACTGTTATGGCGTAAAGAAATCACTAACTCTCTTTTGTTTGAGTACGAACATTCTATCTGCTACCGCACGATCTCTCCATATTCTAAACACAATCAAATCAACCAATCAGTTCTGCCTTCGAGATATTGAAGTGCCTCCTCCAACCCTGCAAACCCCTCTTCGTGAGAAATTGTCATTTCCTAGTTGATCGTCCTCCCCATCCACTTGCCCTCCCTGTTGTGAAAAAAAAATATATGAAAACACGCTTGATCTAGGCTCTTTTTATCAAGTCTGGAGTGTACATACGAAGCATAGTAGCCTTCCTTGTCATCAACGAGATGTTGGGTGCATATGTGAATTGTTTTAGAGCCCCAAAAAAATTGGTTCACTTAAAAAAATCATATCATTGTCCCCCAATAAAATTATATTGACTATCTTTGTTGTTTTTTTAATGTTATTTTAATTAAGTGCTTAAGGTTGTTGTTTTCAGAGATAAGAGGTTTCAAATAGGTATAGAGGAAAAACCAAAGCATATTTGAAAAATTATAATTTTTTTTAATAAACAGACATTCTTTATCCAGGAAATACAAGTCTTAATGAGGAATAGGTTTCCTCTGACGTGAATCACATTCTCAAGTATTCGGTTTTTAAATCAAATTAATGCAACACCTTCACTCAAATCATCTCAAAACTATACTGAAATTGAAATTGAATATTAATTCACATTTCCACTTCCTACGACTCCATTTAGACAAATATTTTACATAAGATCCACATGCTAGACTCAAGCGACAAGGTAAGTTGTTTTCGACTGCTCCAACATTATCTAGACAAATGTTCTAACCTTCCATTTAATTAAAAAAGACTCATTTACATAACAGCAATTAGACCTATATGTATATATTGAATTGAACTTCGGGGCTTCGCTAAACCTTCCGTTTCTCCGCGAATACGTTAGTTAAAATCCAAAACCGTTCGTAAAATTCGCGATGCTCCTTATCATGCCAAAAAAAAAACTTATCTCTAATGATCAAAGTGTCATATATCTCGCTGGATTGGCCAAAACCAGATACCTATCCATCCACGATAAGCTCCATGCCCCCTCAATTCCAGGAGTCTCTTTATTCAATCCCCGATAATCCTTTAAGACGTCAGAAAAAATTTAATATGGCCTTTCTAATAAAGATTTCATTAGCCTAGTAATGACTAGTGTTTTTACAGGTTATTGTCTCGTCATTTGAATCATATTTCCACATATTGACTTTATTTTGTATACAGTATTAAATTTCGATATACAAACTAAAAAATAAATAAATCTAATACTAATCCTGGAATTTAAGTTTTAGTTATAATAAAAAACGTTTGAATGTTAATTTCCAGATAATTTATAAGAGAAATTTGTATCCTTTTTCTGCAATTAATATTGCAGTTATTGATAAAGAAAAATAATGATAATCGAACTTTAGTTATGATTATAGTTATAAAATTAAACTATAGTTGCGGAATCATGTTGTTAAGTTCACTTAATATTAATTTTTTTTCAAAAAGTTGGATATTTTTTCATTTCCTTCCATTGATATAGGCTAAATAGTCGTGACCAAAATTAACTTCTCAGGACTTTAGTTTATGTTTTAAGAGTTGATACTAGTTTTTCTTAAATACATCACATATATTCTCAATAAGCTTAGCCTATTAAAAAATGATAAACTTTCGAGTAATAAAATATTACGTTCATGGCGGCGGAGTCTTTTAAAGGCTGGAACTGTTCAAATCAATATATTTGAGCAGAAATATTTCAAATGCTTATCATCTAATCGGTCTCAAGAAACGAAAAGGTATAAAATACGGAAGAAGATAAATTACCAGTAGCAATAGGGAAAGAAAAAGGTTTCATTTACATTCTCATTCGGAATAATGTACTTAGGAGAGAAAGGGACATAAGAAGCAGGAAAAAAGTGGCTTAAGAAGAAGAAAGGTACTGAAGAAAGTATTCCGATAAAAGGCAATTATAAAAGATTGCTTGCGGAGGAAAAAGAAGTTTCATTGTTTTTATATCAGTTAGGACCATAGACATCATGGTCCTTGTTCCATTACCGTGAGTACCAGTCCATTACTGTTTTTTTTAAAAAGAAAAGAAAAACTATTTCCTTGATTATAAAATGAATTCATGATTTATTTATAAGAAAAACTAAACCAATGATAACATAACAGGAAACATGAATTAATTATTTAAAAAACAGATAATATCAATCGGCAATCAACAATGGCTTAAGCGATGAGTTATAGGAGTTCATTCTAATTACAATTAACACCATGAGTTCTTATAGAGACAGTGCTGAAACTGTCTTGATATTTTATTTACTTTATTTATTTAATTTATTTAATTTATTAATTTATTAATTTATTTTATTTTAAAAGTTCAGTTTTTTTTATATTAATACGTACTTAGGATCTCTACTCACCTAGAACAGTAACCCCATTTTGGATACAAGAAGAAGGATACCCGTGGCCAATCAATGTTATTTTGGGTTAAGCGGCTGAGTAGGCAACACAATCACGGAAGACTAAACTCCACCTTTATAAAACCCTCGTATTTCCCTTACTCCTGTATGGATCGGAATAGGAAAGAAACTTTCTTCGTCGAAGTTATGGAGGTGTTGATGTTGGAGAAAAATAACCCCGCTGCACCAACGAAGAACTATACCTCCCATTTATAGAAACTTATGTGGTCAAAGAAACCAAGTTAAGAAGTCTGAGGTACACTGGACAAATGGAAAGTTAAGCTGAGGTAGAGATGCCTACTAAATTTTGTAATTCATTATAGTAAGTAAAGCATTCTGATATGATCCTCGTTTACTCTCCATCTGTAAAGTCCATCTATACAAGGTGAGTATCTCTTAGTGTAAAAAAAAAATTAGGTAAAACTACATCAAAAATGTATCAAAATTTTAGTAATCTCATTATTCAATATGTTGCGCAAACTATGATTTTTCAACACTATTCGAAAGAAATACAAAGATGAATAAACCAAAGATACCCCACATGGAACGGTAGAAATGCCTTCCTCTGTAAAAAAAGACTCATCTACCTATAAATTCACCGCAAAAAGTGGTATACTTTAATATCATCTGCAATCAGAAGCTAACGGCAAAATTAAGATCTATGTTCATTATCATTGGATTTTAAACATTACATTGAAAATCTAATAAAATAAATCCTAAATAATAATAAAAAATAAATAAATGTAATAACATAAGATCCTTCGATTTGGCTTTATTGACAGTTTTCCTTTATTTTCTATTAAATATTAATGTTTTTCTTTGCTTTTTAATCCCATGAAGAGTTTATTATGTTTAAAATGCACATTTCCATTAAGGAATTGTCATAATGTTTTATGACAAATGTGAACACCATGTTTTTTTCGGTTTCAAAAGTAAATTTCTCCATGAAATTGAACAAAATCATTACGTTTGACATATCATTCGAAAGCTTATTAAATTTGCAAGTTTTTGAGAGACTTGCAGTTTTGTCAATAGTTTTTTCGAAACACAGTGAGCGTTGAAGTAATTAAGGTATTGTGACTCCCCCAAATAAGGTGAAGATCAAGCTGTTGTTTAGATCTCAAGTTTGTAAATTCAAGGTTACAGGTACGTTGATATTATAAAAAATTTAATGCTAAATCCGAAAATGTCAAAATTTGAAAAATATTTAAACAAAATGAAGATATTACAGCTTTTATCGAAAAAAACGTGGTTTCCTCAAAAAAGTCTTTGATTTTTCATATATCTGCAACGGATTGGAATAGAAAGGTGAGATCTGCGGCATTTTGCTACATTTTTTATCTAGTTTCACCCATTTCTTTTTTACACTAAGAAGTACTCACCCTGTATATTGTAACTAGCATTCCGTGTCGCGGCTTCGCCCGCTCTCATAAGTAAAGAACTAAGATAATTTTCTACAAATAATTGAATATTTATTTGTCTATCGATAAAAATCTTGTATTGAATTATGCAATTACGCATTATTTCTTCAATGATAATTTAACGCATAGCTAAAATTTTTAACCTGCTTAAAATTGCACTGATCAGGTGTTGGAAATTAAATAAAAGCATAATTGGACATCCAATTTTTAATTTTTAATGTATGAGTTGGTATTCCAGATGGATGGAGACCATTAAGCAACTCTTGCGGATAATGGACTGCATTATCAGTACTTGTAACTGAAGGCCCATGAATCATATTTTTACTCATAATATCAAAAAGCAAACGATCGACATTTTGATTTGGTAATAATTTTTATTCGGCAGAAATAATTTATCGATTTCATCTAGTTGGCTTTTAAATTCTAACCTAAGAAGTTGATGACAGTGTAACTGTCATTAACACTGTGCATTTAAATTATTATTATAGCGATCGTTACCATTGTAAACCTGCCTAGAAGTATGAAGATGAGGTAGTTAAAATGTGGTTCTGATGGATTCAATAGTTTAACGATTGCAAACTTTGTTGCAGAATAGCGCTAGCTACTTATCGGTCGATCAATTGAACATCACTCCACTGGGATCGACACGTCACAGCACATATTTAAAGCTTTTTTGCTAACAATTTAATTGCACTAAGTAAATTTTAATATCTATTTCTAGCTCTATGTAGTACCATATCATTGTAACCTTTCTTGAATATTTATTACTTGTCTGTTAGCATGTCCATTTTATTTGACATAAAATCGTCTGTAGTTCTTCCGAATGTGGGTAGTGGCAGAAATGTTCCATTAGAAACGTTGAGAGGGGAATCGGTTATTAGTCTTAACAACTTGGATCGAATCCTTTTTTCTTGGCGGATCCGTATATTGGCATGTTTAAGTCCGTATGGGTTTAAGTAAATAACTGTACACATTGCGTTCCTGTCCGAACGATAATTTATAACGTCAGTGTAGTAACAAATAAAGTTGTTATTATTTTTTTAGCGAATACCTTTCACAATAAAATAAACCTTACAACTTCTCCTAACGTATAAGTTCTCTAGAGAGTGAAATATTACGGTAAAAAATATTTGATAAAATATTAATTGACAATACTGTTTTTACTCTACATAGTATATATTTTTGCCTTTATCGATTTATGTACATTTATCAAAATACGATGTTAAAATCACGGATTTGTTTTTGTGCAAATGAAAAATGACAGACAGAAATAGGGAAAGACAGTATTCAGCAGCACTCCTTCCAGGGCTTGATTCTGTTACAGTAACTCACGGAAAAAGATATCTCAACCAATCCACATCAGTCCGATCCTAGTAATGTTGAGCATGTCAATGAAGCCACTCTGTAAGTTCTTTATATCAGTGTAGTAGGTATGTAATAAAAGTGGTATTGAAGTATTTGTTGTATTGGTCGATTGTTGGTTGTTTGTAATGTGTTCAGTAGGATTTTATTTACATAACCAAGAGCGCTTGTTATCAATAAAATAATAATAATAATCAATAATAAACACGGATTATGCTGTATAGTTAACATATAATATATGAATAAATAATATCAATAACTATTATTCATTATAGGCCTAAGGGTGAGCAACACCTTTTAGGGGAATGTGCTAAGTTTTCTGATGGTTAGCCAATAAGTGTACACTTATCGTTACTATAAATGACGAACCGCTTTTGTCCTTTGTTGGCTAACTTGCTGGCTAACGAGAAACACCATCGAAGACGTTGATAGAAAATGACCCAAAAATCCAAAGAAGAAATTCAAAGGTTACATAGAGGGAGCATACTCACATTTAAGTTAAATGGGGGGGTCTTGTCATGGGGGAAGGAGATGCTGGTGGTACGAGGAGCCGTCAAGGAATATGCCCATAATAGAAGATGAGAGAACTGGTATAGACGAACTCTGCGATGTCGGATTCGCCTTAACAACTTGTATAAGTACAAATAAATATAAATAGCCAGTAATTAGTACAGTATAGTAAATTACGTGCTAACATATGAGCAGAGTAATTGAGGCCTTTAGAATCAAAACCATCTCAAAAAGTTCAAACGATGTTTTATTTGCTGGTCTGACGATTTGTTCTAAAGCCTGTCAAGTTCGCTTCAAACTGACTTTTAAAATTAAGTTTTCAGATATATTATTTTGCCTTATCTGTTTCTTGAAAAATCATTTTATGAATGCGTAGATTCAAATATTCAACTTTTATCATTGCACACCTGATCAGTCCCAATAATTTTCTGAAAATTTTAAAATAAACCTCAAATTGTTACATTTTAATGTCAGATTGGTTGGTAAATATTAAACACTTTTTGGAAAATTTATGTGTTCACTTTTTTTACCTCCTGAAATGTTTTTAAAATGAACTTGAAAATGAATCTAAAGGCCTTCTTTTTTTTTCTTTTTTTTTTTTTTTTTTGATTTACAGCATCATTAAATCATATTTACCAATTATTAATTATTCATCACCTAGTTAGAATAGAATTTTTAGCATGGCAGATAGAGTTCGATAAATCAGATAATTTAAGTCACTGAGGACAAGAGCTATATCAGTATAGGCGAACAGATAACCCCCCAAAAATATTAGGCAAGATTAAAAATAGTAGAACATAGAGTTATATCAATAAAAAAAATTACCTAATTTTATTGTTTCTCTAATCAGTATAGGAAAAATAGTTCATTTGTTTTTCATAATTCTAATTATCTGTAGCTATTAAAATTCTCCGCATTATGTATTGGCCTTCTTGAACTTTTCTTGAATTTAAATTTATACAGCCAGATACCTTTTCTTCCATAATAAACTTGCTCGACATCCAAATCCAGTTGTTTCACAACTTGCTTCCCATTCCATTCCCGGCAATCCTCCGAGGCGTCTGAATGGGTAGTTCCCCTACAAGTTTTAAGCCTGTTATTTTTTTTCATTTCAAACCGCTTACTTACTAGATGTAATATGCTCGTAACACAGCTGTAATTTTATATTAATAAAATAATTTTTTTTAAAAATGTATGCATTCATGTAGTTACGTTGGTTCTGCATATATAATTATTAGATATAAATGAAGACTAAGGAAAGAAAATGTTTATGAATGCTTCGAGTTATTTAAGATGTTTAAAAAATTTAGGAATAGTTAGGAAGGTTATGTAAGTAATTGATCAATTCTTTACGATTACTCTAACAGCAAAGTAGAAGCGGACTTTTGCTTGAGTGATTATAGATATATTTTAATTACTTAATAAGTATACACAAAGTTTGGACTTGAGGAGGTACATAGTCTGAAAATATATTTTTTTTAAAAAGTGCACAAAAGATCTTTGAAAGACTACCATAATAAATTGACGGTATCAATTATGATCCATAATTTTTTATTTTTTAACCCAACTGCTCAATTATCTTTACAAGAAAAATTCATCGTGATATTTATTGTAGAGACTTCCTAACAGTATCTTCAACTGTATTATATTAATATATTCAAACGAAGCAGTTTTTTTTTCTTCTTCCTGTCAATTATAAAAAAAAAAAGCCGGATCGTTATTTAAAGGTCACAATAGAAATAAAAAATAACGAAGGCAACGGAGGATAACATTAATGCGGGCAGAGAGCAGCGCCCCTAACGAGACACTAACTCAACTCGTCACACCACGGCCTTTGTTATCGGACCCGCTGCGGCGCCTTCCCAAATTGCCATTTCTTATTGTATATAAAGCACAATATGGTCGCAGTATCCTTATCTTCTGCCCTCTAGGGTAATGAACCTATTAGGTTTTATTGTGTAACAGTGCTGCTCAATCAAATTTATTTTTTTTAGATTTATAAAAACTAGAAACAATAATAATCTACTGTACTCTAAAGTATATTTCGATATCAATATTTACATATAGAGGGGTCGTAATTGCCGAACGGGCTGAGGCATGTGCAATAGGTTAAGCATGGGGGTAAAAATCCTCCAAGGAGCCGGGGATAACAACCCCCAACTCTCGAGCGTTTGAGGCCCATCAGCCTACTTCAACACACAATAACCGGGCGTAGAAGTGATAATCCTATCGCGTATCATGATGTGGTCTTCTAGGATGTAGCGTCCCGGAGGTTTGGTCCATGGATGTTAGAGAAAGATATATAGGTCCAAGTCAGTCTGCTGACCCTGAAAAATCATAACCTGTAGATCTACACCGATTTGTCACTGTTTCTGAACCCGAATGTTTGCATGTACGCTAGAAGGGCACTGAAGAATTGGCCCACGTAACAATAGGGACAAGTAATCGAGCTACGGATAGCCTGCAAATGGTACTGTGGAAATCATGGATCACTGTGGCATGGGGCGGGTTCCCTCCTCCTGGCTGTTTGTGCTTGCTCAAGCAATTAATGTGTGATGGAAGAACATTGCATGGCCAAAGATCTTAATGGTCTGTAGAGCCAAAGAAAAAAATTAAAAATAAATCAACAATGTTAGTCAGAACCCCCCATTTTGTTGGTCAATACATCCATTGTTTGATTTAATGCATATTTGATTGTGATTCAATACATATATAAATTATAGTTGGGCCTACTTGTCAGTTGGAAAAATTGCCGTTCAGTTGGCCAAACCTACCATTACTTCAGTTGGAATTTTGTTGACATCGTGGTGCTATGTTTATTGTATTGTAGTGTAGCTATTATTGTAGCTACTACTTTCCATTTCAGTAAACGTTAATTCTCCGATACTGGATATAAATATACATGAAACAAAAATAAATCGAATCCTATCAGAAAGAGCTAGACTGCGAAGGAAGATTTTCTAATTTTATATTACATTAAGAATTAATGTATAAATGTACTACTAATGACAAAAAACTGAGACTGTGATTCTAAAAATAGTAGTATTCTTTATTCAGTATTGTAGAATTTGTCGAATTTGTTGGTTGTTAATGTTATAATTTTTCTCCTTTCTATAAGATCAATAATTGATTAGAAAAAAATATTTTCTATTTCTTGACTAAACAACATACTTTAAGGATAAATCTAAAGTAAAAATTATTATCAATCAAAGTCATGATTTCATTTCAATCATCCTATCAGTAAAATGAGAAATATGAATGGACCATAATAGCCTCATAATCAGGGCTTTTTACCAACCAATCGCCGTCTACAAAAGAAGCTGCTAATTAGGCTTTCCCGACTTGCCGACCCATCGCTATTTGAAATACATTCATTATTAATGATACACAAAATGAAAAATAAATATGTTCCTTTATAATATTTTTTAAATTGAAATTTATTACTTATTTAGGTCATTCAAGCAGATTTCCACTGGCACGAAGAATAATAGTGAAACTAATGACGATGGAAGGAGAAGTACTCAAAACCACTTCTGTCTTCAGATTACCGTCTCCTATCTGTCAAGAATCTCCTTCATCCATCTCCGTTTAAGGTATTTGTTAAGAACTTGTGGTAGGGCGTTTTAAGCTGAAGAATTAAGACTAGAGAAGGTTATTTCTTATGTGAAAAAAAAATGTGATGTTAATGGTCACAAAAAAATTATTTATTATATAAATAATGTAATACATGTGATTAATAAAAAGTAGTAGTTGTTTGAATAAAAAAGTATTCTTATTTGGAAGAAATTCAAAGAAAAGGATCTTAACTCAAAATACACCAAGATCTAGGTAGCATTTTTTTCCTTTAAAGATATAAAACTTTCAGACAGCTAACCTAGTTTGATACATTTACCGACTTACTTTAAAAGAGAATTTATCTGCCTCCTGAATAAATATATACACACCTACCACTCAGACCTGTTGCTGTAATATTAATTAAAGTTTAGTTAATTTACGGGAAACTCCTACCAAACTTGAGGAAAATAACGCGCCTATTCCCGTCAAAATGGAAGCTGTGCCAGACACATAAGTATTTTCTACTTCGTCAGCTGTTACAGCAGCATCTCCTTCCCCGTTAAACTTTAATTTTATCAGTTTCACTCTCGTGCATTTCTTAAACCTTATAAAACCATTCATTCTCCTTCTTTAGAGTATATTTTTCATTATATAAGACTATAGAAACTATAATTTTTAGTTCAAAGTACCAAAACCCTATTACATTTTATTCATATCTTGACATGCTAAAATAGCTGAAAGTGGATGATATTCATATATTGATATTGATATTGATTATATATTGATATAATTAGTAATAAATTACATTATTACATTAATAGAAAAAGAAATTTAAGGGTTATATGGATCTTTTCAAATAAGCCTATTCTTAGAAACAAAGTTTTCTGTTAATCATTCTATGCAATCCCATTCTAAATTAAAGAAACTTTTAATTAGAATAAACATGTTTTGATAAGATCAATTAACCAGTTTGGTCACTATATGCACATATTATTACATCAATGTATAGTAAATTACAATACGACCTTATATCTTTATAATAATACATCATTGATAAAGAAAGCTGAAAGATAAAAATGAGTATAAAGGAATTAAAAAACAAGAGAGATTCACAACCGTTGGCCTAGTAGCAGTACATCCTTACCAAAGTAGTGAACCAAAGAAAATAGATTCTAGTGCTATAGGTTACAAATAATTATACGTAAATGTGATGGACAATGATTAAAATGCATGTAAAACTAATAATTACCAAGCATCAATAATGTTATATTTATTTCATAAATATAGAAATTTGCATACATGGAACCAATATTAAAAATCATAAAAATTTTATTTTACGAAAAAAATATTATCTTATTTTATACGATTGCGAATTATGAACACTCGTACGAATTTATCTTAATCTGAAATGAAATCTTATTATGTTATGTAAAAAGGATTAATAAGTAAACTAAGGCAAGATTTCATTTGATCGATCGATTGATCTAGTAATAGTTAAACTTTTTTTATAATAATCAAAACCTTTTATTGAGTAATTATTAAAATCTGCCACAAAAGTTGAAAAATAACAGACCAATAACTAAATTAAAAGGGTTTATAATTTAGATGTCAAAATTAAAAATGATTTGAAAAACTAATACGTTTAAATTTAAAACCTTGGAAATGAGTGAATCATTTTCGATTTATAGTTATAATTTTTAAAATCTAATTAAGATATATTATTAATAATAGAAAAAGATGCGTCAGTTTGAAAATTAAAGATTGCCGCTCATCGATAGTTCAGTATCTACGTATTACTCATAGCATGATTTTTCACGATTTCAATATAACAAAGTATGATTGTAATCATTAGTTATATACTGAATATAATAAGATTATTGTTGTAATTAGAATTATTTTTATGTTCATCTTAAACTAAAAAAAAAAAAGAGTAATAAAATTATTATAAAGTTTGAACAATGATATTACGAAAAGGGTGAAGAGTCAGTTGTCAGCCAGCTGAGGACCTCCCCCTTCTGTTGGAACTAGCTCATTGGAGATGCATGAGAAACAACTTAGCCCTGAAAGGAAAAGAAGTGTGTCCCGCAACCCTTTTCAAGAGCTCAGGCACTTTTTGTCATCTTGTCACTCTTCTTTCCGCTCCTATTCAACACCATTGATCGCAATATAAAAAAAAAAAAAAAAAAAAAAAAAAAAAAAAAAAAAAAAATCCTTCCAGACTGGTAAACAGAGCATCAAGTAATCAATTCTTAGTTTTCTACATCACTTCTTGCTAAACGGTGATATTTTAAATATCTTTTCAATTTATTTATTATTTAAAAGGATTTTTTTTATTTAATAGGGCTCAGCACATCCCGGTGCCTTTCATTTTAAATCTCTTATAGAAATTATTTAGGATTTCGTATTTTCCCTTTTCATACCAAAATGTTTATTGTTTTTTGAAAGATGATATTCTTGCTTTGAAGATTTTTAAACAATATGCTGTGAAAACATCTTAAAGATTCTTTAATTTTTTTCGAGATAAATAAGGCGATTGAAACCTAATGATAACTTCAATATATGTAAACCCTGTTATGTAGTGCCCTTTAAAAACCAGTATTTTTTACCTACTCGGTTATTAATAAAGGGAATTCTTGTGTATGTAAAAACATATTTGCATTTTTTTTTTAATTATTATTATTGATGTCTCTTGAAATCTATTTCCATTTGTTAACGCTTTCTAAACTATTTTTTTTAATTTATTTTATTTTTTTGTTTTTTTAACAGAATCGTACACGTTAGTGATTAGAGTGGAACAAATAGATTAAAAAAACAATTCAGCGTGACTTTAAAAAGGCTGATAAATAACTATTTGTACTTTGGTTTATGCGAATATTTATTGACATTCAGAATTAACTGCACTGACTTTAGATATAACAACCTATCCATCTTGGTTGTTATATCTAAAGTCAGTGCATGTTGGTATCTACTTATTAATTAAACGAGATTTATTATTTAACAGTTTTAAAACCTTCAGTATGTGTTGTCGGAGATTTCGTTAATGCCATGTATTAGGATGTTCTGAAAAACCCGTACATACTAATGAAATAAAGTTTATAAATTTAAAATTAAACATAAAATAAATAACATAAAAGAATATAGTTGTTCTTATTAATATAAAGTTTATAAATTTAATTATTAGCGGTAACTGACCTAACGCAACATGGGAACTTCCACAGAATTTCGCTACAGAACATACCCCGACCAGGCGCAGACAACCTTCCCTACTGGAAGAACGGGGGCAACAAAAAGGTCATACTACCCCTGTCCATGCATAACAAGTGGTCATTACTATGCTCTCACAATAATGCTAGTCGCGTTGGCCCGCCATCTGTGAGCGATATAAAACACCGCCCAGCTGGTACTCAATCACCTCTTTATAACCCCAGTAGCTTCAGTGGATTCAATTCCATTTTTCTTCGGTTTGCGAGGGTAAGCATTGTTATTACAAATAAGTATATACCAAAAAAAAAAATTATACAAGGATAATTTTAGTTTCTATACTAATGTTAGTTTCTCAAGTATTCCTATATAGGAAGCAAGTTGAGAAATTAACGGATTTGAGTGGTTATGGAGCTTACTATGAAAGGATAGATATCTGGTATGGGCTAAATCAGCAACATGGGGAAAATTAAGTTCTTTTTGGATAAGTTTATTGGTGACAAAGTAAGGAGCATTAAGGATTTTTCGAAGGATTTTGGATTGTAAGGATTGAACACGAGATAAATTAAATGGTTTAGTGGAGCCCCGAAGCTCAACTCCGTACGTCCAAATAGGTCTAATCATAGTCATGTATATGAGTCTTTTGTCATTAACTGGGAGCTTTGAAAGTTTGTCTCGTAAATGTTGAAGTAGTCTATAACGACGGGCAGTTTCTTGTCGTTTTAGTCTTAATGAATATGAAATATATCTATATATATATATATATATATATATATATATATCAGCATCATCAAATCTGTCTTAAAAACCAGTAAAGACCCCGGCTTTGTATGACAAGGATACCACAAGAGAACTACAATATAAGCAGAGATGAAGCAGGCTGCTTAAGGCGGCCAAAGATCAACAAGGCCTTTAAAGCCAGCCGAAAAAATAAATAAATATTTTTATAAAACATTGAAAAAATTATTATAATAGACCAAAAAATATAGGAATTATAAAAAGCATGATAAGTCAGAAATTTAACAAAATTAAAACATTCATAGAATCAAATTCTTCAGCGAAATTTTACCTATAAGATCACGCTGAGGATAGGAATTATTGTATCATAATTAATTTCTAGTTTTATTAGTGTATACCTAAGGTCGTGAGACAAATAAAGACGAAACTAAGTCGCGGTATATATTTAATAATTAGGTTTTTATACTATTTACGGAAGAAATTTCGATAATTAGTTTTACGCATTGAGGAAGCATATCCTTAAATAGCAAAGCTGCATAAAAAAAGGGATTTTCATGTTTATTGAAATGTCAAAAGTAGAAAATAAGGTGCTTTGAAAAATTAAAAAAAGTGCTTATATTGGTATTAATAATGATCTGAACAATTTGGTACTAATGCTATATGGACTTGCACATTCAAAATATTTCTGATTGGCAAGCCTCCAATTCAATCGTTTATTTCAGAAACCACCTAAGGGACAAAATATCAAAACATGCTTTCTTTTGTGGTACTGTACAATTTTAAGATAAATACATCTTTTAGTGCATAAATAACTTATGTTCTATATCAGCAATGCTTTTTGGCAGCCTTGAAAATAATCCGTTTATTTCAGAAAGAACCCAAGCGCTGTTTTTTTTAGTTTTCCGAAAGTTTAAAAAAGCACACTTAGGTGGTTTCTGAAATAAACGATTTAATTATCCCTGAAGGAACTTATTTTCTATTGAAAGTCTACATTTGCCCAAAGCCATAATTAAATGTGTATTTTTTAAGAATCGACAAGAACAGGACAGCCATTTTCATCAACCAAAGTACAAGTAGTTATTTATCAGCCTTTTCGAATTCACCCACAACAATTTATTGTTATTTCAATCATTTCGTTCAACCATAATTATATCCGATAATGATTAAAAAAGAAACCGTTAACAAATGGAAATAGATTTCCAGATATATCAATACTTATAAAAAAATAAGGCTACGATCAACGCAAGTGACCATGAGCGAGTGCTCAAAAGAAGCTGAATGAGAGATCTTTCTTAAGGATTCAATTAACTGAAAGCTATGAGAAAGCACCGAAGGGTGCTGTGACTGTATAGCTTCATTCTCACAGGTAATTGGATGATTGTATTTTCTTAAGCACAAGTACGAATATAAAAATAAATTAAAAAAATAAAAATACGTAAAAGGAAAACAAAGATTTGTGCATATATTTTTTACATACACAAGAAGTACCTGTATTAATTGAAGTCAGAATTACGCTTTAATCGCCTTAATTTTCACAAACAAAATTTCGGGGATTCTTACAAGGATCTTTAAAATATTTTCACAGCATATTATTTTTAAAAAATTCCAAGTAAGAATATCGTATTTCAAAATACAATAAACGTAAATCACGTAATTTTTTTTTTTTGACATAAAAAGGGAAAATACTGAATAATAAATAATTTCTATAAGAGATTTAAAATGGCACCGGGATGTCATTGATAATCCTACGGTAAGCCCTTCTATACATGTATATTCACCATTCCATGTCGTACTCACATAATTCCAACGAGATGCTAATGCAGTCAGTTACTCCATTCGAGCGTTCGATTGTCCACTTTTTTGGGAAATTTTCAAAATTCGTCTTTTGTAAATCTTAATTCAAAATGTAAATTGAACCCTCCAAAACGATGAAATAGTTTACAAATCTAATATTAGAATTAATAATAAACATATTTACTTTTTACATGTACATACAAAATTTAAGGTATTCCTAACCTTTGCATGTATGTAGGAATTTTAAGGGTAGAATATAAAACTGTTATTTTGAAAGTCGTTGAAACAATATTTAGAGACTGTAAAGCCGAGAGGAAAAGTGTATTGAAAAATATGGTAATTATTTTGAATAAAATACATTTGATTTGCTTACTGTTTCTAAAAACGGATATTTCATGTGACAACCGAATACCGATTTCCTCTAATAAATTCATTCTTTCTCTCACTCAATAATTAGAAATAGAAATTAACAAAAACGCTAAACTAAAAAAAAAAAGAAGTTAAAAAAATAAAGTACATCATATCATTCATGAAAATTTTAATTCTGTATATCACCGTTTTTTTTTAATATAAGAAAGACTATTATGATGTTTATATATTAAAGTATATGATATGATTTGCTCATATAAGTCCCAGAATACTAATATTTGATATTTCATCCCTTTGTTAGTATCACTATTATCTAAATAATCAAACCATTATGCTTATTTATTTAGACCAATATAAACTAGTAGTTATTATAAGCTTAAAATTGTAGAACCATATATGGTCAATCTCCCATTAAATTTTCTGTACCAAAGCAATTGTGGTTTCTACATGATATTTCATGTAACCCAACTGTAGCAGGTAGCTGTAGGGTACTTACACCTTAAACCTAAATTAGTTTTCCTATAGTTATTGATTTGGATTCATGGTTAAATTTTAATTCAAAACGTCAAAATCTGTTTCCCTCGTTTGTCCTATAACCTGATTTGGTAACTATAAAAGCGAATAAGTACTCCATTTCTGCAATTATAAACTTATTCTTTTTTCTAGTGCCTCTGGTAAGTTGCAATATATTGAATTTTAGAATTAAAACAGAGACTAATTGCTTACAATAATAAGAGTGACTTCTCTAATGCCTGTGTGCCAGAGTCTCAATCTGTTTCTCTCACATTTTTTTGAAAACGCCCGCCAAAATCGTAACCAAGATTCATTTCATTATATTCCAGGCTGGCAGCACTGCAGATGCTTTCTACCAAACGGAAGGCAACCTAACTTACAACAAATTTCCTTGTTAGTTCTGCTAAGTTTATGTCAGTTCAAGTATTCTAATCACATCATTTGTAATTGCATTTCCCTCACATAGTGATTTTTCAACGATGGTAAATTTTATTCTTGTTTTCTTTACACTGAAGTATATGTTTCACCATGTAGTTCAGAGCTCCATTTGTTTTGTTTGTTTTGAAATGTATGTGGTGTTGTAATCTTAAACCAAACTTAAAATTCTATTTCCCTAAATTTCTATTTTTTTCACACCAAAAGTGAGGGAAATAAATAGATTACAGCAGGAAAAACTGTAAGTAAAATAAGATTAAAAAAATACTTTTTATATATATTTTTTTTACTATTTATATTAGTCTAATATAATATTCATTATATTAATCTAATGTTCGGTTTCAAAGTTTAAATTTGTATTAAATGTCTTAAAACTTGAAAGTAAAAATTGAAAATAGTAAGAATGTTTAAATGTTTAATTGGTGTTAACTAATATCTTTATATCTAGTTGATCTCATACACATTAACAGTTGTTTTGTACTAAATATTTTATTAATTGAATTGTGATTGATTTCAATTAATCTCACACTCTCTCAGTTTCCCCCATTTTCATGATCTCTATCATGATGATAAATGTCCATATTTACTACATTCTATAATCTATACAGGGTTTTTTCGCTAATATCATTAGTAGACTATTATGAAGAAGTTTATGAAGAGAAACTTTCTTTTCAAACAATCTTTTTCTAATGGAAGCATGTCAAAATTCCGAAAAATTTATAGAATGGCCCATATATAAAAAATAATGCCACATTTCAAAAATAAAACGGTACTAGAAAAAAAGAACTAAATAATAAAAAAATAAATAAGTCAGAAAGAAATACTGCACTAAAAAATGGACTGACCGAGTACAGAAGATTGATAAACGGCCTACACGTCAAGGGGAAATTCAAGATCGAAACCAAATTCAGTACATCCATTCCAACTGATTCAATCACAAAATAATATAATCATAAATTAAACAAAACATTAAACAGTTTATATGATTGAAAAAAATAATTTAACCTGGTACTGCCTTATTACCATGATTCATCTAAATCTATTTTACTTTTAAAATCGCTCTTTTATATAAAGTTTAAAAAAACCTACCATATAAGCATATACTTCTACACGTTTCGTTCTAAAATGCAACACATATTTAAATACACGACATTATTATAATTATCATAATAGATTCGATGACATTATTTATAATATGGGCAATGAAAAATAAACTATTATAATACTTGAATTTATAAGAAAAAAAACAAACAATATTGAGCAGTATATTGTGTTGTTAGGAGTAATAACAATAATAAGAAAAAAAATAAAAAGAGGAATTATTAATTTTAAATTAAAGGAAAAAAAAATACCATTAATTTGTAATACAATTTATTTTATTCTTTTTTTATAAATCATTAAGATATTTTAATATGTTGATGATTTATTATCATATCAAAGCTCACACTGAACAAGTCATTATAGAATAACTTTGACTTTTAATATTAAATATTATGACTTTTATGCTATCACTTAATACATTTTATTTAATTTCTGTTTTATTTGGAGGCTGTTTATTTTAATTTTATTACTTTATTTCTTTATTTTACTTTATTTTATATCACTGCATATATTTTATGAATGAGTCTTTGTCACCCATATTATTCATACGATCTCTAGGCCATCTTTTCAGACGCCTTGGAGGATTATCGGGAATGGATTGGGAAGCAAGTTGAGAAACTAGTGGATTTGAGTAGTTATGGAGCTTACTAAGAAAGAATAGATATATTTATACGATTATATTTTCTTTACTGTTAATATTAGATGTTTGATACGGTCCTTAAGGTTCAGTCAATAAACTTATTTTGGCGATGTTTCGAGACTATATTGTTCTTAGAATCTTAGTAGGACGTTCCTCCATCACTGTGATTGTGTGAGATCCGTATGTTGAGTTGATTTTTTAAATGGGATTTCATAAAATCCCTTATGATGAATATTAACAGTCAAGAAAATATATCCATATTAACAATACTGAGTCAATATTGGAAAATATCCGTAGTAAAAAAACGGGATTTTATACTGAAATCAAATCAACATAGGGACGTCACGCATCTCGCATTGATGAAGGAACTACAGAATTCAGAGAGCTAGTGAGCAAAGAATACAAGAACAATCCTACTAAGGTGCAGGGCAGGATTATGAGAAATAAGTTGTTATTTTATTGACTAAACCTCAAGAATGGTATTACACATCATTACTTATTATATTAATCAGATTACAATTATATTAATAAGAAATCGCCTATTGTGTTTGATTATAATGATTATTAATAAATTGATAGCCATACTTGCGGGTTAGTTGGTATAAGGTATAAGACTACCTTGTATACCTTTAATATAGTCATCTCTAGGTATATGTACAAGTGAAATGTATTTCTGCCAAGGAGTATGAAGCTGTAGGTAATGCAAGGTTCACTCCCCTACAAAACATACAAAGTTGCCTACAGCTGGTGAAGTATTTTCCATTAGTAGTGCTCCGTCAATGGCTGCCTAGCCATTTATCAACATTCCTCTGCAGATAGCTGTGCGTCCTCTACTGCTGAATATGAATGGTTCTGTCGGCTCGGTTCTAGTCCCACCATTGTGAAGGAGGGGTGGGGGAGCGGGCCTCAATGAAAATGTTCGACGAGAGCTATTGTCGGAGGATCTTTTCAACTTAGGCTCCCGGGCAGCAAATGGCAGAGCACTGTTGTATTTATTTCTTGTTAGAATTCTTATAGTAACTGATAAGATTATAAAAAAAAATCATCCATATTATTATTATTATCAGTTATTTTGTAGAGTAGTTTATTTAAAGTAGGTCTAATAAGAAAGGAATTGATTCCCCTAAAACTATGAAAAAGAAACATATTTTCCGTTATACTAGTCGTAAATCTTAGGTAGGGGTACATTCCCCTCAGTAAAGCTCCTGATCTTTTCTAAGTTTAAATTTCCGAGTTATTAATTAAATAAAATTAACTTCAACATACTCCTCAATAAAAAATTAATATTAATATACTTTCTTTTTTTTTCGAAAATATAGGAATTTTACTCCAAATAGATTAAATTCCAAAGAAAAGTTTAACAAAATATATATTTAACAAATTTGAACGTTTCCCACTTCAAGGTTATCAAAAGATTAGATGTTTATCAAAAGATAGTTAACTAATTTTATTCTGATGTATTTAGGGTAACTAATTCTTATTTTGATTCGTAATAATTTTTTTCTTTGGGAAAAATTTATTATTTATTTTTTTCTGATTTCGAAACTAACAGTAATTTTATTTATAGTTGTTTTGCATAATTTTATATCTCTAACTAACAGTCAGCTTAAAAGCGATTCCTAATTATTTCTGAATTATGAATATTCAATACACTTTTATTATGATGTGTATAGGGATTGCTAAATCTACGATCTCTTATAATAATGTTCCATATGAGGAGGTGAGATGCAAAACTCGTTCGTTCCATTTTTATTTTAAAATTGAGATGTCAGTGGATTCTAAAATATATTAACTATCTTTATATCTTTATCAATAAATATATTTATATATATTATCTTTCTAATCTAATAATAAATATATATTTATATATTAATCTATAAACATCTTTATATCTATTATCTTTCAAAAAGATAATTGATATCCATTTAAAAAAAAAAAAAAAAATGGAACGAACGAGTTTTGCATCTCACCTCCTCATATGTAATAATCGTATGATTTTGAAATATTTATAGAGAGAAACATTTTATTAAGTGGTGCTGCCCATTTTAAATGGGTTGCTAAAATCATAGCGTGCTCAATCAATCCAAATTTGACATCTTACAATATTTAATATTTAAAAAAACAAAAAAAAACATAATAGTCATTATTTTAAAAATATAAAAATCTACATATTAAAATGATCGATCCCATGCGGAATAAAAAATAACAATTAAAACAAAATTTAAAATATTAAGAAGTTAATATATAACCTTATTGATAACAATATAAAATATAATATAGAAAACAAATATAAAACTATTCACATAAATAACAATAACAAAAAGGAAAACATTCAGTGGTCTGGTAAAATTAGTATAAACAATAGATGCCTACATACTTCCGTTTGCTAGGTTTAGTGAGAATTCCATGGTGCTATGTATAGTATCAATCGTCACTAACGGAAAAAAAAACTATTAATAACTATTAGATTATCAATGACATTGGTCATTAAAAATTATGAGAAATAAAATCTCTAACTAAAGAAAACACTTGATAATTGGAAAAACTATGAATTAATCAATTTATGATATAGAAAATTTGGTAAATATTCTCTTTCAAATTTTTATTCACACCTGTTATTGGTGTAACAATAAGTGAATTTGCTGATATTGTAATAGAACAGGGCTTATAGGCGTGTGGGAGACTAGCACTCTACAGTATATCCTCCTGGCATGGATTAGAAAAAAAAAATTATTTGAGCAAATCCCTTATCCCTCATCTGAGAGTATTTCCAGGTATGTCAGTTGTGGTCATGTCATTAATGGGTATGTTGTTATGTCCATGAAGTCTGTCATGAAATCGTCTATAAAGATTATGATTATTTACTGTGGGTACTTCTAAATCAGTGTGTAGTTTGAGATCTATCAAGGTGATTTCGTGATTAGTCTGAGTGATATTTTTTGAGTGATGAATAGGTGATCATTTTTGAAACTAATAAATAAATACAAAAATAAATACATAATAATAAAAATTAAGGAAGAAAAGAAAATAATAATAAATACAACCATACTCATTATACAATATTTTCACTTCTAAAATTTTTCAGTCTCTTAACAAATGCGATAGTTAATTGGACGAAATATTAGATATAAAAAAAGATATGCTCCCCTAGAGAGATAGGAAATTACAATAGAATAAGTTTTGGCTTACGGAAGCTTTAGAGAAAAAAAACTAATACTTCAATGAATACACAAATTTCTAATTTGGATTATATTTCTATTCACAAAAACCCTTCATCTAACCAATAATTTATTTATTTGAAATTGTTTTCCTGCTGTCATAAATAAATTCCACAAATAATTTTCCTTTCCACCCCCCCACCACCCTTTACTTCTTTTATAATTCTCTGTGTTTCAGTTTTAGCAAGCGTTCTCAATTGCAGTGATTCCTATTGCGTTTCAGTTACATTTCCTAATTTGTTAATCATAACTAAGCAATTGTGAATGCTAACCAATCAACATACAACTGTATTTTGTACCAGTGTGTTTTGAACTCAATAAAAATTGTTATTTTAAAATTCATAACTATCGTCAACCCCACCCTTAATTGATAGATCTCTAATCCCACAAGGTCAGAGCCTATATTTTCAGATGTAATTTTCAGACGTTTACCCTTGAATTTCTTCCTTCAAGGCCCCTCAATTTTATTTCTAAATGGTAATTTTAGTCCTGAAGTAATTACCCTAAATATTTTTCAAATAAACTCAAAGCTACAGTTCAGAACATATAAAAAAAATAATAATAATAATAAAAATATTATATTGCCCATCTAAATTTAAATTTTTTTATGATTTTTAAATATTCTACTCGATCAGGATATCAATATTACGTTTATCTAATACGCACTTTATTAAATAAAGCCAATCAAACCGTATTAAACTTACCACCTCTCCTTCTATACTTTGAAAGGCATATATAAAAATAACTGCATTGATCAATACTGTATATAGAGAGGGGGGAGGGGCATATATTCGATTCAAAATGAGATATATTTTATAGTAGACCCGTGGTGATTGGGTCTATTGTAGAGAACCCAGGTTTCTCCGAGGTGCCTTAGAGTATTCCCAGTGTTGTGAATAAAGTCCTTCCTTTCAGAACCTTTCCCCTTTCCGCCGGCGGGAATCTTTGCAAAGCCCTGGATGTCTCTTGAATATTTCTATAGAAGACTGGATTCGAGTGTCACTAGTGTTGGAATTCGTTCTTCCGCTACATCGGTTCTAAAGTTACACGTTACCAAATAATATAAAGTTTCACAGGTGTGGAATTATATCTGTTTAACTTATATGTTTATATAAATATATTTTTATTTAAGAAATTTCATATAATTTTATGAAATATTCAGATTAGAATAATGAAATACCTGAATAAAGAAATATATATGTCTTCTAAATTTGTAGATCTTTATTTTTTGACATGGACATGTAGCGGAAGGTGCTGTACCTGTGGACAATTTTCACTTATAATTTTTTCTAATATTCGGTGCTTCATTTATTTGAGTGGTTATTGTACCAATAGATAAGAAATTTAAGGGGCTTTTGAACCCTGGTGTTTTTATTTTGAAAAGTAATTTTATTTTTACAGAAAATAAGGTTTTGTAACTTACTGATTAGTGCCCATAGGTACCTTCCCCCTTTGTACCTGTGGATACTAGTGGTTGTACCAATGGACATTCATTTCTTCATAGGTTAATAGGGATAATTGAAATGATATTCAGAGAAACACATCAGCAATGATTTTTTATGAAATGTACTAAACGAAATAAAATATTTAAACAAAAAAAGTCAACTTGACTATTAAACTAGAAGGCCGACTAGAAAGGTGACAACAATAAATTTAGCACATGAAAGTTAATAGAAACTTAACTTATTTTTAAACCTTATAACAAAAATTAATCTTTTATGTACCTATAATTATTATTTAAGAGTATCACAGATTTTTTTTTTATGGAAAAAATCAAATCATTAGAGATTGAATCCATGAAAAGACGTAGGAAAATGTAGTTGTTTACATAATCTCCCAGTGCCAGTTATAAAAGATGGCGGTGGTAATTTTCTTTTTATATCTTTTACTTCAATTTTATAATCAGTAGCGATCTCCGAAAGAATAAATTTTGGGGTTGTATCATTTGATGAAATTTTCTTCAAGAAGCAAATGTTGAACGTGATCGTGTCTACTTTTTATTTGATCAAAGCTCTGAAATGCATTACAACACAAAACATAGATACCAGCATACATTTCTTCATCTTCATTTTCTTTACCTTGTTCATAATCATTCATCAATTCATCCAAAAAATTACAATCTTCGCTTGATAAATCAGCCAAGTTCACATTTATGAAATCACTATTTTCACTAATTGAATAGTATGTTATAAATAGTGAGTCGTGAGTTTTCTCATCTTCAAACAAAAGGTTATAGGAATAGTAGGTATCCAAATTTAACAATTTTATATCACGCGAAATGCCTACAAACTTTTCCGCAATATTTATAATTGAAATAATGAATTAATAAACAAAAAGAAAAATCTGTTGTACCTGTGGACACTTTAACCATCTGGCAATGGTGTCCATAGGTACAACTGAACGCCATGTTGTGCGAAAAGCTTTGTTTCACAAAACCCGTGAGTGATTTGAGGTTAAAGTGATGAAAACATTTGAGGTTATGATATATTTATCGGACAACCCAATGAAAATTTCTAAGTGTAGGTCATAAAAAAATTAAAATCACTGGTTGGATTGTTCAGGATTTGGAAGAAAAAAACTTTAAATTAATAATTTCCACTAAACTGTTGATCTGACAATCTTGAAAACACACGTGCAACTGCAGGGAGATGCTTGCAGCACTACCAATCTAACAATGTCAATTTCCCTCCTCCCACTCTTAATTAAAAGTGTCCACTGGTACAACTGTGCTTTAGGTACAGCACCTTCCTCTATTTTGCCAGTACTTTTTTGCTGTAACGTTTTTCGCATACAAAAATGTAACATTTTGACACGCTCTGTGTTGCACTGTTAGAAAATTTGACGGAGGTTTCCTACTTAGAAATTTATTGAAAATTACTATTTATTGTATAACATTTGTCTAGGATCTACCGTTTAAGAGCTATATTGATCCGAATAAAAAAAGTAACACAACGTTTTTTCCACCCTCAAAGATGTAACATTCTGGCACGCTGTAGCTATTTTGGTGTTGCTTCGATTGGTAATTTGCTGAAAATAGCCTCATCAGAAATTTAATTGGAAATATTTTTAGTTATATAAAATTTGTCGCTAGGACCAATCGTTTCGGAGCAATATTGGTTTTAATGAAAAAAGTCATGTTTTGAGACATTTTTTTAATTTTAGGGCTTTTTTCACAATCATTTTGGCACGCTTTAGCTCTGTGTTGCTCGGATTGAGAATTCGACGATAGTTTCCTTATCAGAAATTCTCTGGAGAATATTTATTGGTTTATAGCATTTGACTCTGGGACCTACCATTTAGGTGCTATATTGTTTGAATAAAAAAGTCACGTTTGCTCTATGTTATCTCAACTTTGTTCATTTCCAATCATTGATTGCTAATTTAACTAAATTAATAAATTAATAATTGAATTAATTCGATACAGTGGATTATAGATAGGCATATCCATGATCTATTGTTCCCAGTCAGGTAGAGATTAATTTAATTATTTATGTAAATGTGAATATTATAAAACTTAATGAATGTCATTCCAAGAAAACGTTGTGTTGTTTTTTGTTTTTTTTAATATTAAATAATAGAAGCTTAAGACTGGCCACGAAGTACACAGTACATGGCCCCTAAAAATGACACAAACAAATAAATAAAAATGGCCTATCGCATTATCATTTAATTAATTAATAGTTAATGCCACACAAACGTCATATTGCGAATAGTTTTCTTTCGTTGCATACATCCATTTCCCATTAATAAGTCTAGTTGCTATAGTTACATTTGTTTACTTAATTGATTTTCATATAAGACAATAATTTAAACAACTATTTGTATTATTGTTCTTTTAATTATGCACACTATTATATTTAATTATAATGACATTGTATCCTCATGTAATATCTATTAATTGAGCAAGGTAGATAGAATGTGCAGTGTTCCCCATTGAGTTTTATGTAATATTAGAGTGGAGCAGTATCCAACCAAGAAGGGACAATTACCTCGGACAGGACCTCAAGAAGAGCTGACCACAGGACATTGATCGGCGATAATCCAGTTTGTCAGGGCTGAAGAGAGTGGGGTGTGGATTGGGTTAGTCCTGTCACAAGTGGCCACCAACCCTCATCGAAGGCCCGGAGGTACCCAATAGACTTGTCATCTTGAGCCCTTAGATCTGTCAACAGCTTTTCATTTTATTGATATTATGTTCATTCCCGACGTTTTTTTTTTTTATTTATTTATAATCTACTCGAATTACATGTTAAGAACATTTCTAAAGCTGGGTGTCAATAGGAAAATTCGCAGGATTAAAAAGGTAGTTAAATAAATTGTATATCTATAGTTATTTAATTCAACAGCGGCACACTTTCCATATCATTTCAGTACCTTACTTATCGAAAATATTATTGTTTCGAAAATTAAAGAATCGTAAAATAAATTTTCACATAGTAATGTTTTAAAAAATTATATTAGTTACTAATAGAATAACTAATTTTTTGAAAGAAGCAGTTCCGAGAAAAATGGTTTACAAATCTGCGGGCTGAGTGTAGATTGAGAAAAAAGAGTAAGTAAATTATGAACGTAGGTGGGTTTTTTGTCTTAGGGTTCCGAATATAGCATCCCCAAGGAAGATTTGCCGTATGTATTCAGGATAAAAGCACAGGAGTTGGGAAGTGTGATCAGGAAATGTGAGACCCCGAAAATGAATCTTATGAAGCAATAATCAGACCCATTTGGGTACAGACCCAGTTGAATTTTAGTATCATCTATAGAATCCTAATTCTTCTTATTACAGCACTACTGAACCTATTCAAATTATCTAGTTTTAATATATAAATTAATATGATAGCATTATCCCATATTTTGCTGAATAGATACTTCAAATTTATACCATTATAAATTCCACACCCACTCAAACCCTTGAGCTTCTTACCTAGTTTCTCATTCGATGGTCAATAATCTACTGAATATTAGGACATAAAGAAATGAATGATTTCTTTTGGATCATCTTAAAAAGATGTTGTACTAGAGAGCTAATAATGTATAGTTATTTATTTTTAATACAACTGAAGCACTCGGTTTCAAACCGATTTTAATTGAAAAAAATTATAATTAAAAATATTAAACTTCAATCAGTTATTGTTGA
This sequence comes from Euschistus heros, assembly GCA_003667255.2. Classification (NCBI taxonomy): domain Eukaryota; kingdom Metazoa; phylum Arthropoda; class Insecta; order Hemiptera; family Pentatomidae; genus Euschistus; species Euschistus heros. Next base: position 3,927,220 of record RCWM02000044.1, on the reverse strand, counting down.
GCTTAACGATGAAGTCTTTCAATGCTAAGAAATAAAAAATAAAAAAATTCATCACCAAATGCTTGGTTATGAAATTTTTCCTTAATTCCTAAAAACAATATCCACCAAATAGTAAGTTTAATCTTGAATAATAAAATTACCAAACCACGGTAGTTATATTTAATAACCAACTTAATAATAATCATGGGCTGTAGATTGAGATTATATATTTGACTGAATAAAATATTTAATAAAATAAAAATTAAGGTGTATCGGGCAATAATTTCAGAGCTCTGTAACCAACTAATTCATCAATATGCAAGCACAATTTGATATCGATATTAACAATCAATTAATAGCTCGATAAGTGGGAACATATCGATAGAGGTAATAGAGCAGAGGCGGAAGCAGCAGGTGGTCCTTATCCGATCACTGCGGTATTAGTTATGACTGATGGCCCAGCTACAAGCGAATAGCAAACAGCTTATCTATCCCCTATCTCTCCTCCCCTCTTTGTCTCATTCTATTATAAATATATATATATATATATATATATATATATATATATATATATATATATATATATATATATACCTCCGTTTCTAATTAAAAGATTAATTAAATAATTTTTCTAAAGCAAAAATAAATATTTTGGAAAATACCGGTCATTTTTTTAATGCGCTTTTATTAACTTCACCTGTATTTTTTCATGTTTATTATTCAATCTACACCACTAACTATTGGCGGAACTTTTAACAGTTTTTATTTTGTATATTTTTTCTTTCATTCAATTATCTACATGTAATAAAGTTGTTCAATGGTATTCTATTTTTTAATACGCTTTTATTAACTTCACCTGTATGTAACGGAATCTTTCAACGCAATTTTCACCAATTTCCAGCTATATGATAAACTTGAAAATTTCTACACGTTTCAAAGACCAATGACAATACAATAATTGCATAACTTTGTTCTAATGTTCTCAATTAGTCTAGTTAAATTACCCCTAAAATGGGAGTTTGCCTTGCAAAAGGTAATGTAGTATTTTTTACGTTTTTATATGATCCAGATGAGCCCTGAGAATAAAATATCAAATATGAAACTAAATTTGATAACGGGAAATGTTTGAGGGCAAAAAACCCAAACCTTTTGAACTTTTTTTTCAGATTTTGGAAAAAATATAGAACAATGCTTTCAATCGGAAAATTAAAGTTTATTAAATTGTGCGTCTAAAGACATCCTTTAAGCTGAATTTGATTAAGGCGTTTAGCATCAATCGATTGTCAAACATCGAAGAATTTTGTAACTTTAAAATGTTAGTTTTGGTCAACTTTAAGATTCTATAACCCCGAAATTGATAATTCGATCAAAAAATGTTACATACTCAAAAGTTGTTTTGTGCAAGATTACATTTTGAGCAAGATAGAATTTTTAAAGTAAAAGGATGCTCATTACTAATCTGAGATATGTCAAAGAAACAAAATTTGTTGGTTGTTTTTGGACAAACTGTGTTAAAAATGCAAACAAATCAGGAATAGTACAGGGAAATTAGCTTCGAACCTTGAAATCAATAAATTAAAAGGTTTGACCGCTGCAAATTGTTAACCGCAATTAGTTTTTTAGTTAGGTTTGGTATAAAAGCGTATTTTTCTAGTTTTTTTTAATTATAATTTTTTGTTTATTTTAAAACTCAAATGCAAATCTTAATAATTGTTAAGATTAAATTATACAAAGATTTTTCATAAACTGAATTTATTTATAGATCCAGATGATTATTCATTGTTATTCTTAAGGAACATTGTCCCAGAATAAATTTGTTTTCTATTCTATTCTAAACTGTACAATTTGTAAAGATGAACAGCTATAAACAATAGCATCCCTATAATCATCAACAACTAAAAAAATAACAGAGTAAATTTTATATAAGTATACAATATAAGTTTTTAAAATTTAACTAATATAATTAATAATTATAAGCTATTATATTATAAATGATTAGAAACTAAACCTATACAGGTTTATGCGACAAAATTTTAAATATTGAATTATAAATAAATTAAATAAACATGCATCAAATGCTTTTAATTATTATAATTAAATTCAGTACCTAACTAAAAGCACTATATAGTTTAAGGCGTCTTTAATAAGCAATAATAGTTTATATAAACCACACGTACTCTATATGTCAGTGCAGTTGTACCAATAAAAATAAAATAAAAAATAAAAATCTCTGGCTTTGTTGATTATATTGTACATTTCATTTTACCTATCAATTATAATTATATTTGCATTTCACAAATACATATATATTTTGTTAACTGCCCTTTGTATTTCACAAAAACATTTCTTTTATGAAAATTGACTTTGTTTACAAATTTTTTAAGTTTCTGTAAAAAAAACATAAAAGCTTCCCCACCCCCCTCCCCACCCTTTATGATACAAAACGTCCCACTTCCCCTTGAAGTTGTCGTTCCATCCTTGATACCTCCTGCTAATTGATACTACAACAGAAAGTCCTCTGTTGATAAAGAGAAAATATTTTCTGATGAATCATTAAGGAAAGGAAACAGATAAACTTTGAACCCTAATGAAACTCTGACCGGAGCTGAGAAGTTAAACAAGTAGCGGCAAAGAGAGAATATATAACTGTCGTGGAAGTGCTCCGATTTTTGCCTGATAGGAAGAGAACTTTGCCAATATAGACCGCCCTGTTATTTCCGACTGGGATTGTTGGAGGGGGTCCGGTTGCTAACAGCTAGCTGGGAAAAGATAAACAGAAAGGCCCCTTCAATTAGAGGGAACCTTTTTGACGGCGAGAGTTGAGTCGGCTCCAGATATTGCCGACCGGCCTCGCCAAATCGTTCGGTTCTGGACTCGGTGCCAAACTGCCATGCCATTTTGCAAACAGTCCTTTCTAGAAGTATTTTATCTTAATTAATATTACTGAATCAATCATTTTTCATTATAGTACAAATCTTCATTCTCCGTACCTTATCGACCCCAATAGCCAACGCACAGAAGGGTAATATTCTAATCAAGCGGCCAAAAATCAGTTTCACTAAATGCAGCGGAGATGGGAGAACCGTAGCTAATAGTCAATTGCAATATTGCGGGATTCAATTTATGGGCAGAAATCGAGTCTCCAGATTCATCGAATTTGACAATATATATATATATATATATATATATATATATATATATATATATATATATATATATATATATATATATATATATATATATATAGTTGAACTAATATGTTGTACTACGTTTATTTTGTTTCGCACCAAATGAATCTTTGAGAGTGTATACTACAGCGCTTCCTGTTACCGTATTTTTATAAGACCTACTCACTATGTATTATGAAATACCAGGTGTGTATCTATGATGTAGCATAATATTATTACTTAAATTATAGGATAATGCTATAAGAAAGATTTTTATTTTTTTTTGACTTGTTATTGTGAACTTCAAATTTCGATAAGAATTTTTTTATACTTCCCGATGAGTCCTGATAAATTTTTTAACATAATTGGTTGCTCAAGTTAAGTAGTAAAGAAACTTTAAATCATAGCCTGTCTTTCCAATCGCTCAATAATCTCTTTAAAAACATAAGAAGAGCTTTAATTAAGTTCAATTCGGTTAGAAAGCATTGTTTACGTTAAAGATTTTGCAAGGAATTATTGCTGCCGAGTGGTTGTTATCTAAGCGCAGTATTGAAAGTTATGTTTAGGCGATTAGTACTCATACTAGTATTTGTCACATATTTTGCTTTAGGGTAGTTCAAAGCCAAGAGTGAATGTAGCCATGAGTGAACTGGCAGTAGGCAATCAACACAGCTTTATTGCTTGTCTAGATTGTCTGGTGCTAGTGCCACACTTTTTTCAGGATGTTTTTATTGTATTTAGTTAAGAATTCTTTTGTATCCATTCCCTTCACCAACATTCAAAGAGCCTACCCTGTGTTTTGGTGCATCCAATCTTCCAATGTTAGGTCTTTTACATCAGCTACTCCAATAACTTTTTTTGTCTGACTAAATGGGCCAATAAGGAACTGGAACCCAGGTCAGATAAAGACTATATTCTTTTTTTTTTATTTTACTTCAAAGATTTAATATTTTAATAATAGATATATTAGCTGACCATAAACTGTTTACTTTAGCCAAAGTATTCTTGAAATCGGTTCAAGTATAATACAACAAGTAAATTTGAGGAAAATTAGTGCAATGACTTGTTAATAACATGTAAAGAACTACTTACTAGTAGCACTTCAATAAAAGTTCTACATTAGATGGTCTCTTGGCCATCTTATTTTCAGACATCAGAGAAGAGAGAAATGAGTGTGAAGTAACTTGGGAAACGAGTGGATTCGAGTTGGTATGGAGTTTACTATGAAATGACAGGTATCTGGTTTGGGCCAAATCAGAAACAAATGGAACATTAAGATCTTTAAGGATAAGTTTGTTGGTGACATAATAAGGAGCATTGAGAATTTTACGAAAGATCGGAAGATTAATTGGAGCCCTAAATCTCAACTCCGTATGTGAAAATGGTCCAATTATTTCATGCAAATAAGTCTTTTGTAATTTATTGGAAGTATTAAACGCTTGTTTAATAAATGTTGAAGTACTCGGAAACTTCTCGAGTAATTTGAACAAAAATTTACTATAATTGTTGATTACTGCGCACCCAAGTCATATAAACTATATTTCAGAAATTTGTAATCTTACAAAATTAATTATACATAACGTAATATATAATAAAATATTGCTGTACCATTAACAAAATTAGACTTTTTCCATCCTCGCCGTTTCGGCAAAACGGAGTTTTCTATGCGGTTAAAGTGGATCTGGGAAATTAATACAACTGACCGCATACGAATTTAAGATTTAAAGTTTATCAAGTTGCTAGGCTATCACACTTTTTTTGCGAGCGCGTTACCTCTGAGCCATACCCAACCCCAATATCAATATACCTAAAAGTTATTTTTTTAAATTACATTATACCTTGAATTACATAGGTCTTGAATGGTTTAAAAGTACAATGATAACAATAACAAATGCCATCTAACAGGTCAAATATGGCTCCCTGAAAGACGTCTTTCCCAGAGCGCTCATTCAATAAAGTCTGACGTTCATTCCATCAGGGCCTTATAGACAACTCCTGCCAGCGCCATCTCGATTTTAGAAGGAAAATCTTTTTCTTGTTCCGCGGTTTCCGTTTATTGATTCCCCGCTTTAGGTATTCATAAGGGCAGAAGATAGGACCCTACAAGATAAGTGGCTTTCTAACGAAAAAAAAAGATGTTTCAACTGATAAACTTGGAAAGAAAAAAAAAACATCAGTAGATTTTGCACGTTACAGTTAATGTTTGAATAAATATTTATTACGTTATCTTATGTTCTTGCAATAGCAATGGGATAATTTATACAGGAAAACAGATATTTGATTCGATAGAAGAAAAATTTGTTCCCTCTAATTTCTGTATATACACTGTATACATATATATTATTTATGTCTTTATGTAGTAATTAAGGAACATAATTCATTGTGATATATATATATACATATAAATTGATACATATATAAATTGAAAGATTTTACTTAAATATTTTTCTTCAAGACTTTTCTTTAAAGTTTCATGTCTGAGAAATCTGTACGAGGAAGTGGTAATGTGTGTTGGAGGTCTAATGGTTCAGTGTACTCCAGGGAGTCTATAATTCTTCCAAAGCGGATTGCACCATAGAGTTTACGTATCAGAATCTTAAGAATTAATTGAATCTGGCGCACATAATTAAAAATTAGTTTTTCAAATATAGCCTACCACTATAGGTGAAACAAAACAAAATTTGTATAAAATAATAAACCAACATAAATATGATTGTAAAAAGATCTGTAAATCAAATAATAATAAAACACCACTATTAGAGCATACACAAAATTTAAACCACCATTTTGATTTTGATAAGGTAGAAATATTACAACACAAAACAAAAACACATAACAGAAAAATTAAAGAGGCGATATATATAAATAAGACAATAAAGCAATAAATTATAAAAATAAAAATAGAACTATAAAAATTATAAAACAATAGATAAAGCAAACAATAGAAACAATTTGTGCAAATGTAATAGACAAATTAAAAATATAAGATTGGCCAACTTGAAATAAAAATAAAAATAAACAATAAACAAAAAATAAGAAAATACCCTTGTACCCTAGTGAGTTGATGATTTTAAATGTGACTGTAAAATAGACTTGGTGGTTAACACAAGAAGAATAAATACGTAAATTATATTATTCATATATTGTTAATTGGATTATTTAGATAAGTTAATTCATATAGTTGTATTGTTTACATGAAAGTGAATGGATTTTGATGCAAATATTGTTCCAGTTTGAAGATGGGAAGTGGGTCCTTAAACATGTAACAAAATATGGTGATTGTTAAAGAAGAGTAAATGCAAAATAAAGTAAATAAATTGTATTGAATAGCCTACTACAATGAAAGGCAATAGCTAATTGTCCTGTAATATTGACATTCATCCCCTATTAACAAAGCAGAGAAATAATAAAAGAATCATATCCAGAATAAAAACTAATGTATACAATGCTGATAATATGATTAATTAATTAATACAAACAAAATATATGTATATAAGTTATGAACGGTTTTAAAAAAAAAACGGTTTAAAACACTACCATAAGTACATTGCATGATAAAAACGTAAATTGATGGATTTATTTATTTAAAGTTTTCATAAATATAAGAAAGTTTTCTGACACTGGTCCAGGCATATCATATAAAATTACTTTAAAATCACGCTTTTCCGAAACATCAAAACATCTCACGACATTTTGTGAATTTAATAAAAAAATGTTAGAAATTAATCCGTCTAGTCCAAACGTTCTATCAGCTACATATCCAGATGACAGAGCAATTTTAACAAGGAATAAAACCCCAATTACAACTATATATTGCATGACTGGCATCATCTCTGGAACACTCCCAGAAATCACATTTACGTTTTCGACACGAATCATGCCCTCCAGTTTATCTTGACATCACAGTTATTCCACAGACAGACACTGTACACTACCTTGGTCTAATATTCGATAGGTGAATGACCTGGGGTCCACATATCAAGAAGAAAAAAAATGAAAGCTTAAGACTTTTATAGTCACTTTTTTTCAAAACTACATCTTAGACAGAAGGGAGGAAGACACCTGTCGCTTTGATTGACAGGTGGGAATAGAAATTTGAAGTTGAAAAAAAAAATTTTATAAGCAATTTTTTAAAATACTTAAAAATTTAATTTAACGGTATAATGAAATGTAATAATTAAACATTTATGAATAAATAAATATATATATATATATATATATATATATATATATATATATATATATATATATATATATATATATATATATATATACACAAGTAAAGTAATTAATATATAAAATAATTATAATATATTTATAATTATTATAAAAAAAAAAATGTCCTGACCACCTTTAGGTCTGACATTTTAATTTTCTGAACATTGCAATGTATTAATAACGCTACTTATAATTTACGTCGTACCAGATCTGTCGGATTTTGAAGTGAGACCTGAGGGTTATCAGGTTTTCTGGCTTTAATAACGGACCCTTGCCTCTGAATTATTTCGTTAAATAATTCATGACTTGCGGTAGAACGAACGAGTTAGGTAATTTCTGACAATGGATCAAATTAAAAAAAAGCGTTTACTCTGCCAGGTAAGATAATCTCTTTTATTTCAGAGCTCGGCGAACTGCTAATTTGAGTTTAATTATTTTATATTTTGATGGGGTTTAAAACAAACAACCTGAGATAAATAGATCATTTCCTAATTATTAACTATATTTTTATAGTCCAGTCTTTGTACCGAATCAATGCTTGGAAGAAGAGAATCATTAACAAAGATGGTTTTAACAATTAAATTTGGTTAAAACAATTTATCTATATTATACTGATATTATATACTTATACTAAAGAATAATTTAATTAGCTTTTCAAGCATCAATATTTTGACAAACGCCATTTGCATAAGGAGGAATATAGAAGTTTGCTAGAGAAACTTATTTTCTTTTTTTTTTTTCTCTTTCAGATTTTGATTCACACCTGTTATTAGGGTAACAATCAGTGAATGTGATGAAATTGTAATACTACAGGCCTTGTATGCGTGTGGGAGACTAGCACTCGATAGTACCTCCTCCTGGCATGGGTTAAAGGGATTTATTTGAGCAAATCTCTCATCCAGCTTCTTTTAAGCCTTCTGAGAGTATTTCCAGGTATGTCAGTCGTGGCCTTTTCATTAATGAGTATGTTGTTATCAGTGTGAAGTGTGTGGTTTGAAATGTACCAAGGTGATTTCGTGATTAGTCTGAGTAATTTTAATTGGAATATTTGTATTTTTTTAAGGTGTGTATTTTTTGCAGCCCCCCCCCCCCTCCAGAAACTAAAAAGATATAACTTCTTTTAAAATAATAACATTTTTTAAATAAACTAACACTTCATGGTACAAAAAAAAACCTAATCAAATAAAACAAAATCCTGAGAAAACAGGAAACGAAACTAAATATTGTTCATAACATTTTTACACCTAGTTCAATCCCTAAACACAAAACAGTTGTCACCTACATACTGGGTCATATTTCTTTTCTTTGTCTATTTTAAACGGGAACCCTATAACTATATCTACCCTAAGACATACTATGAGTTTATTTATGTCAGGAATAACTATATACATTTGAAATCAAACAACAAAAGGACGATCACATACACATACACTAAAAAAGAGTAATATTTTAAGCTCTTAAAGCTGCAATGAATTCAGTCAATATTCCTTTTGATTTACATTCACTATGTTCACGAACAACCAGAGATCACGCTCCTGTAACCCTGTTTACGAGGAGGGGGGGACAAACATCGCTCCCCTTAGAGTTCGAACAAAAACCGACAGCCATGGGAGTGCTCTAAAATGTTCGCGAACGTGTAACTGTTCACGAACATTTAAGAGCGCTCAGAGAGCTGAAACGTATCCACTTAATAAACGCATGGAGCGCTGGTGATTTAACAATATAGAACTTTGTTTGACTACAACTCTACAATGTAAATACATTATTTATTATTCCATTATTTCTATCGACCCTGAGTAAGTTTTTCATAAAAAACATAACTATAATTAGTTTTGAAGATAAATAAATCAAAACCTAATGAACGAATTTTCGTAAAAAATAAATATTTTTGTTACTCATAAATACAAGTAAAACTTTAATTTTTTCAATACGATCTTCTTCTTTTTTCTTTTTCTTTTAAATAATATTCACTTAGTGTGCTTAGCCGAGATTGTAAGAACCATTATTTTTTTAAATTTCAGACATAAAATTACGAACAATTTTATTATATATTTACCATCATATAGGAGGTTGAACGAGCGGCTTACCTGAAACAATAATAAAATTATAACATAATTAATGAAAAAAACAAAAGAAGGATTATAAAATATCAATTTATACAAAGTATGATAATATAACCTAGAATGTTGTCGACAGGGATGACTCTAGGAAAAGACTAAAACAAATTAAGGTCCTTTTGGGAAATTGATGCGATAAAAGGAATTGCGTGGACGAAAGAAGGAAGGAGCAATCGGAAAGAATGAGGAAAATGTGGGAAGAGAGGAGGAAGGAGAGAGGGGGTGTGAAAAGAAGTAAAAATAATGGTCTCTAAAGCCGTTCTGTGATAAAAAAAAAAAATCAGTATTTCTCAATTTATATGAATAAGTATAACTAAGGCGTTGACTTTCAAAATGGGATAAATCCACTATAAAATGCTCCACTATCGATTAGTGAAATTGTTTCCATTCAAAAATTACTGAGTGCCATATTAATATATAAGGTATTACTTCTCAGTCTGTTGTATTTTATAAAAAGTTTATATAGGTATTAAGTAAAAGCCAAAAGATTTATTTTTAAAAAAATGCAAATCCTGTCATTTATATAAAGGGTGAAAGAATTTATAGCATAGACACAGGTAGCTTCTTACCTGTAACAAAGAAAAAATTCAAAATTTTAGACTTCGCATCAAAAATTACATTAATAAATCCAGGGGTCTTCGTTGCCCATTTTAAGATAAGGTTTTCATACAGTTATTTATTTTTTTATTTTATTTTTTTTTTTAAATTCATGCGAACTCAAGAATGACACGAAAATTGTTTGTAATATGATCTGCAAAGTACTTTTTAACTATCGGAAGCATCCTAGTTGTGTCGTGTTTTTTTTTTTTTAATTCTCCTGAAAAGTTTTACGATTCGGAATTATTCCATTTTGACAGTCGATATCTCAACTTCAATCTACTAAATCCCTCACTAAGTTTTAATCATTGACAATTAAAAGAGACTTTGTGTCCAATCCTTAGCACTTAATTTATTTATTTATTTTTTTTATTGATTGACATTTGTTCAATTTTACAAGCTATCATATCGTTGAAAATTGATTGTTGTTATTGTTTGTTATAACTCAACGCCCTTATGTACTCCTATAAATCCTACAGGAAGGAAGGGTGGTTCTATAGGTTCCTATACGGTTATTCTAACCTGACTAGAAAGTGCAAGATTCATTGCAAGTGTCCTAATAAAATTCAATACAGACTTATTTTTAAATCACTAAAATATTTTTCTTTTTTATTAATAAACCATTTTTAATAGTTTTTCTTACTTGAATAAAAACAAAATAAGTGAAAAATGTTTTTCACAACTGTTTATGCGCTCAATGGAAGCTCTGAAATAAATGGTTATGGAGTGGCCCCATTAGCGATCTGCTTACTAATGTTTGATTGCTTTTCCCCCGTATTTGTCCCTTTGTGCTTAACTGGAAACATGTTACCGCTTGCTCATAATACCTTCCATTCGGAATAAAGGAGTTGTATTTTTCATTTCAGATTCGCAATTCAGACCACTGTAGGACCATTTTAAAAAATAAGGGTATAATTTCAAAATAAGGGTATAATAAGGTCATCAAGGAAGGAAGGTTGCGGTGGCTGGGACATGTCCAACGGATGCCGGACGAGAGGCTGCCGAAGAGGATGATGAGTGACAGACCGGATGGTAGCAGATTGAGAGGAAGGCCTAGAATAAGGTGGCAGGATAATGTGGAGGCGGACCTGAAAAATCTGGGGGTGAGAGGATGGCGAAGAAAAGCTATGGATAAACTCCAATGGTCATCTCTTCTGCGTGAGGCCAAGGCCCATCTAGGGCTGTAGAGCCAACCAATAAATAAATAAATAAATAAATAATTTTCAATTGTAAGGGAATAATATTAGTTATATAAGTGTTTGTAAGAATCAATAATACTGCTTCATTATCAACAATCAATGATATAATTGGATAGAGAAAATATAAAGCACTCCTTTTCTTTAAAAAAAAATAAAAATAAAAATAAAAAAATAAAAAAAAAAAAAAAAAAAATAAAATAAAATAAAAAAAAAATAAAAAAAAAAAAAAAAAAAAAAAAATAAAACTGCATGTGTTTATGTATCAGCTTTGATATTTTATAACTATATTAAAATGTTTTAAAGAAACAAACGAAATTGTTTATTTATAAATATTTTATTTCCTCGATGAAAAGTTACTCGAAAAAATTTCATCTCCTGACTGGAGAAACCATTGATCGTGGATATGCCGATCTATAATCTAATGTTTTTCTCCGTTCATATATTGGATTAATATATACATTTATATATATACATATTATTCAAATAACCTTATTACTTAAGTAATTAATTAAATTGAATGTTAAAAAGCACTTTGAAAGGTCACTTCTATTTTTTTTTTTTTTTTTTTTCATTAAAACCAATAAAGAGTTTATCATGTTTAAAATGCACATTTCCATAAAGGGATTGTCGTAATGTTTTATTTACACAAGTAACTGATTTGTATGCCAGATGAGAACACCATGTTTTTCGGTTTCAAAAGTAAATTTCTCTAATTTGAAATCGAAACAAAATCATTACGTTTAACATATCATTCGAAAGCTGATAAAATTTGCAAGTTTTTGCAAAAAAACTGTGAGCGTTGAAGTAATATAAGACATTGTGACCAAGCTGTTCTTTAGATCCAAAGTTTGTAAAATTCAAGGTGACAGGTACTCATCTATTATAGAAAATTTAATGCTAAATCCGAAAATGTGGTCAAATTTGAATAGTTTAAACAAAATGGAGATACTACAGCATTTATGGAAAAAACGTGGTTTCCTCAAAAAAGTCATTAATGTATCGCATATCTGCAACGGATTGAAATAGAAAGGTGAGGTCTGCGGCATTTCGCTACATTTTTGATCTAGTTTCACCCAATTTGTTTTATACACTGCGAGATACTCACCCTGTATAACAAACAATATTTTCCATTCAATTTCTGATGAGGTGAATGTCTTTAAATTTTCAATTCGAGCAGAACAAACAGAGCTGGAGCATGTAAAAATGTTACATTTTTGAGTGTGAAACAATAGTAACACATTTGGAAGTGAAGGCGTCTGAAAAGAAGATGGCCAAGAGATCTAGTTTTGTTTTTAATGAAGTGCTCCCAGTGAGTAGTTCTTCACAAGTGGTTTAAATTTCATTCTAATATTTTTCTCAAATTTACTTGATGTATATTGTATACAGTTGTAAATATCAATAAATTAAAAAAAATAAATTAATAAATAAAATAAAATAAAGTGAAAAAACCTTTCAACGTGACTATTTTTATTTAAACCATATTGCTCCTAAACGGTAAGTCCTAATGACAAATTGTATATAACAGAAAATATTGTTCTTCAAATTTCTGATAAGTTAACTGTCACCAAATTAAATTACCAAATTAGACGAGCAATACCAACAGAGCTAGAAACGCGTCAAAATAAATGTAAAAAAAAGTTATACCAAATAAGTATAGACCCACAGTCAAAAAACATATCTATGTCAAAAATTTGCAAGTAGCGATTTTTTATATTCTCATTAATCATAGAGATATAGGTAAATTGATAAATTAAACAGCGCCCGATAGGATAAATAGATTCAGCAGCAAGGAAAATTAACAAGATAAAGCTTCAACGTGGCTCATTGTTTATAATGCTAAATCATAGAACTGAGTGTAATAATTAATGGCTGACTGTATAATGTATAATGTATACTAATCTCAAATGCATTCTACCCTCTAATTGCAATTCACTAGCTAAGTCGATAGTGCTAATAAGCGGCACTTGTGGAACATGCGCGCTACCAGTGTTTCATTGAGTCATTACTATTCTAAATATATATATATATATATATATATATATATATATATATATATATATATATATATATATATATATATATATATATATATATAATGTATCCTATTATATAAAATGACAAGCCATTTTTCGTTCGTTATCACTAACCGCGAAAAATACTGAACCAATCTGTACCAAAGTTTAAACACATCATCTTTATAGTTCAGGGAAGGTTCACCAATAATAAAATTTAAATATTTTTAATTATATTACCATAAAAAGCGATAAATATGAAATTTGGTAATTGACCGATTGGTCTTATTTTCAATCCAATTGTTATTAAAAAAGCTATAAATATACGGAACGACATGTGGATCCCAGTGCAGTTTTAAAATCGACCGATATGTAGCCATTCTGCAACAGAGTTTGCATTGGTAAAACTATTAAACCCAACTGTACCAATTTTTAACTATAACATCTTCATAGTTATAGAAAGTTTTATAAAAATACATTTTACTAAACTAATAATTAAAATGTATAGCCTTGAGTGCCAGAAACGAAGTTTGCCAAACTACCAAATTCTTTAATGGTTTGAAATTAAAATCCAACCAGATCGATGAATAAATCTATTTCTGCCAATGTGGATGTCTAATTATGCTTTTACGTACTCTTCAAACACCTAACTAATGCAATTTTAACCAGGTTAAAATTACAACCATGCGTAAAAATATCATTGAAGAAATAATGCTAAATTCCATACTTCAATACAAGATATTTATCGATAAACAAATAAAATTCAATTATTACTTAAAATAATCTAACTTTATTTACTACAGTGGACGAAGGCGCGACATGGTATGCTAGTAATATATAAAAGGACAATCCATATTCGTTTGTGATCACTAACCACGGAAACCACTGAACCAATCTGTACCAAATTTTAAGTCGCGTAAAGATTTAGCACTACTGAAATATGATGATTTTCAACTAATTTGTAATTTTAAAAAAACAATAATATGCAGATAACAGTGCAGTTTGAAAATTGAAATATAGGTGGGAGCGCCATTCTACACGAGAGGTTACAATAATCCCATGTTATATAGATCTTGAAATTGATCTTAACAAAATTTACTTATAATCAATTAAATTATGTTTTTAAAAATAAATATGTGATCTGACATGTGGATCTAAGTGAAGTCTGAAAATCGACCAATGTATTGTTAATAATATGGTTAATATTCTCTGTCCAACCGGATTACGAGCTTATTCGTTAAAATTAAAAACTAGATTTCCAAATATGCTTTTCAGCCCTAGAATCCCAATTATTCCTATTAACCAACCATTTCAGTTCAAACTAATTAAATTTCCAATCAAAGTTTCTTTTGCTATTACAATTAACAAATCGCAAGGCTAGACTGAATGAGGGCTGAATCGGACATAAAAATTTTTTGGTAAAATTTAATATTTGAGTTACAAACATATATACCAACACTATTAGTGTGGAACGTGACATAATTAATATTTAAGGGGAGAGGGGGGGGGGCTGAATCGGACAATAAACTTTTTCCGTAAAATTTAATACTGGAATTTAAAATTTAATATGTCCGATTTAGCCCCACCCTAAATTAATTCTGTGACGTTCCACACTAATAGTGTTGGTATATATGTATGTAACTCCAATATCAAATTTTACGGAAAATTTTTTGTCTAATTCAGCTGCCCCCTCCCCCCCCCCAAAATTAATTCTGTGACGTCCCACACTAATAGTGTTGGTATATGTGTATGTAACTCCAATATCAAATTTTACGGAAAAATGTTTATGTCTGATTCAGCCACCCCCCCTCCCTCCCCCCAAAATTAATTCTGTGACGTTCCACACTAATAGTGTTGGTATGTATGTATGTAACTCCAATATCAAATTTTACGGAAAAAATTTTGTCTGATTCAGCCCCCCCCCCCCCCCCCCAAAAAAAAAATTAATTCTGTGACGTTCCACACTAATAGTGTTGGTATATATGTATGTAACTCCAATATCAAATTTTACGGAAAAATGTTTATGTCTGATTCAGCCCCCCCCCCCCCCCCCCCCCCCCCCCAAAATTAATTCTGTGACGTTCCACACTAATAGTGTTGGTATATATGTATGTAATTCCAATATGAAATCCAGTAGTTTTAAAACTGAGTAGTTGTACTTGCAGCCTTGCAACTACAGATACTAATACTCATTGGTATTTGCCGTCACAATTACTTTTTTCAAGTACATGTAATTGTACTTGAAAGCCACAAGTACATATACAGTATTTGGTAAAAGTATTTGCGAACTGCCTACTACCAAGTACACAATGTACTTGTTGTTCAAAGTACAAGTACTTGTAATTGTTTGTGTACTTAAATACTAATGTAATTAAGTACAGTCCAACTCTGTTTCCAATCATATCATTCTTATAATATCGGGAGATAAAACTCAAAATGTAGTTTATTCAGATATCTTATGAATTTATTTTTTCCTTTCTACAATGCATACACACATACCATTCATATTTATTATTGATAAATAAATAAAAGTTCAATTATTAGTTGAAACTATTTAAGACCTTTGCTAATGAGAGCGGGCGATGAGGAATAGTAGAATATATATAAAATATTAATTTCTTATTTTTATATCTTAAAATAATTACTAACAATTGACTAATGATATGGTGTATAGTAAAATGTTAAACATGTTATTTTGTTCAGTGAAAAAAGAGTTATGAAAAGTTTTTGGTACTTCATTTGTCTGACGAAAACTTAAAAAGTGAAGTTCACAAAATTTTGTTGTCCTATTTATTAGACCTGGAGGACATATCTTTATCTCCCGATTTATCTGCTCGTAGATACGCCTATCATAATTCCCCTTTCTCTAACATGGATCGCTTTTACCATTTTAACGGCGTATAATTTTAAAAATTCTTGTTATTAATGAGTAAAATAACAATTTAATAAATATATGCAAACTGTTTATTTTTTTATTTATTTTTTATTTTTTTTTATTATTTTTTTTGCTATTTTGTTCTTTAATAAATAAAGAACACTTTTTAATATTTTAATATTTAAAAAAAAAATATTTATATCTCAAATTTCATTGACACTAACTCAAAAAGTGAAGCCCGCAAAGTTCGACACCTCAAACAACATAATACTAACCAATAGTTTTTTTAAGTCAGAAGTTTTTAGTCGATTATAGAAAATTTATTTTTGTTTAACATTAGTTTTTTATGTAATATTTACATATTGACTTTTTTCTTACACATAAAATATATGAAAAGTTCAAAACATTTTAATCCCAAGAAAGTTGTATTATAGAACTTTTTTGCCTGAACTCTAAGGCGTGATTTTTGGAACGGGTTAAGGCTATAAGCGGATCACACAAGGTCAAGCTGATGATGGTTGAAGTACGTACCAGAGTACAAACCGCCTTTCCTTGCAATATGTCTGGTAAAGGGATCATATCACATCTCAAGCCTATATTTAGCAGGGCTCTCAGCGTTTTTTGATATAGCAAATGTGTAGAGGTAATCCATACAGCAGTGTAAGGCAGACCACCTCTGTGTAAATATGCATCTTGACCTGGAGACATCTGTGAGGATGTGAAAAGATAGTTAAGGCGATTAGAAGGGCAATCGATACTGTCTCTTATATGATATATTAACTGGCATAAATAAACATCTTTTATACTAACTTCATAATAATGAAAATACCAACAATGAAATTATTTTAAAAGGAAATATACTGTCCGTCGGTTTGTTCTATTTCGAAGTTTACCTGGAAAACATTCTAAACTTCCAAATTATTGCAAACTACTCATTTACATTACAATAATTAGACCAAATTGGATATACGAAGTCTGGCTTGAGGACTCCATTAAACCATTTTATTCCTTTCGTATCCAATCCGTAGAATCCTCCATTCTTCTTATTACGTGACTAATACCCTTATCTATAACGGTTTCAATATATTATATTTAGCGTAGTTGCAATACCAATCTTAACTGATGAGCTCCACACCCACTCGAATCCACCAGTCTCCAAAGTTTCTTCCACTTCAGATACCCCCTCCCAGGTGGGAATCGAACACACGAACATCTGCTTCAGAAGGGTCAGACCCAACCCCAACGCGCTCAACCGTCGAGTCCATACGAAAACGTTTATAGCCATTGCACTTGTAAAATGTGGGTTATTAAATGAAAAAGTTAACCAAAGTTGCTCTTCTTAAAAATTTAGGGCTGATAAAAACTTAGTCGTAAAATAAAAAAACGATTTAGAATGTCAATTTCTTTGAGATAGTTTTTATCTGTTTTAGACTTAGTTATTTTTATATAACTTCGTCAAATTGGAAGGGTTTCCATATTTTTTAAGACTTGATTCAGGGTGAAAGTTATCAATAATATTTGCTTATGAAGAAAGACAGTATAATATATAAATGATTGCGTTTCAGGTTCTTTATGCCTTCATAATTCTAATTTAGAATTGGACTAGGTAATAACTAATAACTAGTGAAATCCCAATTTTGAAGAGAAAAGATTTGTACATCGCAACTGCGAGTGCCCGGGGGTATGGATCAGTGAAGAGAAAAGATTTCCCTGGTTCGGATACGAGCTCGGTGGCCTAGAGGATAAGGCACCACGCTAGAGAAGTGGAGACTTGGGTTCGAATCCCAACCTGGCAAATCTTTTCTCTTCAAAATAAAAAATATATTAAAAAATATATTTATCAACAACTAATAATTATTTCATAATTTATAATATATGACGTATGTCAACAAGATCCAGTTAACAGTTATGTTCAAAGAACATTCGTCCCCGATTTGTACATCACAACTGCGAGTGCCCGGGGGTATGAATCAGTGAAGAGAAAAATTCTTTTGTAAATACTTTTCCCTAGCGATTTTAGAGCAGTTCCTTAGATTATTATAAGCAATCTTCAAAAAGAAAAGTTTTTATTTTGGATCCTGCATTAGCTTAGTATTTTTGCTTTTATGAATGAGCTGCTAGGTCTGTTTTTTGTTGTTTTTTTCATTGCCCATTCATTGAGGGTTGAAAGCCATATAACGGCCAGAGCAATATATTTTCTTTATATTTCTCACAATATATTTAATGAATAAATTAAAGAGGTAGTAAATACTATATAAAAGATTTTTATTATTATTGCCAATCATAAAATAAACTACTTCGAAATGGAACGTACATAAAAAAATACATCTAACCTTATAAATGAAATTAACATATTTACAGCAAATATATATAAACCTAGTTTAAATTTTTTATATAATACCCTCTTCCAATGTGAGGAAATACATGACATTAACATAAAATATATTTGTTTACTATCAAATAATCATTTCTAATATTCAGAAATTTATAGTACGTAATAAAATTGTGTTCCATTTCCCGCAAACGATCCTAGCGGCCATTTGTCGAAGGAACCATCGTAAAGAACTGGTCTTTCCATTTTTTTATGATGTCTTCAGGAGTCGTTACAGCGAATATGGGGGCATTAAAGATTCCGGAAACATATCCTTCTGTCTTGGATATATACGGACACCTTATCTGTTTTCCAGTATACGTGAAGAAAAATTAAAATAAATTATTTTTTTCTTAACATTCTAAAGCTAACTCGTTAAGAACTAATCCGTTATCGATTATTTTTAGATTATTAAATATAGTTAGATTATTAATATAGCACAAAAATATATATTTTTTATATTAATTTTCAGTCTTGTGATTGTTATGCAACTTTGTTTATATTAGCAAATGTAAATACAATTAACGCATCAATCTTAATACCTAAGTTATAAAACGTTTTCATCGACATAACGAAACCTATATTTTATTTTATTTTTTTTAATTTCATTTTTTTTTTTTTTTTTTTTTTTTTTTTTTTTTTTTTTTTTTTTCCCCATCGAGAAAAATAATTCACCAAGGCCTAATAAACATTTAAATATTAAAGTAAAATTATATTGCCCATATCAAAACCCTGATAACTTTTTTTGTCTATTACGATTAATCATGGTTTTTTATAGTTGTTACCGACTGTTATTTTCTTATATTATAATGAGAAATACAGGATTGGAGTTGTACAGAGCCCTAAATATCCTCTGTGCCCGGCTTTGCTTAATGCCCAGTCTGGCAATTAACTAACTGTCTAGTATCACTATGGCAAGACTGTATACTGGGCTGCCTGAAGCCGAATTGCCTCGTCAGCGTCTTAGACATTTAATTAAAAATAATTCTCATATATGTACAACTTACGAGGGGAGGACACACTCAGTCTCTCACGGATCTTGTTGGCAATTTTTTTGGAGGTTCCTGGTCAAAAAATATTAGACACGTATTTTGCCGTTCCGACCAATGGGCTCTAGGACCCGAGAAAAAAAAATAAAATAGCTTTAAATTAATTTATTTTTTACCTCGAGTTTAAAAAATGATATCGAAATGATTCTAGCACCAAGATTTTTAGTTTTGATTTCGAATTTGAGGAAAAATACAGTTGCTCCATAGATTTTGGTTTAGGTTAATTAAATTCTAAAAAAATTAATAGTTTTTTAAGCAAACTACCTTTATAGATCTTTTTACACGAAAATTGACGTCAGATTCTAATTCAGCACCTTCAAAAACATTAAAAAAACGCTTATTCAACAAAATCAAAAAATATCATTTTTTTCACCCTCTTCGAGGAAAATGAAATTTTTAAACCGATTATATGTTACATACCTTTAAATTGCCATTACTTTGTCACGCAATTCAGTGATTAATATCGCTGGAAAGAGAAGCGTGTCAGCTTCTTTCGATGTACATAAACGTAAAATTCGATTAACATAAACCTATTTAAAAAATTGGAAAATCCAAAAAACATTTTGAATTTTAGTTTGAGTTTGAAACCAGATAGGATGATGAAACCAAAGACATCTCAAGCGTATTAGCACCCTATATTTCGTGTGAAAAAGTTGATAAGTTTTACGGTCTAAGTGTAATTCCTGTTTTTGTCAATTTAAACAAAAGTTACCCTACCTATTTTAGTCAGGCAAATTTTGAAGCTTACAAATTTTTATTTTTCTGTTTGGATGAAATTTCATATTTAAGGGTTTTTATGAATGCTGAATTCGAATCCGATGTTGGTTTTTGTGAAAAAAATATATTTAACGTACTTCACTTGAAAAATTTTAGTATTTTTAAATAATTTTTTTTATTTTTTATTTTTTACTTGGTAATACTACAAACGACTGTTTATTGTTGGCACAGTAACTATCCTTGAGATTTTAAACCGATTGCGATATCCCGTTTCGTTGAATATTCCATTTTATAAACACTAGTCTTGTTTATTTAATCCTTAATAAAACAAGGAAATGTTGAATAGAGGGAAAAAACCATTGCAGTCTACTCACAAACAAGCACCATGGTAACATGAATAAGGAAATAAGCACCTGTACAATGCTCCTCCAACATAAAATCATATAATTATCGGTGTTACCCTACAGTGCAGGACGGTCTGGGTAAGCATGCGAGCAAGATAATGGCTGTGGAAATGGGGTTTCTCATGAGGATATAGGCGAAAACTCGAAGGTACTTTTAAACCTTAGAAAAACAGTGGAGCAGTTTGATCATGTAACTAGAACTAAATAATTTTTAGCTTTACAGTAAATTTTAGCTTTTACACTGTAAAATGTGGTAGGAAATTTTTTTAGCCCTAGAATTCCATTTCAGCTCCCTCAAAACTCACGAAATGTATGTATATATATACAGATACCAATTAAAAAAATATATATATATATATATACTAATTATGAGTAATAATTTGTTATTTTTTTAACTCGAGATAAAAAATAAATTAGTTTAATGCTATTTTATTTTTTTTTCTTGGCTCCTAGGGCCCATCGGTCGGAAAGGCAAAATACGTGTCTAATATTTTTTGACCAGGAACCTCCTAAAAAATTGCCAACAAGATCTGGGAGAGACTGAGTGTGTCCCCTTGTTAGTATGTATAATTTACAATTGTGCAGATTTCTATATGACACTAAAAGGATAATTTTATTAATGTCTATAAAAATATTTTTCCAAATATATAACCGGAAATATTCACGGAAGGTGAAAGTAAAAAAAAAAAGTAGTCGAATGATAAAGAAGGATAGAATTGAAAGGATTTTTTAACAAAACTTAATTGACTCACGTATTCTTCTCTGATGATGAGGAATCAAATCCAGAGAAACACAAATGGCTTAATCTTGAAAAAAAAATAGAAAAATTATCACAACTGACCATTTGAATTGGATGAGAAATCCCAGTAATTCGCTACCTGAAAATCCGAGGGATTTACTTCTCATACCTGACTCTAGTGATGGTTCTATTTTTCAAATAGACGGAAATAATGATTTCAACTACTGCAAAGCCATTGTGTTCCATATATTGAATATTACAAATATTTAAAACTTTTATAATAGTTAATGTTTTAGTTTGTAAATGTTTATACATCCTTAGCAATAAAATAACGAGTAAATAGATCATATACCTCATAAATTAAAACATGCAGTATGTTTTAACGAAGTAGTTTTTCCGTATGTTTATCTAGGTTTTTATTATTTATTTGTTTAACCCCTCCCTCCGCAAACACACTAATATTATATATATATAAAACATAGGCACAATGTTATTTATTAATTCGAAAGTAAAATTCCTTGAGACTGTCTCCGGTAGGATTATGAAGTTGAACAGACTCGGAATTTAGTCTGGACTGAACTGTTTGCTCAATAGTTTGCGGGTGTCTAAATCAATCAATACTGTCTAAACAGTGCTGGATCATATTGATACAACAGCTCATTGCAAACAAACATGGGGCAGTTATTGGGCGAGACAAGTGATGATGCAAGTGAATTTTTCCCATTTTTTAACCACGAAATCGACAATTTTTTTAGTATTATAGTATTTAAATATTTATTTAGTATTTTAGCAAAGAAAGATAACTGATTTTTCTATACCATCCTACAATATGATGGATTTCCAGTTAGCTTGTAACTAAAACCAAAGTTCGATGTGGAACTTTAAGGTTAAAATTCTCATTTGGCAGAAAAGTAGCATATATCCTTTTTGTCAGTTTTTAAATTAATTATCTCATTGTAATAGCAATCTTGCTTTATTCTGAATGCCGGAGGAGTGAAGCCAAGAACAGAGATTGGAATTATTTTACATTTTTTGACAGTCTAATAAAAAGAGGTTAATACCTCAATTCGGACCCTTCCTGGATGGTTTAAAATTAATTCCGTAGCAGTCCCACGTAATGAATCTCGAACTTCGAATAGGTTCGTAACCTATTGGATAATCCGACATTTTTTTTTTTTTTATTAATTAATCTTTATTCTGGGACACCTTGTCCCCTAAGAATAACATAAAAGTAAAATAAAAAGGTATTATTGTCTGGCTGCGTACATATCAGGCAGCAACTAATATAGAATGTAAATTGTATACATGTAAATATATAAAGTGAAATTTGGATTTAAAAACAAGTCTTCGGGTTTATATGAGAACAAAAAAATACAAAGAAATATTCTAACAATAATACATTATTACATAATATAGGAAATAGATGAATAAATTATGTTTAAAGGACGTGAGAGAAGGAGCATTGCGGATCGAAATGGGTATAATAAAATAAAGCTGCACGATTAATAAAGGATTTTTCAAAGAAAGCTGTTCGATGAGAAGGCTGATATCTGGTGTTCAAAACATGAATGGAAGAACAAAGGGCAAAGATGTCGTAAATGTACGAAGGTTTTTTGGGCTTTAAGGATTGGAATAGAAAGGAACCAAGGAAGTATTGTCGCCGAAAACTTGGATAAAGCCACCTTAAATTAGAAAACCTAGCAAGTGATGTGAGAACGCCTGGGGATCAACATTCCTGCCTAATTGTACATAAGTACTTAAAAACAAAATAATCAACAAAAATACAACAGATATGTTATATTTTTATATAAATAAATTTAAAAACAAGATCTTTAAGAAAAGTTTCGAATTTTTAAAATTACACACTTAATGGGAATTAAAAAAACATTTTGATTGTTTAATCATTTCATAAAATAAAATTATTCCCTGTTATATTTTCAATATTCTTATAAGCTAATAGCGTTATGAACTGCTAGAGTTACTAGTTTCATCTATAAATAATAAAGCATCAGATTCAAGTGTCAAAATAAAAAAATAAAAAAAAGTGCCAAATATTGAAGGTTTCCATAGGATTTCATTCTATACCAGTAAAAAAATAGTTCTACCAGAATATCGATATTAGCTTGTTGTCTCTAAACAAGCTAATAAAATTATCATGTTTTAATAACTATTTTATTGGATAGTTACTTTTGCTACTAGCAGTTACTAGATAGTTATTTTTTAACTAATAAACCCTATTAACCTAAGTGAAAACATAAATTATTTTAATTTTTTTTTTATCAATATTTAAGAACTGATGCATATATTAGAAGACATGTAGGACTTATAGAAGTAAAATGCGCGGCCATAAATATTAGAAAATATGAATGATGGGAGAAGATGAAATAAAACAGTGCAGCTCACAATAGGACATTAGCAGATGAGAAATCAAACGCAGAAGGGTCACGCGATTTAGTTTTAATTGTGGGGGTCTCGCAGTAGTTAGCGGACAGCTTATAACTCCCATTATACCCTATACTGGCTAACACTCCCACTATTATTTACCACGTGAACTATGGACTTTTATTACAAATAATTAAAACTTTATTGCAATGTTACAGTAAAATTTAAATTTAAGGAATAATATTATAACTGTGATATAAATTTCGATAATTATGTGAAAGAAAGAAAAATTACTTAATTACCAAAGCTGAAATATAAATATGAACGCACAATACCCTATAATAAAATATTATGGTCGCATATCAATATTTTAAATAGATTCCTATACATATTTTATCGATTCCTTATCTCTAACTCTTTAAGTTATCTATAAAAGTGTCCTTCATAGTATAGGTATAAATCTTCAGTTTTACTTACGCTGGTGATATATGCATGAATATTGACATATTTATTGCATCTTAAACCCCCCCCTTAAGCCTCAAAACCTATGAAGATATGTGTCAAAACTGGAGAATCACTAAGCAATTAAGCTGATAAATTATCGAAGGTTGTCTTCTGCATTTATAATCGTCATCATCTACAGGTTGACAGGGGGGCTTTCCTAAATAATAATAATAAATAGATAAATGTAATAACAAAATATCCTCTGATCTGGTGTCGCTTTATTGACAGTTTCCCTTTATTTTCTATTAAACAATATTATTTTTTCTTTTCTTTTTATTCCAATGAAGTGTTTATTATGTTTAAAATATACTTTTTTATTAAGGGATTATCATGTTTTATTTACACAAGTAACTGATTTGTATGCCAAATGAGAACACCATGTTTTTTTCGGTTTCAATAGTGAATTTCTCCATGAAATTGAAACAAAATCATAACGTTTAACATATCATTCGAAAGCTGATTAAATTTTTAAGTTTTTGTAAGATTGGACGTTTTGAGGATAGTTTTTTTTCGAAGAATGGTGAGCGTTGAAGTAATATAAGCCATTGTGACTTCCCCAAAAAAGGTAAAGATCAAGCTGTTCCTTAGATACCAAGTTTGTAAAATTTAAGGTTACAGGTACTCAACTATTATTAAACTTTAATGCTAAAGCCGAAAATGTGGTCAAAATTTGAAAAATGTTTAAACAAAGTGGAGATATTGCAGCTTTTATGGAAAAAAACGTAGTTTCCTTCAAAATGTCTTTGATTTATCGTATATCTGCAACGAATTGGAATAGAAAGGTGAGGTCTGCGGCATTTTGATACATTTTTGTTCTAGTTTCACCCATTTTTTTTTTTACACTAAGAGATACTCACCCTGTATATTATATTATAATTCAGTATAATACTATAGTATGCATTATGTGAAAACTCTTAAAATACTAGATGCGATTCACAACACAGCAATCAGAAGAAATCATATCAATCTTATCATCATATTAATCACTCCTATCACCCGATTGGAGCTTTATAGAACAAGAAGCCAAAGTTTACTCAAGCAGTTATCCTGGAACCACTAGCTCTCTCTCTACGCAGATCGCTGACGAAATAGAGCCTGGTGGTTCTGTTTTAGTGATGGACACTGAAAGTTCTCGTGAGTTCAGTCATGATGATTTAAGATATGATTCTTATGAATTATTAGAACGTGAAGCAAAACGTTATGTTCTTTAGGTTCTAGTGGTGAAGTTTTGCCAGATGATGAATTATTTGTCATCGAAGATAATAAAGATGATGTTGAAAAACGTTTAGGTTATATCGAACCTCGATATACAGATATAGGTTTTGATGAGTTTAATGAAAAATGTAAATTAAGCTTTTACTAGGAATAGGGAAAAGAATGTTGAATTTGACGAATTTTGATGCGAAATGTAAACTAGGTACTGTGACTGGCTATGAAGAGGTAAAACGCTATCTTGTGGAAAGAACAAAAAGTGAGCCGTATGTTTCCGATTTTTGGAAAGCTGCTCGGCAGCACAAAAAATTATTTCATCAAAAAAGTTTTGATTATACTCCAACAGAAAGTATTGACTCTTCTGAAGATAGAGGGCAGGCGAGTAAGAGCGCAGCAGATATTCCTTATACATTATACAAAAGTCAACAGATGAATGGTACGTCTTCTATTTACGAATGCCGGTCTCCAATTTCTCCTAGGAAAAGTCCAGCTAAAAGGTTAACAGTCGAATCTGAAGAGAAAAAATCTTTTAAGTCATAAAAGAAACTATCCAAAACAAAACAGGATTCGGATTTAAATTCACAAGATTCTGGACTTTCACTAAGTTTAGGCGCTGAAAGTGTAAGTAAAAGAAATCATAGTTAAATGATTCAAGGATGCGCAAGCTTACTGAGAAAATGTTTATTTTGATAAAATCAGTTCTAAAGAGGATATTTATATTTATCCTTATTTATACTTGTCCTAACAATAATAGGAAGTCTCGAAGTGCTACTGCTGAACTCCTGCCTAACAGGAGAGGTAGGACGAATTCAGCTTTCTCCGAGGTTCAGTACTAGCAAACCGTTCCATTACCAGAGGCTACTGAAGGTCAGAGGTGAACAAACTACTTTCTTACTGGAAATTCTACTTATTCTTTCATACTGTTTACAAGGCCTCCATAGGCCATCAAAACAATTGATTGAATTGAGTGAAATAGATGATCGGATTACAAGTCATTCATAGAATAAGATTTGTCAAGATTTTAGGTCTAATCGTCAAACAATTATGCTTTTCAAACATATCTCGTTGCATACTATTAGTTATTAGACGGTTCATATAAATCAATAAATATGTACAAGGTGATTCCCTTTTCTAAAAATTGAGTAAAACTAGACCGAAAATGAAGAAAAATGAATCTGATTGCAATTTTCAATTCCAATTCCTAGTGCGTTCAGACCTTTACCAATTTATAATCTATACTTAGTCTTTGGTGAACCGAGCCTAACTTTAAGAAGATTCTAGTTAACACTATCCTACTACTGATCTCTAATATCTATACCTGACCATCCAAATCATCGCCTTTTTCATAATCTTAATAAATAACCAAGGTAACAATGGCATTGCAAGTAGAACAGAAAATCTTTTTCAACTCTCACAATGAGAGGACATACTTCTCTCATGGATCTTGTTGGCAATGTTTTTGGAGGTTCCTGGTCAATAAATAATAAACCCATATTTTTCCGGTTCGACTAATTGGCCCTAGAAGCTGAGATAAAAAAATGAAATAGAATTAAATGGTATGTTAAAAAATAATAATAACCATTAGCAGTTTTAGCCCTTTAAGCCAAACAACATTTTAATATATATATTATTTAATAATAAAGGTCGAATGTTCAGGGTTAGTTTTCAGATTCCAAAAGCTGGGGCGGGAAACTATATCTGAGAGATGAATAGAAACAACCCAGGCTACGGTGAATGTTTTAACGAGACCCTTTGTCGGGAAAACATCTCAGGTAAATGAATAACTGCAAGTTCCTAGCAACTTTTGTTGAAATCATTTTACAGCTAGCACGGTCTCCGATGGCGCCCAATTCATAATGGAACAAAATATTCGCTGTAGCATCCTTTGTTTCCACGGGTAATGGTTTTTGCAAGGAGTCATCTAATGGAATAGAGCTTTCTATAAAGCTCATTCTATATAGCTTACGGCTTCAACAAATGTGTTGACAAGAAACGTTTTCCTATTAGAATGATTACTATTATCCCAAACTTTCCTCATAAAAATTTCAATAAGGTAAGGATTGTGAGCCATTCAACAAAACCATCTTTTTCCTGTTTTTTCTTTTTTCACCTCCTCTTCCTTGTCGTCTCGGCAACTCCTATCCTGGATGAAGGGATGAGGAATTAATTCTTAGAATTTGCCAGATGGATTGAAACCTATGATTCAATATCATGATTGCTTGCGTTACGCACTATTTTTCGATGTGACTGAGCTAGGATCTTTCCCTCAACAAAACCATCACAATTAAATTGAAAAACAAGGATAGATGTAGGAATAGAAAGTAAGTCTTGCTTGACTTTATCTACATTATATGATAAGCCCAGAGTTTTATTTAAAAGCTATAATGAAACAGTAGTAGTCCCATAAAAAAATAGTGTAGAGCCACTGACTTTGATGACTTGAACTTTCTCTATTTCGCACGGGCATTGCAGATGTTTTTTCTTTTATTTTTTTAATTGGGATTCTGCCAAAACTAACTCAATAAAATCCCAAAAAAATAATTCATTTCTAGAAACACAACAAAAAACTTTTTAAACGTACTTGTTCTTATAGTAGTGCCTACAATTCATTGTCCCTGTAAACTGAATGCTTATCGAGGTTTGCGAGCAAATGTTTTGTACTTAATAAACACCTGAGAACCTCTGCGATCTCCCACCATAAGTGTCTCCTTTGTAAGGCCCTCATCAAGTTTATTCTCGCTTATTGATAGGAGACCTGGACCCTGACTGGCGTTGGAGAAAAGGGATTACTTATCTTCGAAAGGAAAAGTATTCGTCCGACCTATCAAGGTATACTTGGCTAAGGAGGACAAACAACTAGGTGTATGGTCTTTATGGGGAGGTGGTTGTGATGAGATGCATCAAGCTTAAAAAACTGCGTTGGACTGGCCACGTTGCCAGAATGATAGAGAAAGAAATTCTCAGGAAGCTGCTGGATGGAAGGCTGTGCGGGACAAGAGGAAGGCTCAGACCGGGTCCTAGATGAGAGGACGCCGTCATTCAGGACGCTCAGGAATTGTTGAACAAGCGCAACAGGGAAGCGACTGCAGAGGATAGAGCTGAGTGGAGAAGACTCCTTGAGGCGCCTAAGGACCAACTGGTCTGTACAGCCACTGAGTAGTAGTAGTATCCCTGCCAACTGCGGTATTGTAAATTTTCAGTATATGTTTTAGTTTTTATTTAAATCATACTGCATATTGTACATTGCTATTTAAAATATGTGCCTAAGAACAAAGTTAGCGTTGTTCATAATTAACTAAATCTTAGAATCTAACAAGGAACAGCTAGAAGTGTTTTTGCATTCAAGTTTTCTCATAAATTAACTTTTACTTGGTATTTGAAGTTTTTAAAAATGTTTTATCTGTATTCTCAGTGAATTGTATTGTTACAAGACATGAGTTATGGATAGGAGGTCTGGCTAGAAGAACCCTCCTGCAGACAATGGACACACCTCCTTGAGAGTCCTCAGCTCTTGATTAATTAATAACATTAAGGATTAAATAACCTTCTTCCTCGAGCTGCCTTTGTCCTGCCCAGGGCGTATTCTCACTGTAATTAACTGATAAAAAATGCTATTATGCACAATCCTTGTGCACTCTTGCAGAGGGACCGGTCTCTAGATCAAAGGGATGTTGTTAACAAAGGATTTTGAAAAGAGGTTCTTCGTTGTTGACCGAAAGGTTTTTCTGCGCCTGTAGGGATTATCTTTTGTTCTGAAAGCAAGTTCTAACTGAATCTTAGATTTCTTACATGACTGTTTGTTTATTTTTGCAGCAAAGAAAACCTTGTTCTGAAATTAAAAATAGAAGTGCTTACGTTCTTTCTGAAGCTTTGTAATACTCCCCTTTTTAATGAAGCAATATTCATGTTTACAAACTGATAACTCCACAGAATTGTATGGGGTAAATAGATATGAGTAATTAAATAAAATTAATTACTATATGAGTATTAAAAATTAATTACTATATAAATAAAATAGATATGAGTAAATTAAATAAAATTGATAATTAAGTACCAGCAGCCTTTCAATAGATATGCAATGTTTGTTTTGTTTTTATGAAAGATCTCACAAATACCTAAAGATTTACATGAAGTGGTTAATATTCCTGGGAATGAGCAGGAGAGGCACAAACGGAGATTGTTAACTGAAATCCTTTAGGAACCTCTTGACAACCACACAGGTCCTGGGATACGAGTTGCCTGATATTTCAAATCCAGAGCAATCCCAGATTCAGCCTATTTTACTAGACTTGTCTGAATAAAGTTAAAAAAAAAAAAAAAAACAAGAAATAGATTCATTAAAAATTATTTGTAAAATGGCTTGCATAAAATGGCAGTCGAATATTATATGTATAATCTGTGATATCTTTACACATTTTTTGTCAGTGTATGTTAAAGATAAATTAACAGTTTGAGAAATATATAAGTGGATTCGATTGTAAAATCATCTTTGTATTTCGCGTAATTTTAATTTATTAACTTGATTTTAAATTAATTTACTATCGAAATAAATAGATCTTAATATTCCATATTTCCCAAACCAGATACATTTCCCTTGAAAATTAACTCCATAATCACCCAAATCCAATAGTCTTTCAAATTGCCTCTTTTTCTAGGCTCCTTAATGAAGATGATTTTAGGACATTCTAATACAAAATTTTGGTTGTAGTAGCCTTAAAAATTATTCATATATTATTTTACAAGTGGTGTTCCTCCATAACGGTTTTTTTTTTCATTGCATTTTATTGATTTTATTTCAGGCTTTCCAATTTTCAATTATAGTAAATTGGTGAAATTCTTTATTTTTCTCCTCTACTTTATAATTGGCACCATTTTATTGAAAGTAATTTTTTACCAGAGTTCAGTGATTGGGGCGGTGATTGTTTTTCGAAAAAGAAAAGCCCCCTCCCTAACAGTGTAAATTATTTTAATTATTTGTAAAAAGTTCTTTATTCATAAACGTGGGAGGAGCCTAGACGGGGAATGCTAGTTAATATTTACAAATAATATAAGTTTTGTTATTGTTTACCAAAATAAATCTGTAATTATTTATTAACAAAAAAAAAAAATT
Organism: Euschistus heros; assembly: GCA_003667255.2. NCBI lineage: Eukaryota > Metazoa > Arthropoda > Insecta > Hemiptera > Pentatomidae > Euschistus > Euschistus heros. The sequence goes on along the minus strand of RCWM02000044.1, from coordinate 3,896,568 downwards.
CAGAACTATTGGGAAGCCTGGTGTAAGGGCATCATTGTTGACAATGATGTTTGAAGTTTCCAAATCCAATAGATCGTGATCTAATTGAGATCTAGGGCGCCGGTGTACTTCAAGAGCAAGTCTGAAGAATGTTGCAACGGCCCGATGGACTTGTAACTTTGTTTCTCTCAACTAGAGGACATAGTTTTCAAAGTTCTGGACAGCTCACTTGGTCAGGATTGGTCTGGTCTAATAAATGTTAGAGTGTGCGCCACCAAGTAATACTCAGTTTATGTCATGGTTTTTTTTTTTCTTTCAAAATAATGTAGATAGATCAAAAACTAATTCTGTCCCTTCTAAACTAGAACCATACATAAAATAAAATCTAAAGTATTTCTCATCACAAGTCTCTATACTTTTAAAGGATTTGATTCCTGTAATTATTTTAAATGTCAAAATAAATAAAACTATTCAATTATGATTTATCATTTTTATGGATAAAATAATAGCTCCATTGACCAGTCTGAAACAATAAAAAAAAAAAAAAAATAGTGCTTTTTACTGAGAAATGTTCTCCTCATTTTTGGTAAAATACTGAATTTCATACCTAATGATTTAAAAAAGTCCACATAAAAAAAATGTAGTTTTTTTAACTTTCAAGTCAGATAATGCTAAAAATTTCCATTCATTTTTTTTTTATTTTACTGGTACAATATTTGATCTTTATTGCTGTTCGTTAAAAAATAAAATAAATAAAAGCCTATTCCATTTCTACTCATGAACGGTCTTGTGATCACTACTTAGGTAAAAGTCCATGGTTTTAGACGGTTGTTAAAGATTTGGCCAAAATCACACTCATCACCAGGTTTCCCCTAATGAAGAGTACTCGCATTACAGAGGCTGGACATGCTCATGTACTCCAACTAGGGCAAAAATAACGGGTTACCTACTGGTTAGCAACCTATACTAGCCAGGATGGGAAGGTCAAGATAAACTTCAAGATTCGAACCCACAACCATTGGTAACAAGCGCGCTGAGACCTTCGCCTCAACCCGCTCGGACATCTAGTATAGATTTAATAGATAAAGGATAGGAAAGCATAGATTTAATAGAAAAGCATTTTTATTATTATAATTGTTTTATTGTTTTATAAAGAGTCGCGTTTCATTTTTATATAAATATCTTTTAATTATTCCACGCAAAAAATATGTCAATGTCAAATTGATAACAAATGTAAAAAATAAATACGTTTAAAATCTTAAGATCGAACACGAAGAAATGTACTTATTGTTCGGTTACTGGAATGGAAAATAAAAATTTAACACTATTTAGTGTGACTCAAAACCATTATGAATAAAACGGCGTTATGATAATATTACACACGCACAACATTACTGTCTTACTGGCAGGGTTGGCTCCACCCAGTACTAGCCAGTCCAGTAACCAACCAGTTTGTAAGGGAATAAAAAAAAAGGTTGATTTTTCTTTTGTAGCTACAATAAAAAAACGAAGTAGTTGTTCACATCCCCCAACACCCGATTTCACGTGTTTAACTTAAATGCTAAGGCCTTTAAAAAATATATATATATATATTATATAAAACCTAGATAATTTTTGTTAGATGTTTTCTTGTTTTGTTTTTATTTCATATTCATTCATGTTTAAGAAATAATTTGGAGCTCGAATTCAGCACCATAAAACATAAAAAATTCAATATATTTTTTATTTTGAAGAGAAAAGATTTGCCCGGTTGGGATTCGAACCCAAGTTTCCACTTCTCTAGCGTGGTGCCTTATCCACTAACCGGGCAAATCTTTTCTCTTCAAAATAAAAAAATATATTAAAAATATATTTATCAACACCTAATAATTATTTCATAATTTATAAAAAATTCAATATTATTATGTCTTGGATTCCCTATAACCCCCTCATACATAGACTAACAAGTGAAGACGATCTTATGTAAACAGTAGTAGCAGTCTATCTATTCATCTTCATAGATTTTAATCGATCAACATTTAATCAACTAACTAAAACCACAATGAAAGTACACATAAAAAATACGGGATAGCTAAAAAGACACAAACTCTTAAAACACAGACTTTCCAATCAAAATAATTATGTCTTATCACACTAAAAATCTGGGACTTCAATAACAAAACATTACGCACACACTTCCGCATAACTATGCCACAAGATCACATCTAAACTTCATACAAAAGATTTCATGAAAAACTCTTAGCACATATGAACTATCTAATAGAAACCATGTCCTTGAGAAAAAATCTATATAATACCCGAATAAGGCAAAAAGGAGGTGATTGTGGAATTTATTTGGATAACATGAATTAAAAATCATGACAGCAGTAAGAAGAGCTGAGTGCTGACCTCCTTCATGTCTGACACGCCAGTTACATTTCATATTACTATCGCATCTGCTTATAATACGGGATAAGTGACGTGTGTTGATTTAAAAAATTAAATATAAAAAAAAAGTTAAAAAGCAGCTAACGTTTTATTAATTTTTTTATACAGAATATATTTATTATCTGTAAAATAATATTGGTTTATATCTCTTTTTTCTTTTTTTTGACTATATATTTATTCAGTCCTGTCAATTACAATTAGACAACCAGTGAATGTGTTGTAAGAAATAAAATGGCGTAAAAGGCATGAGGGAAAGCGGAACCCAGAAGCACCTCTAGTCTTTATTTTGTTTTATTTTTTATTTTAGTATAGGTGGTTTCTCATTCAGCTCCTTATTAGCCTTCTCTGGGAGTTGTCGGGAATATGTGTTCTTGCCATGTCATTTATAAGTGTATTAGAATGTCCTTGTAATTGATTTATATCTTCTATTTTTTTTTTATTTATCCAAAAAATGTTTATATAAATATAAATATTCTTATATTCCTTAATCTCCTTATAATATATAAATATATATTGATTTTTTTTTCCATAAATATACCCCTAAATAAAATCGTAACCTTTAAAGCAAGCATCGTCTCCCTCCTTCAAATCATAAAATACTAAATATAACCTTTAACAGTTTTCAGTTGAGCGGACGCCATGAAAATAATTTCAACAATTTTACGGAACAATAAATTACCTCATGAGCAGAAATAAGAAAGACCCCGCTAATCCGAAAATCTTTTATTCATATAAAACCAAGAAATTCATAAGTTAAAAATCAGTTAAATGAATATAAACAGTATTACAAAGTAAAATCATGGGCCAGCCAAGGAGCGCCATCCTGCTCCCAAAGGCATGAATTATTTAAAATGGAGGAAATTAAATTCTGCGAGGATTTGCCACTGTGTTCGTAAGGTATTAAAAATGTTTATCGTCCCGTTCTGGAATGGACAGAAAATTCGAAGTGATAACAACGGAAAATTTTATTCGGTTGATGTAGTCAATGCTTCGTTACGATCTTTTGAAAGAAATTACATAAATCGAATTAGTGAGGTTCAAACAGTTTGCAAAAGCAACACTTAAGAATATTTAAAACACATTCACAGAATAATTTACGTTACTAGCGAAATGTGCATTTCATGTACTTTTCATAACTATGAAAAATTATCTAAAAAGAAAAAACATTTATTTATAATGTATCTGAACTGCAGCATTAATGTAAAATTAATCACTGGGCGTATATATCATATATATAGAATTAACCATATTTTCTAAAAGGCGAAACTAATTACAAAATTTGTAATATTTATGAGATTCTCTCGATCATAACAACTGTACTTACAAACTGGATGTAATAATTATTATACCTTTTTTTTTTTATTGCGTCACAATGAATGACCTCAAAGTCGTTTTCCAAATTTTAATAGAATTTTGTTATAATTTTTGTATGAAAAAGGTCCTATTGATGTTTATTCAATCTAATATGTGAAAGCATAGCTGATGGTCAAAGAGTACATCCATAAATGTTTTTTATTTATATTAACACATTTCTTGTACTAGGTTGTATATCAGATCAAAGTTTCTATCAGATGTACTGGAAGTAACATCAAAATTTAATTTGGATTAAAGATTATCAGTTGAAATTTTAGTGCTGTAAGTGCGACATGTTAAATATAAAAAAATATATGATATATATTCTTATAGGTAAGTTAACGCTGTAGAAGTTTTATCTCGACGATTTTCCCCTTAAATAAACTAGTGAGGAAATACTAGGAAGACAAAAATATACGAAAAACGTAAGTGAAAAACATTTTATTTTTAAAATAACAACTTTTCCGAAGCCGGTAGCTCGAAAAAGGTCCGGCTTTTCGTAAAAATGTATAAAACCAAACTTGTATCAAATTTAATAAGATTTCATTTTGTGCTTAAAAAAACTCGGACATCATACTTTTAGTTGACCTATAAGCTATTATCATCTCTTATCTAAAGTTGAGGCTTTTCAAAAGTTTTCAGAAGTTCATGTCCACCTTATGTTGTGACTGGAGAGAATTAAATAGGAGCTAATCCTCTCTCTCCCTCCGAAGAAAGTTAATCTTCGCGAGACATTTCTCGTATCAAATTAACAGTAAATGGTTTCTTACATGAAATTAGTCATGATCACAGCACCGCCAAAGGTAAGGAAGGCCGAGGAAAATCTAAAGATTTACGAAGAGAGCCAAAATGAAAGGAATGCCGATAATATTTTAAATAATTAAGACCTCAAAACATTGCTAATGTCGAATAATTGTCACATAGCGCCTCTAAGTGTATGGATTATACGGCTGAGCCGCTGTGAAGAAACCATTCTTCAGCCAGAAAAATCTGAGAGCCCTCCTTGAATTTGACCGTATTTAGATCAGATAAGTAGAATAATAAGACCTTTTCGGATGAAAACAAATTCACTGGTGATGGAAGACAGTATGTAAGACGACCAAGAGTTAGTACAAGGACCAATGTTCAATTCCAAATAACAACTGTTTCGGTTGGTGGTAGGTATGTAACGGTGTGGGGTGTGTTTTCGGCTTGTATTGTAGGAACCTTAGAGTGCATAAACGAACGTATGACCGGCAATATGTACTGGAGTAACTCACTGCAATAAGGCCGAACAATAGAGAATCCAATAAAGCATTTATAGCAGGAAGTGGAAACGCTTTTGAAAACCGAGAAATCCAAAATCATAATGAAATTCATCAAAAAGCCACCCACAACTGGTATTCCACAAGACAGTTTTATGAACTTATTATATTTTATACACTAGCGGTGTTCACATTTTATTTCTGCCAAAGGTATAGTAACTAAATATTAATAATAAATTACTAAATAAGCGGGACAAGTTCCTGAAACTATTAAAAGTTGAAAAATATATTTTCCATCATTGGCATATATTAATTTTTTTTCTTGTTTTCCTTTAAATTTATGATTATCTTATGAACACTACTCTGTTTATTGTTATTGCTATTAATAATTACGAACACTACTGTACATATATGTATACGACATTTCCTTGCTTCTTCCTGAATAACTGAATTTTTTCAATACTGAAGGAATACAGGTGCCCAAGGTTTGAAGTCACATCTTATTTATTCGGATGCTAAATATATTTCTCCCTAGCATAATGTATGACTGTTAGTCAAGAAATAGCACTATTCCTTTCATGAATACAAAATCATTTATATGTTGTAATAAACTTTATTTTTAAGAACTAATACTGTAAGACAAACAGATCAATTTAATAATTTATTTTTATTAATTATGCATTAATAATTAATCTTCGAATGATTAAAATAAGTAAAAATCCAATCTAATAGCTATCGATAAACTAAAAATTTTAAGCCAAGTAGACTCTATAATTAATCTTTATGGAAACTAGAAAAATTCGATTTCAATTAACGTCAACAAAAACTCGGTAATAAGTTTCGAACGGCGTTTTATTATTTCTCATCACAGTTGCCAATTATTATTAAAATTCCGCTGATGGAATTATCGCGGCCACTACATCGCTCTTCCTGATCGAGTTTTCCACCGACTTTTTAATTGCGTTACCTTTATTTTCCTCTGCTAATAATTTTTAATTTATTTTTTTTAATGAATTTTCAGAAAAATATTTTATGGCAAGCTTCCTGAGTATCATATATCTTGGCTCTAAATATATTGAAATGATTTATTTTCCCCCATTTCTTCTCTCGTTAATTATTAAATGTAAACTAATTCATAAACCATATAATTATTTCAAAATTACTTAATTTTAGTAAATTTTTGTGTGACTGTACCTCTGGCTTTGTATGCATTGAAGAATGTCTTTTGTTTTACATGGATCCTCTATTATGTGTATATGAGTTACACAAAAAATAAGGAAAAAGCTGTTTTAAATCGTGAAATGACATTCACAACGTTAGTTACTTCCTAATTAAAGGTTAGCAAGCTCTAACTGCAACATACGCAGACGACACAGTAATTTTAATGAGAAATATAAATCCAACTCAAGCTTTACAAACTCTACCTGACTTATTCAAATTCTTTGACTGGCACAATCTCTGGAAGACCATCATAAATCATGACAAATCACAACACCAGACGTTTAAACTTCGATATAAAAGCATGTCCTCTACTTCACCTTGACAAAATACTGATTCCACAGACAAACACTCTATGCGTTTGACAGGATAATGACATGAGGTCAAAACATCAAGAAAAAATGAAAACCCTCAATCAAAGGTGAAGACTTTTATACTTAATAATCTCAAAATATTTAAAGCTACAACTTAGACACAAAACGAACACTTATAATTACTTAATGAAACCTGTCTGAACGCATCACAGCTATATGGAACAAAAATAAAAAGGAACATATTAACAAACTCCAAATTTTACAGGCAAAAAAGTTCAGGAATATCACAAAAACACCCTGGTATGTAAGCAACATAACTCTTCACCCTATTATTGTAAAATAAATTTAAAGTATAACTTACCGTGATACATTTTCAAGCATTGAAAAATTATTTTCTCAAAAAATAATTCTTAATGCCTTAAAAATACCGAATCATCACCACACTACTTATTGCTTGCGGGAAACACACTTTGGTCAAGTGCTTGTTTGTTGGTGGCTAGTAAATTGAAGGGACGTGGAGAAAAAACATGTCAGTCCAACCAAGCCAGTAATTGGTAATAAGAATAATATCATTCAGTGGCTTTTTATACTTAGTATACTATTTGTTAACTAACAATTAGGGACTCTCAACAAAGGATTTCACGAAAAATTACTTGGACATCCCAATACACTCATAAACGACATGGCCATAACGCGCATTCCAGGTAACACCCAAGGAAGGCTGAAAAGGAGCTGGACGAAGAATATCCTGAGCTAAGTCAAGAGAAAAAAATAAGCTAGGAGGAGGTGCCACTGGATTCTCTCTCCCTCATACTTTTCATATATTTTAGGATTTTACCAAATGCACCAATTGTAATAACTTTATTGACTTATGTAAAATTTTTTTTTTTTTTTTTTTAATCGGATTTGACGACCTTAAGTCATATACCAAGAACCAAAAGATTCAAAGTTCAAAAAAAAATTCTATCCAAGAAATTCCTATATGTTGATTGACTTCACAATAAGGAACTGCGGGAGTTAATACGGTAAATATAGCTCAGATAATAGCAACGAAATAGGAATTTAAAGTAGTTGGGTTAAGTAATGGCCGAATTCCAAAAAAGTAACCTGTTTTGAGCCGTCGAATATAGGGGTATTCTACAAATCTAGGCGGCCAAAATTATTTAATCCCAGTTTACTGTCGAAAATATATTTACTAATCATATTAAGCTAAGAAAAAGGTATTTTCAGGCTTTTTATGAAAAAAAAAAGAAAAAAAGTTTATTCAATATACTTAAAAATTCCTTCCTTGAAAATTTTCGTGTAAAATTCTGAGTGAAATGTTTTTTGTCTGCCTCATCGGCTTCTTTGGATGCAATTTTCAAAATTGCATTGTGAATAAGAATTTTATGGATCGTAAGTGGATAAAGACTTATTTATAATTTTGATATTTAACCTCAGTCTTCAAACTTTTGTAAATGAACCTTGTGTTCACTTGATTTCACTTCAATGATAACTTTAAATTGGTATAACAAATAGAAATCAACACCACACATACGTGCATCTAAAGCTAGTATGAGAGATGAAATATGCTTTTGAACATACAAATCCTGGGGTGCAATAAAGATAAACCAAAAGAAAGACCGTCAAAAGATCCGTCATCGACATAATTTTAATTTTAATTTTTTTTTTTTATCAAATCATTGAATTCCTTAAAAATTACACCACAAATGTAGGACCTCATGGTTGATGTGAATGTGACGGCATTACACACATTTGCGTCAATCAGAGTAAGTGACACGATATGTTTCACAGTATAACAATTGTTTTTCAGTGTGAATAAGGTGTTTTCTAATTAATTTAATTAATAAAAGTATTTGAAATGTTTTTAGCAACCAATCGTCTTTTTTAAAGGATTTTTTTTTCATTTTATCAACTTTCTTCTCTCTCATTAAATTTAGATTTCAAACAGGAAATTGGTACTTCGTGTCCTTTAGCTGGTCACTAAAATAGTTCCCAATAGTTAAAAGATATTATCTAATTCTGGTTCAAAATTGGGAGGTTAGGCTCCTTTATTTTATCGTTTAGTAAATTCCAGGAGACTCTTCTTACTCCTGAACCAATGGACGCATACAAAAAAAAAATAAATTGAAGATCCCGTTAAAAGAATTTTAATATTTTTTAAATTTCTTATCGTCATGTTTGGTGCCGCTTAAATCGAAAAGGTGCGGCTAGGTGCGGCTGATTTGAACAATATTATTTTACAAAAGGTCCAATCTTTCTAAGAAATTAAAAATAACAGCCGTGACGCACCCTGAAATACAACAAAAACACTAAAATATGCTAAAATGTGGTTGAAAATAAACGAAAAACACCGTAGTTTTCAAACAGCCGAAATGGTACTGATAAAATAATAATCACTTCAAAAGTGTGTATCCTCGCATGTAGTTTTCAGATTAACAGCTCTATTTATGAAGAATATCACTAAATATAAGAAAACCCCTTTTAACTGAAGTGATTACACTTTGAAAGCAGAGAGAGATCCGTTGGCCTGCGGGATGGTGCAGTTCCGACTAGTCTTACGACTTAGGTATTGCAGGGAAGGAAGGGACAAGGGTCACATAAGGTCATATGTTTATCCAACTTTTAATTAACCTTCTGTGGATTTTATAAAACCGACTTTTGGTCGCCTAGATTAGCCAAAAACACCTATGTGCGTCGGGAAAACGACTGGGGATTGACCGTGACGGAGATAGAGGATTGCAACAGGGCTTACCTTGTGGGTTTGGGTTTTGAGGGAGTGAATTGGAGGGAGGTGTGTGGTCAACGGTTTGTGGTGTCGGCATCGAACCTTCGAAAGGTTTTTTAAGCCTTTTATTATTATTATGTATATTGATTTTACTTTCTTCAGTATATATTTATTCTTGTCAGTATTTTCTTAGGTCTATATTCATCATCACTTAATGATATTTATTATTTCTATAATTTGTTGTTTCTATAGGGGATCTAAATGAAATGAAAATGACAATTAAGGTAGAAAGAGCATTTATATTTATTCTGTTTATAATTTATATTTTATATTTATAGATTTATATTTAGTTATACAAGTTATACTAACAATAAGAACTAGACCTGATGCTATACACAACAAGCAGATAGCACTGACTGCAGTTTATCGAGAGGAAGATGGAATGGAGTGGTTGATAAATTAACTTAGCCCTTCCTCGTTCTCTCACTAGCCCCCCGACAGATGGAGTAATAGAGTTCATGATATTGCCTTTCCCAACTATTTTATCCTTTCGTCCGTTTTCTTCATTCTTTCTCCACACTCCTTGTACTCTTGTCCCCATAACTATATCGCAATGACATGGTCTAATGAAGCATAGAAAGGTAATAACACGGTTGATGGATCAAGCATTCGGTTGAATCTTTTTTTGGAGAAACTACTTCAAAAAGATTGAATTAGGATTGATAAATTACCACTTCTATTGGATTTTTTATCCAAACAGTAGTTTCAAATTTTAAACATTCATCAGCACTTCGATACACAGATTATATATATATATATATATATATATATATATATATATATATATATATATATATATATATATATATATATATATATATATTATTTTTTTTTTTTTTTATTTTGAAGAGAAAAGATTTGCCCGGTTGGGATTCGAACCCAAGTCTCCACTTCTCTAGCGTGGTGCCTTATCCACTAGGCCACCGAGCTCGTATCCGAACCAGGGAAATCTTTTCTCTTCACTGATCCATACCCCCAGGCACTCGCATTTGCGTAATCTGAAAACTGCTAGACAGTTGCCCTCCAGTTAATTTCTTGAAGCTCTAATTTACTTCAAACAATCATTAATTTCTTCATGAGATTCAAAAAACTAGATTGATATTCAAAATACCTTCGTGTAACGCTAGACAGATCACTAACTTACAGAGAACACATAAAAAATGAAATAGACAAAGTAAAAAAAATCACATTTAAGATGTTCCCTTATTTCCAAAAAAATCTAAATTAAGTCTCATAAACAAACTTATATTGTGCAAAGCAGTTATTCGAGCCCAGATTACTTATGCCTCACCTGTGAGGAGCTCGAATTGTACAACCAACTACCGTAAACTCGAAAGGATCCAAAACTTGTGAATGGGGATCGTCAATGATTACCCTTGGTATAAAAAAATATCAATAATGCTGCACGATCTCATTAGCCCTATCCAACTTCACGTCTATGATCAAACAAAAACATAATTTGGAAAAACAAATATTTCAGATAATTCGCTTATCCGAGAAATCGGTACTAACAATAAAACATGCCTCAAAAGAAATGAAATGAAAAATAATTTTTATTCTGGGACATATTGTCCCCTAAGAATAACAAACATGTATAATAAGGTTGTGTAATAGTCTGGCTATCTTAGTTCCAATATAATAATATGCATAAAAGATGATATATGTATGTACAATTGAAAATAGAACTTGTGATAAGTATATACATAAGAAAAGAAGAGAAAGAAAAAAATTAATGACAATATGCTAATATTATAATTACAATATGTTCAGGAGAAAGAAAAAAATATAAAAAAGACATCAATGAAATAAAATAAATATAGTGAAGAGAGAGGAAAAGATATATAGAAAAAAATAAATAAGAACTATTTGAATGTTAATAAGATAAAATATTTACAAATCCCTAAAAACATATATTTACATTATTTACATGCACTTGTATACAAGAACAAAACATTTACTCCTTACTATACGCCTCTTGTTAGGTATATTTAATATTTGTTATTCTACGTAAATTTTAGTTATTTTCATTTTATCATATTTGTTAAAATGTATGCATATAATTAGGATTGATGAATTAATTGCCGCTTTTATTGGGATTATTTTATTAGAACTATAGTTTCAATGAATGCTAAACATTCATCTTCAGTACCGAGATGAGAGTATTAATCCTTCTATGCCATCATGCGTTCCTCAAGTGTATACATATAAGCTTTTTTTATTTAATTATTTTTTCTTGTTCTGTGGGTTTTTTTTTCTTATTTTTCCTACTGTTTAGAAATAAACTTTGAATTGTAAAGCCTATTTACTTTTTAATAAAACTATATTAATCATGTAGGTGGATGTATGCCGGTACATGAATACATATGAATTTTAAATTGTAAATAGTAAAAATGTTTTGAGTTTTATATAAGTGCTGATGTCTATGTTTTCATTTATTGATATAGTACTTTTCAACATAGAATATATCGACCATAATGATGAAGATTTGTATGATTTAGCTATTTCATTAAAGTAAGCAATAAGGATGTTTCCTGAAGTATTTTTAATCTTGTTTTTATCACGCCATTTTTTATAATTGTTAAACCTTATGTTGTAAATTTTTTGTGATTTATTGGGTAAAAGATTACTATTCATATTTTCTGCTGTTTTTTTATATTAGGAGGAGTGTTTTCATAACTTGAATCACTATCCATCTTAATTTAATTTAAATTCAACTTAATAGCAATTCAATTTGAATATGTACTATCCAATAAGGAATAAAAGTAATAACCTTTCGAATGGTTGCAATTAGCAGTTTTTTCTTTTATTTTAAATTTTTTTCTAGATTTGTCCTTCTATTTTTTAAAAACGTTTTTAAATTGTTCATTTGATGTAATATACTGTGCATTTAGATAAGATAATAATTATATAACTTAAAATAAATAATAATGAACTTTTTATTAAGGTGGCACTGAAATTTTACTTTACACTCTAGAGAATTGAAGTTTAGCTTATGGGATTTTTTACTCACTGGAGAATAAAATGGAACGTTAATCAGCTGTTTTTAATTGAATAATGTTCCCATTATTTAACGGTTGCAGAAAAAGTAATATTATTATTTTTAATCTCGCGTTTTGCGGTTTATGTACTGAGATGGGGACAAGTACAACCTTCAACCTACGCTCTACAACGAGAGATTCTAGTCGAACTTATGGAGATTTATAGTCGTATAATTATTTATAAAAGATTTACAATAAAAAATTGATAATATTTAGCAAATTATCAATTTAAAATTGGGATATCAAACATTTCTTCAGTATCTTTATAGCTATAGACAAGCTTGGCACAAATAAGCCTTTACTAATATAGCAAATATTTTTCACTCCCACAGCCGTCATTGGTGAAGATTGGCTGGGAAAAATCTTTATTTATTTCTAATAATATGTTCAACGAAAAGAATAGAATTTAGACAAATTTACTCTTCAAGGAGACATCTTTTCTTTCTTGTGATTATTCGATTTTTCCTGAAAGGACCAGAGCCTGGACCTTGAGGAGAAATAAAGAACGATCCTGGGACTATTCAGTTTTGTTTCTAGGTCAGAAAGTTAGCCGCGGACCGACTCTAAATCTCGCCAGCTCGGCTGAGTAAAGATTGCAATCTAGTTCTAGTTGTCGGCTGTTCCCTCTGTTACCAGCGGCAACTTGCGACTTAGTTCTGAAATAACAATACTCCTATAGATCATGTCCTTGGCGTTAATTCTACTCTAAAGAAATGGTATGATTTATTATATAACATTAAACCTCAACGTGAAATTTATCACACAACACCTTAAATTCCTTTTTATGGTAAAAATTTATCTAACATACAATAGTGTGCAAATATGTGTGAGGAGGTGCATTCGATAAGATAACTAATTTTGGGAAAAAACCTTCCGCCTAAAGATAATCTAAAAAGTCTGGAACTTGGAATTGCCTGGTACTGGAATTCTACGCTTCAAACATAATTAAATAATATCATCGTAACGTTAGAAATATATTAATGTTAAACTGTATGACTTATGAAACCTTTAAAATAATCAGGCCTTCACCGACCTATGTATATCTAAAACTAGATACATTTGAGGATAAGGTATTAGCAGCCTTGCCATTTCAATGGAGATATCTTGCCAGTGTTAATTGAGGTTATCGGCATCAAACATTCAGGTTTGTAATGTTCTGATAATAATTCATTTTTAACTGTTTGATTATATTTTGTTAAGGTGTATTTCTAGATAGGATATTTCATATCCTTTGCGTTAGCTGAATCCTTAGGAAATAGCTTTCAACCTGAGCATTTTTTCATAAGACCATAATGGTCTATTTAAAGCCTTAAAGGGGGCGAGACGCCACCGGGAACGGACTTGACTTGAGTCTGGTATGCTCCCCATTATATTGCTATCAGTGGGGAAGACGCCACCGCCACACGTCCTCACTGGACCGGCGTGGATCCTGCCACCTGACTCCTGTCGGCTCCGGTCCGGTCTGGGTTGTGAGCTGATTCAGGCTCCCCCTCCCCTACCACCGGTCAGTCCATTCTAACCTCTCTATCTGCGCACAGTTTTTTTTTTTTTTTTTTTTTTTTTTTTTTTTTTTTTTTTTTTTTTTTTTTTTTTTTTTTTTTTTTTTTTTTTTTTTTTTTTTTTTTTTTTTTTTTTTTTTTTTTTTTTTTTTTTTTGTAGCTCTTGGTGCTTCGTTTTCAGTACAAAATGTGTGTTGAGTTATCCCTTTTTCTAATATCTTCGTGTGTCAGGTCTTTAATGTGCTCGAACTCGGACCGAGTCACCCAGAAGTAATTCTGGAATTGATTACTTGACAGTTTATCAAATAACGAATGGAATTCCCCGTATTCTGGTCGATCCTTCACATATTCGCATAGCCACTTCCTATCGATGCTGCTACACAAGTTAAACTAAAATTGTACTTCGAATCAAACGAATCCGATTCCGACTTAGCATAGCAAACAGTGTTCTGCGTTCGTCTCGGCAGTCTTAAGCCCGATTCACACAGAACGGACGTGGTGGAGACGTGGCGCGGAGGTGGCGCTTTTGTCTCTTCCAGGTTTGTCCTATTAAAAAAAGTCCGCGCCACGTCTCCGCCACGTCCGTTCTGGGTGAATTGGAACGTTTGTTTAATAGGAGTGGCGCGGAAGAGACAAAAGTCCGGGCCACGTCTCCGCCAAGTCTCTTTGCCGTCTCTCGTGGCGTACAAGAAGGGGCACGCCACTTCCTCGCCACGAGTTTTTTTTTTCTTTTTTCTTTTTTAGTTAGCTTTCTTTTTTTGGGTAACAGGTGAATCGGACATAAAAACAACAATAATAAAATTTGATATTGGGGTTACATACATATATACCAACAATTAATAGGGGTGAAACATCACTGATGTAATTTTTTTTGGGGGGAGGGGGGGGGGTGAATCGGACATAAAAACTCAACAGATTTTCCCGAAAAACCCGCCACCCCCCACAGAATAAAATTAAATTGGTAATGTTTCACCCCTATTAAATTGTTGGTGTGTATGTATGTAACTCCAATATCAAATTTTATCAAAGTTGTTTTTATATCCGATTCACTCTCTCCCTCCCAAAAAAAAAAATTAAATGTGATGATTCACCCCTATTAAATTGTTGATATATATGTATGTAAGTCCAATATCAAATTTTATTAATGTTGTTTTTATATTCGAAGAGAAAAAAGCGCCACGTCCGCGCTACGTCCGTTCTGTGTGAATTGGGCCTTACACTGATTCAACTGAAGTGAACTCAAGTCTCGGTGGCGCACCCCCACTCCGGTCTGGTCCGCTCAGGTCAAGTCAAATTCGTTCGCGGAGGTGCCTCGGCTTAATTTTTTTCACAGGGCACTATTTTGAGATATGCCAGGACCTAAGGATTTTTGACATTCGAAGGATATGCCACCATTGTCTTATTTGGAAATAGAATTAATTATTATTTTTTTAGAAAGGTCACTCTTTCTTCACTTTTATTGGGAGATAGTCTCTAGACCCCAGTGTGAAGTATTGTTGTGATTGTTCATTTTTTTTTTTCATACCTCCGACTTTACTTGAAGTCAATCAAATGAACTATTATAAAGCAATAAAAGTCTTGTTTTGCTTTTCGGCATTTCAACATCGGTCTTTTGCGCCATATCTGGAGGGTTTAATTTGTCTGAAGGTACTTCTTCTACATAACGAGTGGAAGTTTTTTTTTAAACCAGTAGGATTGTGTGATATATTTTAAATGAACAATGGATATGCCATATTCCATTAAATCTGGATAAAGTCGAAACTTCAGTTTCTGAAATCATTTATTAAAATGAAATGTCAATCTGATTATCGCTTGTTGAAATAAACCCTTTATTTTTTGTTTTTCTCTTCTTAGAATGCAATTCAAACAGCTGGCTAAGAAACTTTCTCTCTTTATCTAAGGTTCATTTTTATTTAAAGGACACTCTATAAGGGACTTTTGATCGGCATCAGAGATAGCAAAACGATGGCTTTGAGATCCCTCTTAATGGAAGAGGTAATTACACTTGTTTGTTTAAAAGGAATCTCTGAAAACCTTTTTAAAAATTAGGAAGCCGCTTAGGCCGTTTATATCCTGTTGGCAGGTGGCCCTGTGTATAAACAGAGGAAATCGGATATTTTAATTAAAATAATGTTTAATATAGAAAATTATTTTTCCAGAGCCAGAGGAAGGAGAGTGGGGCTCTTCATAAATTAGGAACAGGCATTACATCCACTCCCCCCCCCCTTCATCTCTTTATAACAAAGCGCTCCTTCGATTAATTCTCCTCTGAAAATAATTTATTAAAACGAAGGAGTGACTAATATTGTAAGAGTGTTTTAATATTCTAAGGGTGTTTTAATATTTAAGTCATCTTAGTGATATTTACGAGTGGCATGGGATAAGAATGAAATATATAGTATGTATATTTTATATCTTTATTTATTTCTACCCATAATAAAAGAGGCAATCCATAAAAGATTTCCATCCATAGTAGTTTTTTTTATATTTTTCATCAAGGTTAACATACCCCAGATATATGGGGTTAAAATAACTGATACATCAAGTTATCTATTGACACAACAAACATCTAATGGCCTTCTGAATTAACCTTATATAATGGCTTTAATATACCTTTCGTCCTCGATTCCATGCCCGTCTAATTTTCAAAATTTCAAAAACTTTCCCATCATCCAAATTCTAATCTCTATTCAGTTCCACTAGCTCCTAAAATCCTACTTGCAGGTTAAAAAGACAGTGGCCTCGTGATCTATTGTAAAATTTGAAATGGAGTTCTGGCAATGGTCAGCTTCTCGACTCATGCCCTAAATGACTGTACTATTGCGCTCTCACATCCTCCTCATCCTTTGTTTTTACTATCAATATTGTTTCTTTTATATTGTTAATATATTATTTTTATTTTTTATTTATTTTTTCTTTATTTCTTTATTTATTATTTTTTAATCTATGTGTTGTATAGTTTGAGTTTCTTTCTTTCTTATTTTCTATTTTGCATTATTTATTGTTTTATATATTATGAGGTTACTTAGTTGTTTTTTTTTCTTTTCATTTTACTTTTTTACATTGTATATTTTGTGTGAATAGATCCATTAATTCATCCATATTACTTATAGAAAAAAATTACCTTCTGAGTATGGATATCATATTGTCCCTCTAATATAAGGTCTAATTAAAACTCATTTCTTGAGTAATGATTATTTCATTCTGAACCTACAATGTTTTAATTAAGTATAATATAATTTCCATGAAAAGTAGCAGATTGTATTTTTCTTAATATTAGTAAAAAAACTAAAAATATCCAAAAGATGTCGGAAACCAATATCATGTACCAAGAAGCAACCCGTTAGAAAGTGGTTTAGTTTTTAATGAAGAATAAATTATCAATTTTACAGTTAAAATAATAAACAAAAAAAAAATATTTAACTGCTTATTAAACTTTATCCACTATTTTTTTTTCTTTAATTGCCTTTGAACAACAATTTTGCAATCAGTAAGTGTAATAAAATATTAACGATAACCATGACATGGGTGGACTTCAGGGAGACAGCACCCAGTTGGGCATACTCCTCATCTTCAGCTGTTTTAAAATGTTGCACTAAGAGATCTCTCATAGAGATCTTAAGCCTTCTCATAACTTCTCTTAAGCCTTCGGCCATATGCCATATGCCATATTATATATTTCTGTTGTCATATTTTGTTCAAATAGGTTAACATACCCATTTATTTTATAATAAAATCATTTGTAGCTCTTCTGAATGTTATTCATGGCAGTTGTATGTAAAGTTGCGTTAAAAACGTAACCCCTCTCGATGGCCTAGTGAGTTGGAGCGAGAGTCTCATTACGCTCGGTACTAAAGTCCGTGGATTCAAATCCCACCTAGGTGGGTTAAAATTTATTTCATGGCTAGAATACGTTCGCAACCTGTAAGATAACTCTTCCTTCCTGCCCTTGTTAAAGTGCGTAAGTACATAGGTCAGGTCAGTAACTGTGCTCAGGTCAAAGTGGGTTTAAGTAAACAAGGTATACTTTAGGGGGTAATTTAGAACGTCTGTATGTTCAGTATCGAATACAACAGTCTTATTCGAAAGTTTAGTGATATACTTTTTGTTCTTTGTCGGCCTTCTCACAACAAATTTTACCTAAAAAAAAATGAACTATGCTGATATCAAATAAACATTATTAGTTTTTGCAGCAATTTTTATAGCAAAATGAACACACATAGAATAGATATTCATGCTTAGTAAGTTCAACTAAATGTATTAAATAATACTTATATTGCAACTATAATAATAACATCTATCTTAAAAATTTGTTTATGCATCATATGTCTGTATTGATTCACAATTATAATATTTTCTTTATCAATTCAAAAAATCTGTTACACTAAAGTTGTTAAATATAGATTATTTTTATAAATTTAAAAAAAAATCATTTGGTTTTATTTTTTTTTAAGCTCCTTTTTTTATATTTAATATTTTACTTTTTTTCTCTTAGTACTGAAACTGAGTTACATTTTAAGGAATTTATGAGTGATAAATTTAGATTTGAAAAAAAATTTATTTCCTTTATTTATTATTAGATTATAGAGGTTTATCTTATATTTGAATCGGCCTAACCTAAGAACTAAAACTAAAACTAAAAGACTTAATTAAATTCACATATGATTACATATTCCTGCCAACGTTGGGGCTCTGGACTTTCTATAATTTTATTGAATAAGTTATCCCCAGACAGTGGTAATTACGATTGAAAATTTAACTGCTTCAGGTTCTTTTAATGTAGGTAATTGAAGTTTTTCATTTTTTTTTTCTTTTCGAATTCCGTTCCCCTTACTAATTTTCTTATAATTCCATTTTTTAATGATTCCAACCGTTTTGTCTTGGTTTTTGACAGATGAATGAACATCGGTGCTCCCTAGAGTAATGCCGGCCTTAAAACGCATTTATAAATTATGAGCTTTAGCTCAAAGATTCCTTGACAGTAATATACGATAAAGTTTATATGAATTTGTCCGTTCAGTTTTTAGTTTCTTTTCTAAATGGGCCGAAAATATCATATGTTCGTCAAAGTAATTTCCAAGATATAATAATTTATTAGAAATTTTGTTTGTATGTAAGTTTAATTTAAAACTGATTGAAACTGTCATTATTTTAAAAGAAGAATGCTAAATAAAAATATTTGCAGAAGAACTGTTGGGATGGTAAGAAATAGTAACCCCCAGCATACAACATTCCAACGCCTTCACTGTATTAGACAACACTGCCTGCACGACTGTACTGTTCTACGTAGATATCTGCTTCCCTGCTAGCATTTTCTATGAAGTTCTGTATTGTTTATTTAATGTACTATTTTTTTTTATTTATCTTCATTTAAACCTGTTACTTATAAGTAGTAAAAAATTATGGAATATTAATTTTTTTTAATTAATCACCAAAATATTTGAAAATTACATTAATTTTTCGATTTTAGAAATTTTAACCGTTGATGAAATTATTACGTTTTTTTAAAGAAAATATTTTTTATCTGACCAAAGTCATAGGATAAAACAAACTTTTACTATTATAACAAAGTAAAATACGATTAGCAGCTTTGTAAATTTTTAATAAAGTTCAAATTAATTAGCAATCTATAAACTATATGAAAATAATAAGAAACACTTGTAATTTTTAAAAAAATATAATAAATACCTAACTATATATTTTCTTCTTTACGTTTTGATATTGTTAATTATATCAAGCTGAAACATTCACTTATTCCTGTGTAATATAATCACTAAAATAGTATCTATCAATTCTAAAAACACATAAATTAATATAATTTATTTGTAGAAATATTCAACAAAAATATTTATTGAAGACTGTTTAGGTGGTAGCAATGAGGAACACGGCATACAACAGCATTCTAACGCCTACACAATGTGAAACAACACTGGTTGCTGCTTCCATGAATTTCATCATTGTTTAGTAATTTATTTACATTTAATTTATCTTTATTCCATGTAAATTATAAGGCACAAAGGACATAAGATAATTGTTATGTTAGTGATATAATTATGTTTAAAAAAAAGAAAAAAAAAAGCTGAAATCTATTTAACTCTCATTAAAAGTTTTTGAAAAAAAAAAATTATAATCAAGTTCACATTTTATGAACTATAATAGTATGCACATTTTTTTTATTTTAAAGACAAGTTATTATAAATATAAAAGTTATTACATGAAACATAAATTTAAACATATACATATCCTTATAAAACGATTTCATGAAACACACTTTATATATATATATATATATATATATATATATATATATATATATATATATATATATATATATATATATACTTATTAATGATATGGCAACGAATCACTTTAGGTAAGCATGGTGGTATAGAAGGATTGATGAATTAATTGCCACTTCTATTGGAACTATTTTATTTTTTTAAAAAAGTAGTTTCTAATGCTAAACATTCATCTTCATTTCTAAAACATACAAAATATTCAACACACCAGCACTATGTTAAATGGATTATATGTACTAAAGCATTCAAAAATATGAGACAAGAAATCAAATATTAGTATTCACTACATGAGATTTAACAAATATCTGAAATATACCCATCGTTGCAGGGGGAAGAGGGAAGACAGGCTAAATTTTTGGGGTTAGATCTCCTCAGGTGAGTACCAATATTTGATTTCTTGTCTTACATTTTTTAATACTTTAGTATATATAATACATGTAACATAGTGATGATATGTTGAATATTTTGTATGTTTTGGAACTGAAGATGAATGTTTAGCATAGTTAATCAATCCTAATCTTAATATTTTTTAATATTGTTGTAATATCGTTAATTACTTTTAACCGAACCATTTACTTTATTATATATAGTTATAATTAATGAAATTGTACCTAGCAATGGTAATAGAATAATTTATTATAACTAAAATAGTATGGAAAGCCAAAAACACTTTATAAATATAAAGCGGATGAATAAATTAAACGTGAAATGCGGATATAATTTAAAATAACTGTAATTTTCCTCCACAGATCCAACGCTAATTGAGATGGCTTAAACGATGTGGGGGGCGAGGACTGCATTATGCAGCCGTGAACAAGTAGACCAACCTGTTGATTGGGCTCGATATTCCATATCGGTACGAGTCTTCTAGTCTGCCTGCTTAGCTTATTCCTTCCATCACACTTTATGAAGCTTAATTGATATTAATTATTTCAAATTTAAATTATTGATATAAGAAAAAAAAATGTGGGTTATAAGCCCCATGTATCGATTGTGAATGTGAGCGAATATGACATCCCCGCTTGAGTTGACTAAAATATATATATATATTACATAAGGAAAATAAGCAATAATATCTCCCAACATATTTTCAACTAAAAGTTTCGTCAATCATTATTATCAACATATTTTTTATTTAATAGAATATTTAAAGTGCTATTAAAGGACATTATAATATCTAGAGTTTCAATATAGATAAGCAATAAGCAACATAAAATTTAAATGTCCTTTAATAGCACTTCAAATATTATATTAAATAAAAAATATGTATAATAATAATGATTGACAAAATCTTTAGTTGAAAATATTTTTTATTGACAAGTAAATTCAAAGGCTTAAAAATATGGTAAAGCCATAAAACCTCGCCAAATTACTATAAATATAATTTTTTAATAGTAAAATTAATGTTGAGGGCATATTTTATAATGCTTTGACCAGATATAATTTATTTATACCTGTACTTGTCTGTTATTCTTAACTGACTTTGTCCCAGAATAAAATTATTTTCCTAATCTATTCTATATATATATATACAGGGTGAGTTGCTACTCGTGGGACAAACTTCACCAGTAGATTCGACACCAAAAAATGAACAAAAAAGTTTATATTAACCATGGTCCGATTCTCAACCATTTCGTAATAATTTCGTTTTTTCTCGATTTTGAAAGATACCACAACCTGGTGTCGAAAAATCAGTGATATCTTTTAATTTAAAAATTTCTCCGAAAATCTGATAGCACCGTTAAAATCTGCATTAATTTTTCAATAAGATTATTACCATGGCAAATTATTTGGGCCTCTTTTTTGTGCTTTATATCAGCCAGAACAACAAAATAAGTGAAAAATTTTGTGAATCGGAAAATGTTTAAAGTAATCCAAAGTTTTTAATTTTAGTCTCAGATGGCAGCAAATTTGTGGAAAAATATCTTATTTAATTGCGCTTCTAAAGCACTCGTCATTTTTTAATTTAGTGTTTTTGAGACCAAGAAATCGATGACATTAAGAGAAAAAATGATGTTTCAAGGATTGTTAATGTTTGAGAGTTTTGAATTTTAAATTTGAAAAAAACAAAAAAACAAATACATAGAAACTCACCATTAATCATTAAAATTCGTTTATTTTTAATCATTTTAAGTTATGTTCAAATTGGAAGCCGTTCTCCGCTATACACAAACGCGCCCGTTTTCTCATAATCTTGTTAAAACTTTTAACAACTTTTTTTTTGTTCTCATAATTTTGTGGTCAGATGAATCAAATTTCACCCGAGACGGAGTATTTAATACCCATAATCTGCACCAATACTCCCATCAGAACCCACATGCAAGTCGACAGCAACATTTCCAACGACTTTTTTCAATCAATGTTACAAGAAACGCTTAAGCCTGGATCGATTATCCCCCCTTTCTCTAAAACTCAGACTTTACATTAAGAATAATTTCAATAGATTCTGTAGTATTTTCTTCAAGTTTTGACGTAATCTATATTTTATTTTTTTACGGAACGGCCTTAGAGATCACCCGAATATTATTATTTTCACTTCTTTTCATTACCCCTTCTGCTTTCACAACCGTTGGCCTTGTAACAGTACATCCTCACCGAAGTCCTGGGCCTTAGGGTTCATTAGATCATAGGCTATAGTTTGTTATAAACGTTTTATTTTATCTTATATTATTATAATTAGAGATAGAAAATATTAACATTTTTTATACCCACTTATTGATTATATACATAAGATACATTTTATATTGCTTATACATGTATATAAAGCGATTCTAGATTCTTAACAGTCAACGGATATCCTAATAATCAGAAATATTGGGTTGTTTCACATGGAATGTCCGTTTTCAAGGTATAGGGATTTTAGTAAAAATACAATATGAAAACAATATAATTTTATTCGAAATATTTACCTTCTTTTTCTACACATTTTTCCCAACGTGACAACAACTTTTTTGTCCCGGATTTGAAAAACTCTGAGCTTTGAAGTGAAACAAAATCTGAAAACGCACTTTTGATTTCAGCATCATTTGCAAAAAAATTTTCCTCTGCAGAAGTTGTCTAAATTCCTGAAAAGGTGATAATCTGTTGGAGACAAGTCGGGAGAATATGGTGGGTGCGGAAGAACTTCGTACCCCAGCTCTTTCAATTTATGCATGGTAAGTTTTGAAACGTGGGGTCTAGCGTTGTCGTGTAGGAGTATAGGGCCCTTCCGATTTACCAATCCAGGTTGTTTTTTCAATAATTTTTCGTGCATTTGGCCAATTTCATTGCAGTAGGTTGTAGAGGTAATGGTCTCACCTCTAGGCAAAAAGGAATAATATGATTCCAGCCATGGACCACCATACTGTAACCATCAATTTTTTCGGGTGCAAATTTGGTTTTGGCATTTGTCCTGGGCTTTCGTCGATGTCTAACCACTGCCCTGACCGACGCTGATTGTCATAAGCAATCCAGCTGCCGAACGACCTAGTTTAAACTCATAAAAAAATATTACACGAAAATCGCGTGTTTCCATGTTCATATTTGAAGGTATACTAAACAGTGTGTAATTGATTGGGAAGCTAATGTTTATAAAAGAAAAGTAGAGGATTAGTAACTGCATGATTATGATATGTGAACTTTGGAAGTAAACAACAGAGACTCGCAAATTCCTCTATGTATTTCAAATATTATAAAATCGGACATTTCATGTGAAACAACCCAATATAATAATATTACTGATTTTTTTCTATATTAATATAACTCGGGCAAAATATTACTGAGGGCGCTGTTTTTTTTCTATATTAATATAACTCGGGCAAAATCTCTAAAATATAACCAACGAATTACCATGAAGCATTTTAATTCATAATCAATCTCAGAGGGGCTGATGATGAAAGATGGTGAACAGTATAAATCTTTATTTAAATTTTTAATATTTAATATCATGCACTCAAACTATGTCAAAGGACAGGAGGTGGAAGGAGACAAAAGCTTAACTCTCAGGTGGCTTTATAACCCTTTATTAGCTTAAGTCAGAAGGGAAATACCGATTTTCCTATAATGACACCTAGTTGCGAAACATGGGTAATAAACAAGAAGACTTCACCAAGAGAGATTACTGTTAAGAATTTCAATAACTATCACACAAACGCAAAAGGATGACGCATCTACCAGATAGAAATAAAGCTACAAAGCAAGTATTTATAATTTGTTTATAAACATTATAATACGCGATATTAAAATATGTTTATAATCTCAGTCCAAAAGTATGCATAGTTGTATAGAATATCGATCGAATCGATATTCCTAAGATCTGCCTACCTAACCATTTTTTTTTTTTTTTTTTTTGTCTCAAGACATTTTCATGTATTTAGATATAGGAATAGAGTATATTTCTAATAATTATTATTAATATTAGTGAAATGACCTCAGGATAACCTTACGGCTGGATTATCTAGTCTCTTTAAATAATTAATATATATATTTATTTATTCTGATATATGGACTGGTTTGATGGTTCTCATTAATATAATACAAAATTAACGAAATAAAAAAGATACCCTCATATATAAAATAATGACACGTAAAGAGAAGTAAATAGTAACAATAAGATGAAGGTTATATGCTACAATATTATAAAAACCAATTTAAAATCAAATACAGAAAATATAAAAGTAAATTTGCATATATTTACAAATTTCAATATAATGTCAAAAGAGAGACTATTTTCATCAATCCATTAGATAGTTTTAAAAGTACATTAGAAGCTCGATCATTCGTCATGAGTGGGGGAGAGAGGGTGACGAAATAACGGAAATGAATTACAGAATTTTAGTGGTAAAGTTACAAAAAAGCATTTTAAATTACATAATCGTAATTTCTTTGCAATTTATTGAATGTAAAAACAAACAGATGAACATTATACACATTGGACTTGAGTGAAAATGACGAAAAACTCAAAAAAAGTTAAACACTTGCGGCATCTTATCTGGTATGAAATATCTGATTTACATTGCTGCTCGTACCACTCAACGAGATAGTGGAAGAATTAGAAACGTCATCATCATTAACTTTCTCATCACTAGCTTCATTTTGAGCACTCAGCACTTGTTCTATAATTCCATAGTCATTTAAAATTCCATATCCTACATCCATACTATCCATGTTGAACCAGCTGCTTACCTCTTGCTTATTTTTTCTCATTTTATAACCTGGAGCAGAGGTTGCTGAGCCTGATGCTAATGTTTTTGTAGGAAGAGCTCTCTAGTATTAACTGATTCCGGAAATTCGTCAACTGCACTCATACTTCCTTTCATCTCTTACTACAACCAATGGAGGGATCGACTCCGGGCTTGTTCTTTATGTATTTTTCTATGAAATGATTTACAAAATGTATAAATATGGACGTATTTTTTAGTGACAAACCAAATGAGGCGGTTTAAAGATTAAATAAGTGGCAAGGGGGAAAAATGAATTACATACGTATTTAATTTTGTTATTTATAGTTGCCAATTTAATAATAAAACAAAAACCTGACGAATTACAGAATAAGACGAATTATAGAGTGACGAAATAACGAGTTCCCACTGTAGTCAAACAGATAAGATTATAATCTAGTAAGAGTGACTAGCGGTTTTAAGTTAAGAAAATATAGTTTCGGTAGGAAGAAATTTATTATCTTAATGAGAATTTATTTTTATAAATATATATATAAATTAAACCGATTTGACGTCAGTTAACATGACACAAAAACATTAAATAAAAGTATAGATTAAAGAATAATAATAATTCGATGCCTTTGCTCAAAAAAGTGTAGATTTTAATTTTTTTTTTCCGTATTCAACATTGAAACTTTGAAGTTCTAAAACTGGTATTAAAATTTGATTCTATTAGGTGAACATGAAATTACCTGAGTTTACACTAGCGCGTCAAACAATTTTTTTTATGAATATCGGAATGTCAGAATACAATAAAGCATTTAAAACATTTAACAAAAATTTGAATTGAACATATTCGTGAGCTGAGGCATCGAATTACTGATTCTTAATCTATGGAAAATCAGAAAAATTATTCCCGTGAATTAGCCCCCTAAACATTGTATTCACCCGCCACCATCAAAATATCCCTCAAATACTGATTTTATATATATATATTTTTTTTTTATTTTAAAATTAATATTATATAATTCAGAGCTATTTAGTTACTTAGATGCGACAGATAATTTAAGGAAAAGTTCCCAAACAAAATCGTTTAATGAAGAGTAATTTTTCTGGAAAAATATTAACTACTTTTGTATTAATTTTTTTTATCCTATTAGACGACTGTATAAAAAAAAAAAAAAAATGCTGAATCTTTAGGTATTGAAACGTTATTGTCTACTAATAACGTTTTTTCTTATATTAATTCGGTGAGTGAAAAATGGGTGCTTATAATTGTTTTAATTTACGTAAATAATCCTTTAGGAACAATTAAATATTAATCATTAATTATTAATGGGCAATTAAAAATAGGCAATGAAGAGCGCGGTAATGGTGTGAGATGTGAACCGCTGCGGGCAATTAGTCACTGCTATCGACTGACACTGATCAATCGATTTCTCTTCCCATTTTTCGAAATTATCGTCTCTTTTCTGCTTATTCGAAACATCCCAATAGGAATACTGGCATAAAAAATTAGTGGTATTTTTAAAATTACTTCGTATTTCTCTTTCTGTTCGAGCAATTATTTGCGTAGAGGGTAGAAATTACAATGATTTAAATTATTTAGTTAAAATAATATAATACCTAAAGGTGAATTCGTCTAAAAGTTGAACACAGTTACGCAACTCCAATGTTTTTATAGCAAATATATTTAGAAAATTAGTCAAATAATAATAAATAATTAGTAGTAAACGATTTTATTTTTCACAGCCCCCTTTTTCTTTCAAAGTCTAATATAAAGTTTTGCACTTTATCATCATACTGCTACATAGAATTTTAAGGAGTTACATTTTATTCATCATAATTTTGTTTATATATCAATATAGTTTAATAAAAAATTAAGTGATAGGGGTCCACTATTCTTATTTAAGCGTATACACCTTATGCACTAAGATAATCTAATCTGTAATTTAAAATTTACATTAATGTGACTGGATGAAATTTGGCTGTAAAGAGAGTTAATAATATGTCTTCAGGTATAGATAAATTTTACTTTTCTTTCATCCAAAACTTTTTTTTATTTTTTATCTCTACATATATCTTCGGTGTTTAGTCTCGTTGCAGCGTCTTTAACAAATTTTCTCTTTACTTTGGAATGATTCCAGTTGGTTATTTGTTATCATGATATGATAGTTATGATTTCCAGTTGGTTATGGTTATAACATGAATTTTCTCTTTACTTTGGAATGATTCCAGTTGGTTATTTGTGCTTTTCTCTGTTTGAAAATAATAGTACCCTACACAGCAGAGATCAGTGGATCATAAACGTATATAATTAAATTTAAACCTTTTTTTTTTAAATATATCCATTTATTGAAATTTACTACTATAAAAATACACCCATAAAAAGAAAAATAGATCTAATAAATTTGATGATAACTTACATAATAACATGACAATTGCTTGTGAAGCAGCAACTCAGTGGAAACACTTCAATAAATATTCTATATGTGAAGGACCCGATTTTCTTTCAGACGCTTGGGAGGACTGTCAGAAATAGAATGGGAGGCAGGTCGAGAAATTAGTGTTTTTGAATGGTTATGGAGTTTAATATGGAAGGATAGTTATCTGGTTTTGGCTAAATCAGCAACATATGAACATTAAGGCCTTTATGGATAAGTCTATTGGTGACAAAGTAAGGACAAAAAGGTTTATTACCTTCATATAAACGAGTCTTTTGTAATTAATCGGCATCCTAGAGCATTTATCTAGTAAATGCTGAAGAAGTCGAAAACGACTAGCAGTTTCCAGCCTTTTTAGTCTTGTATGTGGATTCCAAGTTAAACGTTGGTCCAGATAGAGTCATAGGTAGCGAGTCCGTTAAAATAGAATTAGTGGAATATTGTGAAACGATACTGTAAGAAAAGAAGCCGAAGGCTTACGACAATGGTACAATGAAGGTAATTTTAAACGTATAGATAAATTTGAAGCAGTTAATAAGTGATTTATTCTATACGATTTTGATCGTGCTGTTCTTATTTTATCAAGTAAGTTGGCCGAAAACGTAATAATCCTGTCAAATTTATTATAACCATAGAGAATAGATTACAAATAATTATTATTAGGAGAGAAGGAAATAAGAAAAAAACTGCATTCAATTATTTTATTATAGTATAGAACAAATCCATTACGACAAAAGGCTAAATCTCTGCAAATGCAAAACAAATACAGTGAGGTAAAGTGCGAGGAATTAACTTGAGATCTGTTCAGTAGTGGCTGTGACCCCACCGCAGCGTGCCAGCCTGCCGGGGCAATCCTTTACAGCGAAGCACCTCCACGCTTGTATCTAGTACTTTGCTATTATTATCACTACATTAGGGTGAATAACAAGGACATAACTACAATCTGATACAGGACTCGATAACAACCCTAGCAAGAGGTTGAAAAAAAACTGAATGAAATAACTCGATGACAATAGTCAAAAATTCCCTGGTTGTTAGGGATTAGTATTATTATTCATCTTTTAGAAAAAATTAAAGTATTACAAAATAAATAATTTTCTTTCCTCAACTATCATAGGTAGTAATAAAAACATAAATCAGTGGATAATACTCGAATCCCGTGAGTATAAGAAATTATTTAAAAAACACCAATCTAAAAATCTCACTCTACTTTTAAGCACCTCACATTTATCTAATTTTGATATTGATATGCCTTTTGGCTAGGATTCTATATATTTATTTTTTTGTAAGGTAAGGCGTCGTCCTGGAAACATAAAGCATAACATAATTTCTTGCGTAACGTATTTATTTTCAACCTCAAAAATGTATAATTTGAACAATTCTAGCTCGTCTTTTGCTCTCGATGTTGCTCGGAACGAACATTTGACGACTGTTCAATCCGAAATTTAATAGAGAATATGTTCTGTTCTATATTTGTCGCCAGGAGCTGTTTGAATGGATAAATTCACGTTATGCCTACAATTTTGAGTGTTGAGGCTTTTTTGACACGCTCTAGCTCTGCCAGTGTTGTTCGTATAAAACAATTGCCAAAAGTTCCTTGATCAGAAGCAGTAGATACAAAAGCAATAGACTATAGATAAACATAGCCAGGATCTATTGTTTTTCCTAGTCTGGAAAAAATTTAATTTTTGAAAGGTTTTTTTGATAAAACGACAATATTATGTAGGGTTTAAACACAAACTTAAAAAATCTGAAACGCTTCAGCCAAAAATCCGCAAAAAAAGAAGATACAAGCAATCAAATTATAATTCATAGTTGATATGATAGTTTCATTGTTCATAGTTAAATACGATCAAATTTTAAGCAAAATTTGCATTTCTTTTTCTCAATTTTTTTTATTTTCTTCTTCTGAATTCAAACCATTAAGTCATACTTTTTTTTTTAATTCTTAATATTTCGTCTGTATATAAGAAAACCAGATTTTTTGGGGTAGAAGCAAGGATAGTTGTCGTAATTGACTACTGCTTGAACAAGAAAAAATTTAAAAAACACGTTCACCGGGAAAAAAGTTCTAGTGTGACTATTATACCTAGTAAAAATATAAAAAAAATATATAGAAATATTAATAGAAATGGTCTATCATAGTTCATATTTGAAAACGTTTAAACAAATCTATTATATGAAAATATTCAAGTTTACAAGAATTATCACATACGTGATTATAAAATTTACAATAAATATGCCCATATACAAACAGTGTATATACAAATTTAAATGAACAGTTTTATTTCCCATGTGAATAAAATTTAATAATTTCCAGTTGTTTGGCTATTACCACATCATTTAAAATCATTTCATTTCTATATTTTATCTATGTTCGGGAAAATTAAAAGAATAATAGAAACTTATTTAATATAATAAAATATTCAAAAATATCTACACTTTATTAATACGGTATTTCTTAAAATTTAAATTCAATTTTAATCGTGACACGAAAAAATCTACTTCGCTAGGTCCTTTTATTTTTTGCGAGAATTTTAATGCGGTCCCTGTATATTTTTTCTGATATTGTTGGTATTTTTTTTTATTGTTTCGTATGTACTCTACAATGACATGTAAGCGTAAATAGTTACATAAATGTACTCCACGTATTTCCTAATTTTTTTATTAATTGCTGTGACTATAAATAGGAACGTTTTCCTGAAAAATATTTCTTGAATCAGTTGTCATTTACGTTGTTTCATTTGTATTTCTTGTCATTATTATTCGTACACCAGCATTGAATCAAACTTGAATTATTACTTAATAAATGATTATTAATTTCAACTTTAATTTTTTACACTAATTTTGGAGTGATGTATTAACAGATGATAACTTAAGGAAATGACCATACAGCGGTAGTAAATGTTAAGATAACTTATGGATATATTTTTTAAGAATTAAACATTTCGCTCACTATTTGTCTATTTTGTATTTTTTTAAAAGTAAGTTTCCAATAAAAATTTATTTAGATTTTAAAACATCATCCTCGTTAGACATATAAGACATAGGATTGGCCGTGACATATCGTACAGCCCCTCACCTGTAGTCGTATACATCGGCGATCAGCTGTACGCAGAGGGCAATCACAGACCACAGACCTCCGCCGAAGACGGCCCGACACAAACTGAGCTTAGAGCTTGCCGGCTCAGCGCAAGTCCGCGAGCGTTGTTGTTAGTTCTGCTGGAGCGGGGCTTGACACCACCTTCTTGATGTCCTTCCATGTACTGAGGAGAGGAGTCTTCGATGAAATAGAAGGTGCAAGCTGATGATCTCTAAAGAAAATTTCAAGCACCCGTACTGAAGTTCTTATTCACGAAGTTTATCACTAGTTGAAATATAGTTCGATCTATGGTATATTTTGCTATTAAGAAAACTTAAAGTATAACTAAAATATAACCAAACTAAGAACCGCTATTTAGATTAGAATTACGATAAAATATAACATTAAAATATATTTAAAATATTTTGTATTTCTCCCAGCGTGGGAAAATAAATACCATAGATATGGATATTTCCGTCTATAATATATTGCTTTTCCCAATTTATATTTTTGAAATAAAAGTATTAAATTACTTAAATTAATTTAACAATCAATGATTATTCAAAATTAATAAAGTTGAGAGAAAATTAGAATTCCAAACGCGATTTTTTTTCCATTCGAACCAATATAGCTCTTAAACGGTAGGTCCTAGTGACAAATTTTATTTAAAAAAAAATATTCTTCATTAAAATTCTGAAAGAAAAATTATCGGTAACTTTTCGGTCCCAATAACACTAACAACGGCGTATCAAAATGCCGCATTTTTGTTGAGGGTGAAATAAAAGACCGCAGCCAAAAGACATATCCAAGACAACAAAATAAAAAAACTTTGAAAATAATTTTTATCAAACAAAATATATGAAAACCTTCTAACCCAAATAAAATACAACAAGAAAATATTTAAAAATATAATAGTAACTGGTTAAATATTTATTTTATATATTCTGTCTGAAATCTGCTATAATTATGTAATATTATCATTTTAATTATATACTTATATACATGTAGTTCGAATTTGACTGATGATACCTGTTTATATACATTTAAAAATAAAATGTGTTGGAACTTTATGATAATTTAATACAATACGCAGGAATATTTGTATTTTATTTTTACAAATTATTAAATATAAATTAAATTAATATTTGAAAACCTTCTGATATTTTAATAATATTCAACTACCCCTAGCTAACGTAGTACGGTATTTATGGTTCTACATAAATAAATCAACGACTTACTTAGAACTCTCACACTGGACTAACAGAAGCTTCAGCCAACTAACAGTAGAGTGCGTTTTCTGTAATCCAAGGTTTTTCTTCGGAAACATGATCAGGGTAGTTAGAATGTAAACATACTTAAAGTTCTGGAGTTTTCGGGCCTGGAAACAGGAAGGGGGGCAGGGCGCGAAACGTCCCTTTTTTGTATGTTTTACGCTCATATCTCAAAATTTTGCGCTGTATGCAAAACAAGACTATTTATTAAATTAATGCTAATTAAATAATCTAGAACTTTTATTATATACACATTTTTTCACATTCTTTACCGTTTCAGAGATATACGTTTGGCAAATGTGAACATTTCAGGAAAAAAAATCTTCGCCTCTCGTTTTCTGTTTAACTTCCTTCCATATCTTCCAAAATGTTCATCCTACATTAAAAGTCTTCCTAAATAATATTGCTGAAAATTTTCTTCAAAAAACACATATATGTGCTAATTTATCTTCAATGTGTCAAAAGTTACATAAATTTTGAATTTTCTTAATACAAACATACTAAAAGTTCTTCAATTTTGCCAAGCGTATATCCCGGAAACAGTACAGGGATAGTTGAATATTATTGAAATAACAGAAGGACTGGACTACCGAATCATTGTAAATGTTCCATATTATTTTTCTAATAAACCCCTACATAATGATCTCAATATACCATTTGTTTCCAATCTTGTATCACTTAAATTTTCTAAATTCGATCAAAACCTTTTCAACCATTTTAATTCTCAGTCATTATCCAGTTCAATATAACTTTATAACCTTACAGATAAAAACAGCAGTGGTCCGGAGACCTTAATCGTTTTTCTATATTATTTCGTTTTACTTTTTTTATTATTTTTAATTTATTTTATATTATCAATACAAAGAAAACTAAATAACTAAATAAAAATCTTAATTTTTCCCTGACTAGGAAAAACAATAGATCGTGGATGTCTATCTATAATCTACTAACATGCATGACCAATAGGTTCGTCTGCTGGACTTCTGAGCCCATCAGTCTTTTTGTCACATCCAAATCAACTGTCGATTACATTTCTAAACCGTTCTCGACATTATCTTTCTTTTGGTCAATTTACACTTTAGAATTAAAAGGATCAAGTTACTTTAATTAATAATTTAATTAATATTAATTAACTATTTATGATAATTCGAAATATACAAAGTTGAGAGGAAAGAGGGGTTTCAAACGAGACTTTTTTTCATTCAAACCAATATAGCTACTAAACCATGGAGCTATATTGGTTTGAATGGAATGTTGTATAATAAAAAATATTTCCCATTAAATTTCTAATAAGGAAACTGTCGTCAAATTTGCAACACCTACAGAGCTAGAGCGTATAATTTTGAGGGTAAAAACTCGTTACAAAAAACCTATGTCAGCCAAAAGAAATATCCATATAAAAAATAGAACGCTAGCTGTAGGTGATCTCTGTGAAGTCATGTCATGATGTTCCTACATCAGCATATTTATTAGATGTATTTCTTATTACAGTTGTTGATTTCAAGAAATGAATAAAAAATAAAAAAATATTTTGTTTCAAAAGCGAAACCGTATCAATTTCTTATTTTTGATAATTAGTAGACTAGGAACGAAACCTACATTTCCTTTTCATTATATCCCATCTGAGCTTAAATATAAAGACAGATAATAAAATTGGGAATTTTCTTTAAGAGAGAGCTTCTTAAACTATAACTCTTATGTTGTAGATCGTATCTTCTCTTTGCAATTATTCGGTACCCTCACCTCAACTTTTTTATATCATTTGAAAAGCAGAAACTATAACCACAAAACGAAATAGTTTATTAACAAAGTGGTATTAAGTTGAGGTAAATTTACTAGCGATAAATAGCTACATGAGATGATGATTTGATATTAAAGTTAAATTAATGAAATAACTGAGGAAGATCATCACCATTAGAAAGTTGTTTATAAAGTTCGTTGACATCGCACATTAGCAGTTCACAAATGGAGTAATTTATGTGTTTTAATTATCCATAAGACAAACTAACCATTCACGATTGAGAGGTTTATTGCAGTAGGGTCTTGGTGTGGCCATACTAATTATCTATATACTTACTTACTTTATGAGTATGAATTTCTAAATACTACGCAAAGCATTCACTTCTATTGAGCCTTTTTGAACTTCCATATCTCTTTAATTTTTTCACTGTGTGCTTTCTTCCTATCTTTCGACCATTTAGTTCCTGTTTTCATTTTCCTTTCTACCCGACAAACTTTCCGTTTTTCTACCTTATGTCTGAATCGCGTCATATCTGTTATATCTCTCTCTGTTATTCCAGTTTCCCTAAGATCCTTCTTTATTTCAGTTATCCATCCCATATTCTCGATTCTTTTCTGTATATTCCATATGTTTAGTTAAACGTGATTTGTCCATTCTCTTGACGTGTC
Organism: Euschistus heros; assembly: GCA_003667255.2. Taxonomy (NCBI): domain Eukaryota; kingdom Metazoa; phylum Arthropoda; class Insecta; order Hemiptera; family Pentatomidae; genus Euschistus; species Euschistus heros. The sequence continues at coordinate 3,862,065 of RCWM02000044.1, read as the reverse complement.
CAAAGGATCTCCTCCTTTTCTTCTTCATGTCGTGAATTATGTTTGTGATATTTTTTCAGTCTCTTGTCTGCTTCTTAGCCTATATCCTTCGTCCGTCGTATTCGGCCCCAATATGATGATTTTTCTCTCAGTCTTCTTTATTTCCTCCATTTTTCCGTTCCTATTCATAGTCAGTGTTTTATATTTTTTCCAATGCTTCTGGTAACCCATTCTTTCAATCCAAAATCTTTCGTAAAATCCTTAACGCTCCTAATTATGTCACACATATGTTACTGAATAGGGCCGATCCGGATACTTATCCTTTCATGATCAACTTTACCAAGCATCACATATATAACATATATTACTTAGATATTATTTAAAAACTGTTTACAAATTTTTACTTTTAGTTATAACTTCATTCGAAAATGGGAAGAAAATAAGAACGTATTAAAATTTAAAATATAACCGCAGAAGCTTATCTGATCAAACAAGTTGTTTGCTGATTTTAAAATTCAAATACGTTTACTTAAATTATTTTTTATTTTCCAAAGTACAAGCTACTATGTAGGGGCAGAGAATATGTAGTACATTACAAATTTACTACAGGTTTCAAGAACAATCATTGTTTATGGATCCTATGGTTCGTTCCATTTGACTTTTCACTACAGTGTTATATCTGCGGAACTTGCGAATAGTAGTTTAAGTAAAAAGTAGTATTTTAGGAAAAACGCAATTTTTTCAACAATGATCCTCAAATTAATATTCATCTCTGTAATAGCTCTATCACTAAGTCCGTTAGACAAAAATAAAGAGATAGATTTCTGATTATACCTATAACCCAAAATTCACGAAAACAGTTAACACACAAAATGCACTTAACCCTTTTCAGAGCACAATGTACTACTGTACACCATGACATAATAGATTGTTTGAAGGGGCCCCATCATTCAAAAAACATTTAATGAGATTAAAAAAAATGTGAAAAATGATATTAAATTATTTTTTTTTAAGATTCAATTTTAGCCCAAGAAAAAGGTAAAAAATAGTTAATTTACGAGTAATTATCCGCAATATAGCTATATTTTTGTTTATGTTGGCAGTACTGTTCTTTTGTGTTGATGGCGCATGCTTTGTTGTTTATTCGTTGTTATGTTTATGTGCGTATCAAGCTGGTAGGTTAGTTTTGTTATCGCTGTCGTGCTGTTAATAATGGCCGCTCCACTTTCTATTTGCACCAAAGAAGAGCAACGTTCAGTGATCCGTTTTTTGTGGTCGGAAGGTGTATCAGGGGCCGAAATTCATCGAAGACTTTTGGTACAGTACGGGAACAATTGTTTGCCACAACGGAGTGTCTATGAATGGATTGAAAAATTCAAAACACAGTGAACAATAAACAGTGAACGTTACAGTGAGATGCTTACTGCTAAGCTGAAGCCTGCAATTCGAAGCAAACGCCGAGGACTGCTGTCAAAAGGCGTTGTGTTGTTGCACGACAATGCCCGTCCGCATACAGCTGCCCACACTGTAGAAACGCTCGCTTCAGAAACTCAATTTTGAAGTATTGAATCATCCTCCATATAGTCCCGATCTCGCACCATCTGATTTTTCACTTGTTTGGTCCACTCAAACAGGCAATTAGGGGCTGTCGATTTGCCTCGGACGAAGCATTGAAAGAAGCGGTGCATTCCTGGCTCGCATCTCAACCCAAAACCTTCTTCCATGAGGGCATCAGGAAACTTGAACAACGTTGGACCAAGTGCGTTGAAAAGCAAGGGGACTATGTCGAAAAATGATGTACTTGTAAGTTTCCTATTTCATTTCAATAAAATTTTATAACTATATTGCGGATAATTATTGACTTACCCTCGTAATTATTTTGAAATGTGTATGCTTGCCCTGAAAAGGATTACCGACTGTAAGTACTGTTGATACTATTCTAATTATTATAAATTAATGATGACTGATAAGGAATAAAATGGAAAAAAAATGAATAACTTGTTTTGTATTTCTTATAATATATCTTGAAACAACTGATATTTTGCTTCGTATAAAGCTGTCTGAGAACTAATAGTTATGCTATATTTTTTTTTACTTAGGGTACATGTCCCATGAATGTTATTTTTCATCTTATCAATATAATATTTCAGTTGGAATGTGTTATTAAAGGTTGCGGTCAATTATCTTTTAAAACGTTTGATGGACATATCCATCAGTTCCAATTATGTCTATATTTCTCTTGGGAAAACATTTTATATAATGTTTAGTCAGCTTGTACTCCGTCCACAGTTTTGTAAGTTTTTGATGTACTGAGTATCACAACGTGAATATACCCGAAAATCTATAAAAAGGTAAATTTTCGCATATATTTGTATAAATCAGTCAGATAGTCCGCTTTGATACTTTTAATAATAAATTAAAACGATGCCCTAGCATATTCCACTAAATAATAAAAACTGTTTATTAATAATGTATATTTTTTTTCTGAGTCATGAGATTTCGTTGTATATGTTCAGTACATTTATGTTTTATTTAATGTGTTAATGCTGCAATATTTATTTTATCTAAATCTATTAATTTATCTGTCTGATTATTTGAACGATTTGATCATTCACAGTATAATAGGTTTTAGTAAATGTTACGATCTAAATTGTTTATAGTGTCCTATAACTACCCCATCTGTGCAAATGTCAATACATAGTGTATCTGTGTCTGTCGTGTCAATATGCCGTATTAGTTTAGCATGTAAGGATGTATGCAGTGTTTGGTATGGATTTTGTGATCAATAACACATTGCTCAATAGCTCCATCCCTAAAGTTTAGTCGCTGTTTTTGAATTTTATGTAGTATTGTGAACTAACTTTTCAATTATCATATATTTTGTGTAAATATAAATGATGGATTAGAGAAAAACATATTTTCTTTGCAATACAAAATTGGCCCATAACTTCTGTAAAACTTTGGTTATTTCTCTTTTTATTCAATTTATTTATTTTATATTATTCGGTTCTAAAGGGCATCAGATTTAGGTGAGGACGGCTCCATTCGCCTTTTGCGTTAGTTTCGTTTACCATAGTCAGTACCAGTGAGGGAGCCGCTGTTTTGATTCCAGGCAGTCACTGAATTATTAAGATATAAATCTCTAAGTTATGAAGTTAAGTATAATTATATTGTAATATAAATTTTACTATAATATCGTTTTATAATAAATTAAACTAACCTTTAAAACACATTTTAAAAAAGTTCAAGTCTTTGGAAAAAGATACAGTCTTTCTTGAAATTGTCCGATTTAAAAACTGTCTTCAAGGTTTTAAAGCAAAAGAGTACTGAAGGATTTAGTTACTACCTGGAATCAAAACAGTGAATCTTTATCAGGTACTAAACAAAGCTAACGGAAAAGCCGTTCTTCAGTACACGGGGAAAAACCTGCCCTCTACCAGCGCCGAAAGTGTTAAAAAATACCAATTAAGAATATAATCATTAAATTTAAGAAATTAACATTGTCATATTTAAAATTTTATTATCTCATACTTCACCCTTCGTCACTGACCAAAACTTCCTGTTCTACAGGATCCTTCAATAATATTTCAAATAAAATACAAAAAACTGCCCATGAAGGAGAAAGTAGAAACTTTAGACTTTGGTGAGTACCAATATTTAAATTTTCGTCTTACACGTTTGAAAGCTTTAGTATATATAATCCATGTAATATAGTGCTGATGTTTTGAAAATTTTGTATGTTTTAGAACTGAAGATGAATGTTTAACATTCGCAACTAGTTTTCTAATAAAATGATTCCATTAGAAGTGGTAACTAATTTATCAATCCCAAGTCAAAATTTATTGAAAATATATTCTGAATTTTTTTAAAATTATTATTATATGGATTTCACTGATCTCTGTTGAAAGCATTTGCTACCTAGGACACCAACTGGACAAACGTTTAGTTTGAAATCCACAAAAGACACTGAGAAAAGAGAAAAAAAAAAACAAATTCTCGTTGTTTTAAACTTCTTTAACATTCACAAGACAAACGCTCTTAGATGACGATTAATTAATAAAGACTCATTTATATGAACTAAATGGACATACGGTAGAGCTTTTAGGCTCCACTAATCCATTAAATTCATCTCGTATTCAATCCTTACAGTCCGAAAACCTTAAAAAAATCATCAGAGCTCCTTACATTATATCAAATAAACATAACCATTAAGACATTAACGTTCCAAATGCTACCGATTCAGTCCAAACATATTAGTATGTTATCTAGCGAAAATAATGACTGACTAAGCTTTTAGCTTTAAGCTTGAATATTTAAAAGATCGTGAAAATATAAAATTAAGAAAACGGTAATAGCATTACCGTTAAAACAGTTAAAAATTAAGTTACGTTAAAAATTCCTGATAGATAAATTATTTTGTTTTTATCTTAAAAATTTTATGCACTCTGGACTTGATATGTAGTATATTTTTTATTATGGATGGCATCAGCTGACAAGTCATCAAACCAACAATAGCCAAAATAAAAGTACAGTAGAACCTCGCTGTAACTAGTAACTCTAAAATATTGTATATCGAAGTCGTTAAATTCTGAATAATGACAAGAAAATGATTACTCTTCAATTTCAGGGCTAAGCTGAATAGTGGTAACAGAATTTTTTGCTGGAACTGAAATTTTTATATCTAGGTATTCGTTGATTTTTGACAGTTAAATATTTCAAAACAGTATCCTGAAGGACAACAATGGTGGAAGTTATCCTTCGGATTGAAATTGTGGATGGAGAGAGTGGTCAAGGATGTCCTTCGGCCTCAAAAAATCGTCAGATCCTGGCAGATCTTTAAAACGTATAATATTTTATCGATTACGAGCTAAATACCATCACCTATAAAGGAATTTGGTGATATGTTTGTGACTGTGCAGACGGAAACAAAATAGTGTGCTCCTGTACTCATGCATAGACAGTTATATAATCTTTACCGCGCGCTTGTTAATAATCAAAAATAATAAAATCATCTGAAATATTGAACTCCGAGTTTGATATGACTAATATAATTAGTAAAATTGAAGAACATAGTGATAATGATTTAAGTTTATAAAAAAATTTTAAAAAAATCACCCCCAAAAAATAAACTTCTCATTTTTTACAGTTTCCAATATCACAAAAACTATAGAAAAAAAAATGTTATATCTAGTTTATGAATAGTTATGTACAGTATAATTTCACACAGACATCTTAAATAGATACCGAGGAAAAACATATTTATGCTAAGGGTTGTCACCTCCATTATTCCCTTGCCAAAGGGGTTAGAGATGTAAAATTAGGTGTATGACTACTTTAAGTGAAGATAAACAATGTAAGAATCCTTCATTTGGTTTTCATTTTCTTAACCCGTCTCATTTCAAATTTTACATATAGAAGTTTTATTGAAGTGCTGACAGTGATTGCTGCTTAACAAGAAATTAATATGTTATTATGAACTTAACTTAACATTTATGAGATGTATTTTTCTGTAAAAAGTTGTAAATTTCAATAAATAGATTAATATAAAAAATAATCATCAGTTTAACGGTAATATTCATGGCTAATACTTCTAAAATAACACATTATTAAAAATATCCGAGAGAATGAGCTTGTTATTTGCTTTAGAAATGGAGCCCCGATAGGCAAATTGGATTTTTTTTTTTTCCTTTCTTCCTTTTTTTCAGGTTTGAGGCCTGATTTATAGAGTGCAATTGTGCCGTCTGGATCTGTTCTTTGCGTGACCGACTTCACTAAACAAACGGATTACGGACCCTAGCTCACAGATGGATACGGGAGAACTTTACCAATGGGAATCAATTTCAAAAGTTTGCCGTTCCCCGAAAAATGATAGATAGTAGGTTAAATGTTTAAATAAATCACAAACGTCATTTAAAAATAATAAGATGTGAATTATTAATTAAAAAAAAATCGATTAACATGTTGAACCAAGCATTTGGATGAAAAAATTCTTAGGAAACATATATTCAAGTTAATTGAACTTTTTTTTTGTATTACTTTCGAAGAGGTGGCTTGCCCCTTTTAACAGTTACTTTTCGGTAACCAGTCACTGTTCTACCGGCGGGCTTCTAGCGGTACCCATTCGAAATTAAAACTTCCAAATTTCTCTCTTTTCAGCACGAGATCTTCAGATTCTATTCTATATGCAATTATAAATAACACTACATGCTTTTGTAAATTGTACTTCAATGTTTAAAATTTTATTTTATTTAATAAATATAAAATCCTTGATATAATATTAAATAGACACCTACAGTTCTAAAAGTAGAGAACAAAAAATATTCTGAAAAGAAATTAATAAAACTTTTTAAGTTTCAGTAATCTTAAATAAGCCATAAATATTAGAAATAGTCATAAATTCATATATATATATATATATATATATATATATATATATATATATATATATATATATATATAATTCATAAATAATATATGAAGTATATAATTAGTATGGATAAATATATTATATTATAACATATAATATACAATATTATATGGACAAATAATATATGAATATAATTTATTTATTTTATGTATAAAAGTGATATAGAATAATAAATGAACATTCTGGGGTTGCTTTTGCTAAAAACAGCAGTGGGGGAATTTTAAAGGCTGAAAAATATCGGGACTAAGTTAGTTTATGGTGATAAGGGGAAAATTGAGTTCTAATTTCGAATGGGTGCCGCTGGAATGCGCGCCGGTAAAACAGTAACTGGTTACCGAAAAGTAACTGTTAAAAGAAGAAACCCACCTCTTCGCAAGTAATACCGTTTTTAAAAATTTATTTATAATGTTTTGAATGTTGGCTTGTTATGTATATTTGATATAAATAACTGTTATACATAATAAATATTACATAAGATAAATAAGTAATATGGATGAGAATGAATGGGTCTATTCACACAATATGTACACTGATAACTGAAATAAAAAACAACTATAATTATATAAAAATTAAATCAATCAATAATAATATAAAATATATTAGAATAATAAAGATATGTTGTATTAAAAAAATTACCGTTTCGTCAAATGCATAAATACCAAAAACTAACTCTTTAGAACATTAATCTAAGCTTATTTATAAAAAATGGCTCCTCTCGATAAAGCCCTAGTTCAACAGTATTTTTTTAAATTTTAAAAACCTACATGGCGTTGTCTTAAGAAATATAAGTCATAGTTCACACACTATGATTCTAATCAAGGATGAATATGTTCAATAATATATTCATTGAATTTATATTATATGAAGTTATAATTGAAAGTCTAAATTTTTTTTCTCGAATATTTTATCCTTTTTGACCACAAAAAAATATTCTACTGGTGAAAATTCCTTCTTTTTTTTCTCATTTATTGAAATTTAAAACTGTACAAATATATACAACTAGTATATATGTTGCTAATGATTACAATTACACGCTAAAACTTGAAAAGAACTACTCACCAGTAGCACTTCAATAGCTATTCTACACTAGAAGGTCTCTAGGCCATCTTCTTTTTAGACGCCTCAGAGGGTTATTGAGAATAGAATGGGAAGCAACTTGAGAGACTAGCGGATTGGAGAGGATATGGAGTTCACTATGAAAGGATATGTATCCGGTTTAGGCTAAATCAACAACATATGGGACATTAAGATCTTTATGGATAAGTTCACTTGTAACAAAGAAAGGAGTATTAAGGATTTTTCGAAGGATTTTGGATTGTGAGGATTGGATAAGGGAAAGTAAGAAGGTTTAGTTGAGCCCCAAAGCTCAACTCCATATGTCCAAATAGGTCTGATAACTGTCATGTAAATGAGTCTTTTGTAGTAAATCGGAAGGTTTGAAAGTTTGTCTTGTAAATGTTAAAGAAGTCGAAAACGACGAGCAGTTTCCTGTCGTTTTAGTCTTGCATTTGGATTCCAAGTTAAACGTTTGTCCTATTGGAGTCCTAGATATCAGATCTGTTCAACAGGAATCAGTGGGATATCATTGAAGGATACTGTAGGACAGGAAGTCGTAGGCTTGCGACGTAGGGTGAAGATTATTTGATGGGATTTGCTTGGATTGGTTTTAGTTCTCCAATTTCAATGACATGAGATTGGAGTGTTTGTGGGGTAATGAAGGGGTCATTATTTGCTGATAATACACATGTGTCATCAGCATAAGTGGTGAGGACGGTGCTAGGTTGGATCGGGAAATCAGCTGTATACACCGAGTAGAGGATGGGACCTAGGATACTACCTTGAAGAACACCGGCAGTTTGAACAAAGAGGGAATAGTTATATTAACTTTTAAGTTTCTGTCACTGAGATTGGAGCAAATAATAAGGAATTATGTGGAAGGAAGAAATTTCCGGAGTTTAAAATACTACACTTTTTATTATATTTAAACCTTAATTGATATCCTACATATAATACATATCCTAATTGATTTTGATCCAATTTTTATCATTGATTCTACATTGTAAAAAAAAAATCCATAAATATTTTTTTGTTTCATCCGATAGGTCCTGAGAGCTAAGAAAAAAAATTGAAACTTATTTTATATTTTAAGCCTGATAAATAATCAACCATAGTTTTTGACCAAAACGTTTCTATTATAGAGTATGTTTAGAGAAAAATGTAATCATTAACCTTCGGCCAAAATAATTTTAAATAATACCAAGTTTCCATTCTTCAAAATAACAATTCTTTTAAAAAAGTTTTAGATGGTTTAAGATTAGCCTTTATTTTTAGTTCTGAGATGGAGTATTCTTTTAAGTAAAATAAGAAGTGAAGTTGTGAAGCAGGTGGGTAGAGGTAGAGAAAGTTACCGTGGCTAAGTTTAACAAGTTGTAAAAAACCGTTAATTTCGAGAACAAACTCGGGCCGCACTACTAACGGAAGCCCTTCTCTTTATAAAGTGATTTAACGTTAGGGTTAAAGGCCCTCCCTATCCGCTGCTAACCCTGTTACCTTTTTATAGATCTATTTGCTTCTCTTTGAAACATGTAACCATGCTTCAAATAGGGAAAAAATATACCGTTGTATTTTATTATTGTTATAATTATTATATTATGCTCATATATAAATATATAAACATATATTTAAATTTTTTTTTTAAATATTCACTTGATTTATTTTTTATATCATTTCTATTAATGCTTATTATTTTTATTTTATTTTTTTTGCTCCTGTATAAATACAATTGTTTACATTGTTAATACTTTTATTTTATGATTTATCTAACTAATATTATGTACAGTTTTTATTTTATTTTTTTTAGAGGATTTTTTTTCCTTCTAATTTAATTGTACATATTGTACAATGAATTCTTTTTCATCTATATCACTCATTGCCCTTTAAGAGGCAGATTGTAATATTTATTCAATAAATCATATTTAAATGAGTCGAATTTGAGTACGATAATAATATCCACTTGATATGATTTATATGAGAGAAAGTAAAAATAACTTCAAGTAAATATGATTCAAGGCAATTTTCTCGCAGGCAAGAGAAAAAAAAAAAGTTGCGTAATTTGCATTTTTACACCCCCGAAATTAGGTATTTAAACTTGGTAGAGACTTAATTAGGGTAGGGTGCTTGTCAAGTATTTAAAGGGTACTCCGGAGTCCCGTTAACATCCCCCCAGATCGAGCCTAGCGGAAGTATTTACATAACTAATGAGACCTCCCGTCTTCATATCTGTATTAACAACATCTAACATCAAAAATGGAAGTGAGAAATAAACATTATGCCATCTGTAACGACATTGTTAATGTTTATTAGTAAAATCAAAAAACAAATAACATAGTAATACAGATACTCCAGCATATAAAATTTCTTTTGTTTGAATCAACCATTTAAGTTATCATGTTGCACTATAAAAGTAAATTATTTGGAATTGTGAATTAGCTTGAATAAAATAATAATTACTGAATTAGTTAGTTAAAAAAAAAAATTCAATTTTTCCCCGAGTGGTCTTCTGATAAGAAAACTGGCGACACTTTGGAGCGACACCAACAGTGCTAGAGATTGTCAAAAAAACCCCAACGCTTAAAAATTGTAGCTAAAACGTTACTGTTGTCATTCAAACCAATATAGCTCCTAAACAGTAGATCATAGCGACAAATGTTATATTACAAAAAATATTCTCCATTAAATTTATGATAGCAAGTCTCTCGCCAAATCTTCGATCCAAGCAACACCAACACAGCTTGAGCGTGAAACAAACATCACATATTTTGAGGTTGAAAAAAACGTTACGCAAGAAAACTATAGACATTCAACCAAAAGACATAACCATGTCAAAAAGAGATCTAAAAAACAATTGTACACCAACGTTTCAAAGCTCAAAAGATTAATGAATTATTTTATAAGATTCATTTTTGGGATCCCCAGGCGTGCTCACATCACTTGATGGTATTCTGATTTAGATGGCTTTATCCAGGTGTTCGACGGTAATACTTCCTTGGTTCCTTTCTATTCGAATCCTTAAAGTCCAAAAAACCTTCGTAAATTTACGAAATCCTTGCCCTCTTTTGAATACCAGAGCTCAGCCTATTGATTTGCATATCCCTTCTCATCGAACTCCTTCCTTTGAAAAACCCTTAATCGTGCAGCTTTATTTTGGGATTCCATACCCATTTCGATCCGCAATTCTTCCTTTCTCACTTCTTTTAAACATAATTTATTCATCCATTTCCTCAATTATCAACCTTCTGAAATTATGTAATAATAGATTAGTGTAGAAATGTTTCTTTTTATTTAATCAATTTTTTTTTTATCTTTTTTATTTTGCTATTTATTTATTTTTATTATTTCATATAAACTCGAAGATTTGTTATTAAATCTAAAATTCCACTTTATATATTTATATGTTAATAATTTATATTCTATATAAGTTGCTCTCTGATATGTACCCAGCCAGACAATAATACCTTTGATTGTACTTTCATGTTATTCTTAGGGGACAAGGTGTCCTAGAATAAAGATTATTTTTCATTACATTCATTTTCATTTCAGACATTAAAATTATGGTACTCATTACTGTTACAGAAAGTCACAGAAATATAGATTAAACACGGTAAATGAACATGGTACAGAAAATAAAATGAAAATTAAAATTAACATAAAAAACAGATTACTAAAATACGTGACTACTAAACATAAAGGGTACTATAACACATAATTTGCTGAAGATGTATAATTAAAATGTAATGGTAATTATGTTGAGATTAATTAAATAAAACCCATAAATATTGTTAGGCATCAGAAATAAAATATCTAAGGAGAGTTGCCGGCCGAACACTGAGGGAACATGTCAGGAATAGCAGAATGAGAGAGGAGCTAGAGGTGCAAGAACAAACAGAAATTATAGTGAAGAGGCAGTTAGAGTGGTTCGGACATGTGTGCCGAATGAAGTTCGCGGACCACGCAAGATCTTCGAAGCCAGACTAACTGGCAAGAGACCAAGAGGCAGTTCAAGGATGTTATGGTCGGATGGTATGGCTCAAATAGGAGAGAAAAGAGGAAAGCGGTTGGATTCCAAGAAGACATTGGCAAAGGACTGGGATAGTTGGATTGCTTGGATCGAGGCACCCCCACGCAGGAGGAAGAAAAAGAAGAAGAAGAAGAAATATTGTTAGCTTGTACAATGGTAAAACAATTGAGGTAAAAAATATTGAATGATAATAATGGGTTGTAAGTACGCATGATGGTATAGAAATATCAATTCAGTTAGGATTAATGAATTATATGCCACTTCTATTTGAATTTTTCATTTTAGTTTAGAATGTTAAACATTCACCTTCAGATCTTAAAACGTATAAACATTTAAAACATAAGCAATTAAATACACAGATTACATATATTAATTTTAAAAATGTAAGACAAAAAATAGAACATACTGGTATAAATATGTCTACTCCGCCCATTTGTTTCTAGTGTTCTACTCAGTTTACTCTAGGATCCAATAACAAGAAGAAGAAGAAGAAGCATTTCTGCTTTGCCTCCTTAGGTGATTAGCAACATATTTGATTTCTTGTATTATATTTTTAAAATTAATATATATTATTCATGTATTAAATTGATTTTGTTTTGAATTTTTTATGCTTTCAGATCTGATGATATATTTTTAACATTTGTTACTAGTCTCTAAATAAAAATATCAAATATAACTGGAAGATTATTGTAATAATGATTACAATACCTAATCATTGTAATAATGATGCAAAAAAACAGAAGCATAAAAGATTACATTACGAAAAATGGTTCATGCTCCCAAAATAACTGATCATAAATTGTGAATAGGTATATAAGTATCGATAATTTCGTTGATTGTTCTTTAATGTCCTTTTTGAAGAAGATAAAATATTATACTTTACTTTTATATTCAAGTTTTTACATATAGGTTTAAACTTAAAGTCGGTTTTTGTTTATTGTTTTTTTTCTAAAAAAAATTAACTTTATTATTCAATTTTTAGAGGCATGTGAGTGTATTTTTGCTTGTATATGTACCTAAATTATTTGTATAAATAATTTAAATTTAGTCACTGTGGAGTAATATGTTTATAGTGGAAAGTTATATTACAGTGATAACTATTTTCCGACTGGTGATTTTTTTCTTATCAATTTTTTTTTTTTAATTTTTCTTGAAAAGCGCTGAGTTGAGTTCGATAAAATTTGTACGTGATTACCTCTGGAGTATGATCTTGCTATCAAAAAAATAATCATCACAATTGATTTATAAAAAAAATTGAGAGTCTCCTACTTTCTGAAGGCGGTTAATATTCTCATTTAACTCTCATCATTTAACAGCTCTAAACGGTTTAATCTACTTGCTCTTGGACTGAGATATAAAGCATACAAGAACTCCCCGAAGCTACGAAATATACAAGGACTGTATGAACCTGTAATTTATCCATAAACAAACCGATTTTTCAATCGATTTAAAAAGAAAGAATCAAAATTAATCAAGAAGCGGAGTAGACTGAAAGGGGTTAAAATGAAATTTATGGTGGCGGCCATTGTGGTTCGCCGAGCCGACAAAAGATCGTTAATCACACACCGGGTCAGGTAACAATGTCTGCCTCCCTCCCCCCCAAACCCACAATTTTTCAACCCCCGTCAGATCGGCTAATGCTCGTCCCGATTTCAATACACCTCCTCAAAGAACTGGTGTATTAACTCCATTACCCCACCGCCCAAGGAAATACCCGTTCTAGATCAGAGAGGAGTTACTGCCAACTTACTGTAATGCTATTATGAATTGTAATTTTTTCTCTAACATGTAACATGTTGTACCGGTGATCTAGTTTGATATTAGGAGAGTAGGAGCAGTTAGGAGCTTAACTCTTCTTATACTAAAGAACATATCTTGGATAATAGGCAGGTTCTAATAAGTGAGCTCCTTTTGACTCTATTTCTCCTATTAAGAAATAAAGATTTTTAAACTGTATTTGACCGGCTCAAAAAAAAAAAAATATATATATTTTATTTTAATGAGTATAAAATGTCAGGATAAACAATAAAACAAAAAGGGGGATATCTCTTATGAGATTACTATCATTTTAGAAAATTGTTTATTTTTTTACTTCTTTTTGTGTATTCTAAATTACTCTCCTTTGGAAATAAACAATATCATCATAATGGTAAGTGGAAAAAAATATAGAACATAAGGGCATGGACATACAGCAGGATTAAGTTATTTAATTTGAAAATTTATTCCTTGAGCCTGTCGGCCATTTTTTTTTTTCTCAAAACAAATATAATGACACCATTAGCAAACTTATAAAGAAATAGAATCATAATCATCATCATCATCTTACGGTGCTATATATGGTCCTTGCAGATAACCATTGATTGAGAGTACCAGCTTAATGACGTACAAAAGCAGTATTTTCTGGCAGATTTTCTGAATGCAAATATTCAATAAGTTGATTAATAAAATTTTGAATACTTGAATTTCATTTTTTCAATATTTAATAATAAAAGAAAAAACAAAGCTAACAATAATTCAGAACAAATTTTCACTTTAGATCATAAATAACTGTGTGAAATATTACGAATTATGAAATACTATGGGAATTCCAACCTCTGAAATTATCTTTTCCAAATTTTCAAATAGAAACCGTCAGAATTACAGGACTAAATAAATTTGAAGACAACACCAATTATAACTGAAACAAGGCTACTGTTTTCTCTTTAAATAAACAAAAAAAAAACGATATAATTAGTTCTGCTTAATACTATTCCTAATTCTATATCCAACGAATTCTAGTACCAAGTAAAACGTTAATAGAATGAAAAGAATAAATCCACAAAGTATTCAGATTAAAATATTAAATTTTTAATAGGAAATATTATGTACCTATTCATTCATTTCCGGTGGTGCCTTCTAGGGACCACGTGCCGATTTCAGTTCTTCGTTCTTTGTTTTTTTCTCTTCATCCAGTATTCCTTCATCTTTTCACTGTGCTACTTCCTTCTCTCCTCAGACTATTTTGGACCAATACCTTGTTTATAAAAAAATCTCTGTTATTAGTCTCTTCTTCTTTTATATTATTTATATCTAGATCCCATTCGACCTCTTGATTTCAACTAGTTATGATTTTTTTTCCCCAAAGGTATAAATATTTTATTTAATATTTTTAAATACTGCATTTTCGAAAAACAATTTTTTTAAAATATATATTATAATGAATTAAATCATAATTTAAGACAAATCATGGAACAGGTATCAGAGAAAGCACTTACTTAACAGAAAGCCTTTTGTCCCCGCTTTTTCATTTTCTTAATTTTTTTTTTAAATCTAAAAAGGGCGAACACAAACTTCTATAAAGCAGCCATATTTTCAAATGTCTCTGAAAGATATTTCCTATGGAACTTCAGCATTAAATTAGAACATCCAATGCGGCGCCGGACGTAATGCTTGCAATGAAGGTCAGCTGTTCCCTTATTGTTATTAGAGGAGTTTCCTTTGGGAATTTCTAAGCTAATTTTCCGTTTGGAAAATCAAAGTAATTGGAAATTCTAGACACACCCACCCCCCTCCCTTAACCTCGGCTATCCGGGATTCTATTAATATTCATTAATCCCTCGAGGGCTCTCCTAGTCAATATTTGAACTTATAGGTCTAGCCTTTGAATCTCTTTACAGGTATCTAGTACATTACCATGAAAAAAATATTTAAAAAAAAAAAGTGCTTTTCTAGCTACTTGTGAACTCTAATGACCACCTTTTCTTCTTTCATCACTTTCATCACCTTCCTTTTTTTTTCTTTTTTTTTCGAAAAACTACCTATGAAATTCATTAAGTTTAATTTCATATACATATCAATAGTTTAATTATAATTTTTTTGTAATCAGGTAATTGGAAGTTTTCAAGTTTAGAGTTTGTTTGTTTACCTTTACCTGAACCCCTGATGAAGACTTGCATTGCAAGTCGAAACGTTGGCTTTAAGAATTAGAATAAAATAAACATTTTATTTTGATCAGCTGAATATCTTTGACTGCCTACCCTAATTATCTACATCTCCTATAATTTTTTTGTTTGAGTAACTATAGAAAGTGTGTGTGTGTGTGTGTGTGTGTGTGTCTATATATACACCAGTGTTCTAAAATCTTTGCCAAAGAAAGTCTTCTTTCAAGAAGACTGAAGATAACGAATTAATGAATTAGTAGCAACTTCTGTAAAATTTAGTTTATATAATGATTCATTAACAGTTCTTAAACAATCACTCAAAACATCAGCATTTTGGTTTAAAGATTATGTTTATTATAATGCACAAAAGCATAAAAACTTTTTTTCTGTGGTTGTCGAGAAGAAAGAAGAAACTTCATTGGTCAAATGAAATTGGAAATAGTTTGCTATTAACCTTCAAAGTAGGAATTTTAATATCTGCGTTATGAAAAAATGGTTGTTTTGCTTCTTAATAAGTTCATATAAAATATATTTTGTTGCAAATGGTGTTTTTGAGTAATTACAGGATTTTGGAAAACGATTCCATTTTTGCTGCTGAAAAGTTCAATATTGTTCACTTATTCACTACAGCCAGGGGAATAATAATAACAATTATTTTAGCAGCTTAATTAATTTAGTTTCGATTAAAATGAGAAGGATATATAAAAAAAACAATGATACTCGGTCCATTATAAAAGGATTAAGGGTCTGCATTGAAGATGGAGGACGTTAAAAATATCCAATCATCTCCCCCACCTTCTAGAGGATCATCCCACTTTCCAGAGGAGGTATGAAGGAACTCCATCACAAGGTATTATTGGTAGTTCAGTGGCTATTAGTGGGCTGGGTCTAATTGGCGAGGACCTGGTAATGTGAAGCCAAGCCGCATCAATACCTTGCTCCAGTCTAAATTGCTACCAATTACAGCCTGTCTGGAAGTGTTTAATCATTGTCTACTACCATCTTCTGTCTGTTACAATTCCATCCCACATCTTTAAATCTAATAGTTAATATGATTATTAAATATTGATACCAAAATGATCAATGTAAAAAAATAAACCTAATATTAAGTACAAAAGTACACATTTAGGATGTCAAAACTGGGAGGCAGTAAGAAGAAATAAAAACCATAGGAAAGAATAACATAATAATTATTCTATTAAGTATAATAATTATTGAAATGTATAATGCTAACATGCTACTCATGTTAAAATACAGGTATTTTGTAATATATATATTATTCCACTTATTGCCCCCCCCCCATTACCTAATCTGTCATTTTAACTTTTTCCTTTCCCCGGTTTTAAAAGGATTACGTTTTTGGAACTTTGGAGTACATTAAAAAGATTGTAGATAAAACCAGTTAAATGACCTAAAAACCTTAGAGCGCTACAGCAACCATGAATGAGGAACAACGAATCCTCTGATTTATAGCTTATCGAGCTGGTACAGATAATTTAAATACATAAAAAATAGTTTTTATCAATATATATATATATATATATATTTATCATATAATGGAAGAGAAACTATCTTATTACATTTATTTTTTAATATCATCTTGCTTATATAACTCATGTGGCAAAACTTTTCTAGCAGTATCAGGACTCGCACACCCACTTAAAGAGACGATATCCCAAGAGTGGCAGACATTGTGGGATAACAGCCCTACTGGAATAAGAAGGACGTAAAACGACGGAGCAGTTCCTCCCGTACTAAGCGCAGAGAAGAAGTAATCCTAATGCGATTAAGAATTTACCATACAAGAATAAAACACCTCCTTCACCTAATAACCAAAGAGGCTCCTCCCAAATGTGAAATGTGTGGCAATGGTTTTTCAGTATCCCATATGTTTAACGAGTGTCCTTACTACACTAAAAGGTTCGGGAATACTTCAAGACATATAATGGCACTGGGAAACGATTAAAAAATGATAGCCCTGCATTACAGAGAAAAAATATAGTTAAATCTTAAATTATATTTTATATGAAGATCGAACAAGCGTTGATGACTCTTATGTTTTACGCTTGAAAAACCTCAAATAAATAAATAAAATTATATCTGTTTACTGCCATTATCTATTTTATTTTTATCAAAACAACATATGCAGTGCCAAACTATATGTTTTAGCTTTTTAAGTAATAATTAAGTGACGAGTTAGGTGGGACATATAATGATCAGTAGCTGCCAATAAAGCAGAGAGTAGCAGTACCAGCACCAGTAGCAGTGGCAGTAGCAGATGCAGCCCTGACCCGGGATAACCACCTCATTAAAGCCCTACCCCGGGGGAGCGGGCCCTGTGAGGGGGCCCACATGGCCACTGTGGGCATTGTCAACACCGCTAACGACGTGCTCTTCTTATCTCTTCTGTCCTCGGCAAACAGCTGGCGGACAATTGCTACAAAGAGTCCTTTGCTCTGTCACCTGTGTTCTCGGTTCGAGCCTCGCCAACAAAGTATGTTTGCTTTAAACTTTAAATTTCACTGTTGGGTTCCGTTGTCTCCCTCCCAAAAGGGACAAAGGAAATCCCTTACGGCTCAACCGGAGCGAAACGAAGGCAAGAAAAACAACTGAGCATTTGAAATTAAGTTATTTTCCACCCGGGAGACCACGAAATGGATTCCGCACGTAAACCACATTTTTCGTTTCGTTAAATACAAAATATCTTTACTGCCTCATAAAAGGCACATTATACCATAGGAAAGGCGTAACTTCAGGAAAACGTGTTTAGTACTTCAGGGCGTAGATAAAATCCCCTTCACATTAGGTTTCGTACTCACCTAGGTACTAACTCAAGATTAAATTAAAAACGATCATACAGAACATATTTAATATTAATTTATACCTCACTATTATTTTTTTAGAAATTATTTTGCATTATCAGCATATAATAAGCGGAAGACATAAGCAAGGCAGCGATATGAAAAGATTTCGGACAAAGTATATGAGAAATAGGGAAGTGAGTAAAAAGAGGGAATAAAGAGAAGTAAAGGAAGATGAGGAGACATTTGACCAGGAGGCCTGGATAGGTATAGGAGGAATGACTTCACTGAATATACCATGGATCAGGAGGCGGTAAAGCGGAGCTAAGCCCTTAACACTAAAATAACACGTAAAAAATACGTAAATATTCAGAAATTGTGTACTAATCACTAATTAAATTATTTGTAATATATTTCATTGGTTTCAATTTTTATAATTTAGCTATAATTCATTCCTTGCATAAATTATAATATCAAATAAAATATTGGTAGTCATCATTCAAACAGTCATTATTAATTAATGGTTCCCTAAACACATGGAATTTAATCGATAAACAGGATATCTTTAAGGAAAGAAGTCCAATAAATGAGATAAATCAGACACTAATCGGTGGGGGCTAAGGGGTCACAGGACAAGATCCTCATTAGTAGAGGTAATTTGTTAAATAACCGCCAACCTGTGTAGGAATATAATACATTTATACCGTGAGAGAAAGAGAGATTCTAAGAGAACAAAATGTCATAGGCCAAGTGGCCACAAAGCCATATGGGAACACAAAATTTCAAATTCTATCTGAAACCCGTTGATGAAAAGTAGCGTTGCGTGGCCTACCTGATGGCATCGGTCCACAAGCCAAAAGATAACCAAAAGCGGAAAATATTACTTTATCTGGCTATGAGGTCACTGTGGAATGTCTCTGTGAATAATCTACACTTCAACTCGAGATCAAAATATTTTTTGAAAACACTCAAATACTTTCATTAAAATGTTTTCTCTGCAACTCTTTTTATCTAATTAAGCATATAATTTGTTTTTATCATAAGTATTTTTTTATTTATTCATAATTCTTTTAGTATTTTTTCCCGCTCACTCATTACCTGGCTTATTATTTTTTAATTTTAGTTTTCTTTAGATTACTTGTTTTTTATTAAAACGCTTTGACTATTTTCCTTCTTTTTTTTTTTTTTTTACATACTGTAGTTATTGCTCGTACCTTAACCCAGGTAGATTAAGAGGTAGTATGGGTGGATTCCATGATAAAGTTAGGTATCTAATAAGCCAAAATTCAAGCTAAAACTTTTTGGAGAGTTTCAATAATAGACAATAGATGCGATATTACTCAAATCGCTACTAGAATTATTCAAAATGATAAATTCAAAAGGAGCTCAAAAGCATTATTATTTAATGTCATAAATATAAATCTATACTATTGTATGAGAGGACAAGCCATTTTTCGTTTGTGATCACTAACCACGAAAACTACCAAATCAATCTGTACCAAATTTTAACTGCATCATCTTTATAGTTCAAGGAAGGTTTACCAATAATAAAATTTACATATTTTCAATTAAATTGTTGTTGAAAAAGCGATAAATATGTGGTGCGCTGGGAGGTTTGAAAATTGACCGATAGGTGGCTTAATAATTCAAGAGAGATTATTAAGATAAGATTTTATATAAAGCTAAAAATTGATAATAAAATTTACTTCAAGTTAATTAAATTATTAAAAATGATTTATATATGTGGTGCGGCATACAGATCCCAGTGAAGTTTAAAAATACTGCTTAACCCATTTTGTACCAAATTTTAACTATATCATATTCATAGTTCTAGGAGATTTTAGAAATCCATTAATTTACATCAATAATAATTTAAATCTACAATGTTGAATTTTAGAAACGTGATTTGCTACACTGTTATATAATTTTATGGTTTGAAATTAAAGTTCAACCAGATGATAGTCAATAAAATTATTTCTGCCAAATAAAGTTATTACCAATACAAAATGTCAATCCTATTATTTTTGTTATTGTGTGTAAAAATATGATTCATAGGCCTTTACTTGCAAGCACTGATAATAATGTCGATCATCTGCAAGAGTTACTTAATAGTCCCTGTCCATCTGGATTACCAATTATTTCATTAAAATTAAAATATATACTTTTTCGTTATACAGCCTTGGCCAAAAGTTGTTTGTTTGTTTATTTCGTTTAAGGTCACTTTATGCTGCTATGGCTAATCGGACGATGCTACGGTGGGAGTCCTAAATTTTGCCTATCCAGGTATAATTAGGATAGGGATCTTTAGCGAGTACCTGACATCGCACAGGCTCGGGACCCCCATTTTACGTCCCTTCCGAAGAACGGCATAGCTGAGGATTTTTTACTCCCTTTAAAAAATCCTAAGGTCATCTGCCGGGCTGCGAACCCGCGATCTTGGGTTTGGTAGGTTGCTTGGCCAAAAGTATTAGGCACCTAGATAAAAGTTTTAGGGAATAAAAATAACTTCAACCATTTAAAACATATATTTTTTTAACCATAAAAAACACGATTTAATACTTCGTCATCAAACCATTTGCTTTTATTACCCCAATTATTCTTTTTAGCATGGAATTAACAAGTTGTGTACTATCTTCTTTAACTCTTTTTTCCCAGTCTTCTTTTAATAATGTAAACAAATAGTCTTTGTTTGTAGGATTACGTTTACCAACTCTGATTTTTAATTAAGCCCACAGGTGTTCAAGGTCTGGGGACTGAGGAGGCCAGTCAAGAACATAGGTAGATGTTGTTTTTTTCGAACTATACTCTACATTTGCGTAAAACCTGGCACGGAGCATTATCCTGTTGAAAAATAATATTGGCACTGTCATCAGGTTCAAATATTTTTTGAAATGAAGGCTTCAAAATTTGGTTTAATATTGATATGTAGGTATCGCTATTCATCCTCCCTTCGCACAAAAACATTTCTCCAACTTTCGAAGCCCCATAGTCCAGTCAATAGGGAAAATTCTCTCCTAATAATAAGGGCTGGTAGCAACCCGCACAGAGTTGTTGAGGGCGATTAAAGAAGTATTTCTGTCAAAAGTGCCACGAAGATTTGGTGAGTTTTTTAGAGTTAGGGGCACGAGAACATGGCCAAAAGCAGTTTTTTTTTTTTTTTTTTTTTTTTTTATGTTTTTCAATTTATAAGCAAATATAACGCGGCTTTTCATAAAATGTTGTATATAAAAGTTGTAGATAATAAAAATATCTACAATTTAAGCCATTGATCGTTCGATTCTGATGATTGGTTGTCGTAAAAAGTGCAAAAAAAAACCCTCTAAAATGTCCCTTTTTTGCATAAGAATTATTATAAACAAAAAGGGCCTTTTCAATACTTTTTATTGATGAAAAAGGAAGCTCTTTAAACCCAAAGAAAAATAGGATCTACCCCGTCCTCCTATCTTTATTATTTACTGAGATATACCTTTTGTTTATCTCGATATCGATATTTTCAATGCAAAACGGGCCGTTCGTGATTCACATTTTGAACTTCGGATGACCGGGATATTATTCTTAAGGGCTTATATTTTCATTATGAATTGCTAAAAAATCGATTTCTTTGAAAAAACATGCAATAAAATCGACTTGAAAAAGCGCCCGTTTTACAGCTATAAACAATTGAAGCTAGAGCGTTTTTTTTTTTTTTAAATCACTACGTCATTTCTTTTTGCAATCTCCAGATCTCTCCACGTGATAGAAATTTAAGACAATGAAAATGCAATGTAGATACTGGAGAAACAACTGAGCAGTAGGTCCATTCGATTTGAATGTTGTAAACTGACTTTGAAATTTAGAAGAAATTTGTAAGAAATTAACATCGTTACTGATATCTTCTTCATTGAATTCATCGGAGTTCATCAAATTATCCAGATAACTTTGTTCATCGTCGGTAAAAGAACATTTTTCTAATATTCGTTTGCATATAGCAACAAAATTTAAAATATGTCCTCGAATCGCACGTGAAAATGCATGGCCAGAAAGAATTTTTTCGACAAAGTTTGCTGCAAATATAGTTGTGAAAGCTTCTGTTAAGCCACTGCCATCCATCAAATATGAAATACTAGAAAGAAATGACATCAAAGTGTGAAATCCTCCTAACCGTACAATTACAGATTGAAGCCCGTGTGGATCATTCAATGGATCAATCGACGCTATCAATTCACGTGCTTTCCAGTAAAGAGGCTGATCAAAGGTCACGAAAGCAGTAGATTGTTTCAGGCTCGGGCTCGTGCTGACGCTTTAATCAACACTGTGAAAATTGTATCGTACTGGCTAGGAGGATTATTCGCAAATTTTAAAGGAATAATTTTGGACACATGATACTGAAAACTTGTCGAGTAAGTTTCCCGAAAGCCCATCCACCCTTTTGTACTATTTGGAGATTGATTTTTTTTAATTAGCCATAACAATGACGTAGTGATTTTTTAAAAAAAAAATCGTAACTCGGCTGTTATTTATGGTAGCTACACTTTGAATAGCTCAAATCAATCGTTGAGAGGTAAGCTTTTAATTTATTATATTTATAACAAAATCGGTTCAATACCGGACGCTCTAGCTTCAATTGTTTATAGCTGTAAAACGGGCGCTTTTTCAAGTCGATTTTATTGCATGTTTTTTCAAAGAAATCGATTTTTTAGCAATTCATATTGAAAATATAAGCCCTTAAGAATAATATCCCGGTCATCCGAAGTTCAAAATGTGAATCACGAACGGCCCGTTTTGCATTGAAAATATCGATATCGAGATAAACAAAAGGTATATCTCAGTAAATAATAAAGATAGGAGGACGGGGTAAATCCTATTTTTCTTTGAGTTTAAAGAGCTTCCTTTTTCATCAATAAAAAGTATTGAAAAGGCCCTTTTTGTTTATAATAATTCTTATGCAAAGAAGGGACATTTTAGAGGGTTTTTTTTGCACTTTTTACGACAACCAATCATCAGAATCGAACGATCAATGGCTTAAATTGTAGATATTTTTATTATCGACAACTTTTATATACAACATTTTATGAAAAGCCGCGTTATATTTGCTTATAAATTGAAAAAACTGCTTTTGGCCATGTTCTCGTGCCCCTAACTCTAAAAAACTCACCAAATCTTCGGGGCACTTTTGACAGAAATACTTCTTTAATCGCCCTCAACAACTCTGTGCGGGTTGCTACCAGCCTTTATTATTAGTACCATAAATTTAACATGGGAGTGATTCCCTATTGACTGGACTACCATACAACCCCAAATCATTATGTTTCCTCCACCATGTTTTACAGTAGGGACAACAAAATCTGGTTCATAGGCTTCGCCTTGTCTCCTTCGTACAAAAACTGCTACAGGAGTTCCAGAAATCTGCACAAAATTATATATTTTTATGAATTCGTAAAAATAATTATATTCTTGCATTTGAAACTTATTTTAGGGATTTTTCGCAATTTTTAATTTCAATTTGCAATAATTTAATTACCTCAAAGTTGTTTACATCTGCCCACATTACCTTTGCCCAATCTTCAGCATTCCAGTTTTGGTGAAGTTTTGCCCAGGCAATCCTCTTCTTGCGATTGGCTTCACTAAGCTACAGTTTCTTCCTGGCTTTACATTCCCTTCAGACCTTTCTATCTTAGTCTTCTTCTTAATGTCCGAGCAGAAATATCGACAGAACGCAAGGTTTTCATCTCTTCAGTCAGCTCTTTAGATGTTTTCTTGCGATTTTGAACAAAATGCTCTCACAAAAGATCTCTCCTCACGTGCAACTGTTTTTTTTTTTTTTTGTTTTTTTTCTTCCTGTTCTAGGTAGCGGGGAAAATGTGTTAAAGGTCCGCTGTCTCATAAGTGTATATTGAACAGCACATCGGGAGCAGTTCATAGTTTTAGGAATCTCAGATTGATTATACGCTTCCGACAACATTGCACGTTCAATCTCACTCAGTTCTTTGAATTCAAAAAACCCAAAATGTTTTTTTTTTTTTTTTTTTTAATATTCACAATTAAATACAACAAACATTTTCTCAAGTTGTTGTATTGAAAATAATCTATTTTCAATAATCTTCAATAATCTATTGTCAACAAAACGAGTTTTGGGTGTAACAATGATTGAACAATTACTTATTAAAATTAAAAAGAGAATTTTTCATGGTGCCTAATACTTTTGGCCAAGGCTGTATTATGATTTCAGTTATGCGTGAAAATATCATTGAGGAAATAATGATCTACTGCATACCTAAGTACAAGATTCTTATCGATTAACTGAAATTATCTATTTTCCTTACTTATGAGAGAGGTCGAAGCGACATGGGATGCTTGTCTGGTATATTTTGCTTCTACATTCTTATTTAAAATATTATTTTAAAAAATATTATATATTAAAAATAAGTAAATGAAATGGACAAATAAATTCCAGCTGTGAATATAAATTAGCTAGGAACCGATTTGCCTAGAGGTGGCAGATAGTAAATTAGGGCTTGGAGGTTGGAGCTATACCAAGAGGCACAGACACCTCGCACGGGTGCCCGGCCCTTTGATGAATCGCCCTTCGGGAAGGGGCGCCGTGTAAAAAATCACTCCCTTCAATGCCGCTATAAATCCCCATTCTTTCCCCCTCAGCCCTTCCTATCTAGTTCCAGTTCCAGCCGGTCCAGGAAGGCCCTATGAA
The DNA here is from genome assembly GCA_003667255.2 of Euschistus heros. Taxonomy (NCBI): domain Eukaryota; kingdom Metazoa; phylum Arthropoda; class Insecta; order Hemiptera; family Pentatomidae; genus Euschistus; species Euschistus heros. Next base: position 3,837,176 of record RCWM02000044.1, on the reverse strand, counting down.
AGATCCTGGAAGTGATGTCTCAGATCAGGCCTTTATTGCAGATCTTACCCATAAATACACTGATGATTTAAGTTACTAAATAAATCATAAGAAAATGATTCATTCAAATAACACTTTATTTTCCTGGTCTAATTCGAATGTCTTTTCTCCATTCGAAATTAATCTCAAGAACCAATTTTTATTTTATTACATCTATTTTTAATTTTATTTTGTTAATTATTTGCAAATAATAATCTTCATTTTTATTTCTTATTTAAAAAAACAAGAAAGAATATTTAATATCGCATTAGGTATTATTTTAAATAATATATTATAATGAAGAGTTTTATTTCAATGAAATTGATCAATTTACAAATTTGTAAATACATGTTTTGAATAAAACTATTAACATTACAAGATTTATTTAGCAAAATTATTAAAAATAAGGTGACGTAATGGTCAGGATAAATAAACACGTCAAGTTATTAAATGAAAAACTTATATTTTGGCGTGTCGACGTTTCGACCTGCCTTGCAGGTCTTCATCAGGGCTAAAATAACAAAAATTGGATGTTACCAAGATGATACAAACATTTTTAAAAAAACATTAAAAAATACAAGAATTTTGTTTTGCCTTAACAGTGAACATTTTTATTAACATAAAAAAAAAATCATCATTATTAACTCAAATAATTAAATAAATAATCAGTACTAAATAATAAATAAAAATAACTATAATAAAATTAAAATTAGATAATAAAACAGAATAATTAGAAAATTTTGAGATTAGAACGACTGTTGAACAACTTTATAAATCATTAGAACTTCTGATGATGGAGTTTTTCCTATTCCTACCGCTGATTCACCTCGCTATATTCAGAAAAATCGATGCTACAGTTTGTATATAATTATTCTCTACATTCAGTGACACCTAGATAACTCCAGTGTCAGAATCACGAATGACCCCGACGCAGCGCGTGTTCACATCTCCGTGTGGTTGGGATCTCACGCTAACTCATAGCTCCGTCTGATTTATTTTTGTCAGGTCTTTCTATTTGCTACTATATGGTCACGAATATCTTCTAAAATTATTATTATCAATCAGAGTTAATGTTATTAATTAAAAAAAAAAAACCTATTTATTGACCAAATATTATCCTTGAATTAAACCTAATACGTTTGAACTACAACAAAATTAAAAACGCTTCAGTATAATTGGATCAAAAGAGGCTCGTATCAACAATTTAGCGTAGATATTTCATGGTGGTACAATCCAATAAATGTCGATCTTCTCACCAAGGCTAAAATAGGTTAACATCTATAACTTTAGCCTTATTGCCCTAATCAAACTAAAAAACGAAAGTTGATAAACTAAAAAAAAAAATGAAGATATTCTAAACGGCCCCGAACAAAATGAAAATCATTAACCAACTCTAGTCCAGTCAATGAGTGCTGAAACGAGGGGTGTAGAGTGCATGAAATATGTGATAATGTTTGACTTCACAGCTTCGTTAGGAGTAGTTAGAAGGTAACCATACTAAAAGTCCCCGCCCCTGGAGGGATGAGCATGGGTGGGGGAGAGGGGAGAAGATCCCAATTTTGTGTTTTTCGATTATATCTCGAAAACAGTGGACTCTAGAAAAATGTGTTTTATATAAACATAAAAGGTAATTAAATGTCCTATGAAATTAGTTATATACATATTTGTCGGAATTCCAACGGTTTTCGAGATATACGTTATTATACCTCACTTTTTGTTAAACCTTTGCTTAAAATACCAACAACTTATATATGAAATTAAAGTAAATTTAATGCTCTACAGTTTTTATTCTGTCATTTTTTCTGAGAAACGATCGTGGAAGGTACTAGAAGCAAAACGTTTACAAAAAGTAAGGTAGCATTTGTTTTTTCCCGGAAATATACAAATATCTCAAAAACGGTTAGAATCACGACAAATTTATATATAATTAATTTTATAGGAAATTTAATTAGCTTTAATATTTATTTGAAATATATTTTTCTAGAGTAAACCGTTTTTGAGATATAATCGAAAAACAAAAAAAATTAACTTCTCCCTTCCCCTGCCGTAATCTCACCCCTCAGCAGCGGAGACTTTTAGTGTGTCTACCTTCTAATTACTCCTAACGCAGCTGTGAAGTAAAAAATTATCGCCTTTTTCATGCACTCTACAATGTGTTCATTTATTGGACTATATAATAAATCTTGAAAATATAATAAAAGCTAATGAAAAGAAAATGTGCATTATTTCTTATTAGATGTGGCAGATTCTGATATAAGAATGGAACCTAATATCATCAGTGTATATTTATAATCTTGAAAGAAGAACATTAAAAGCCTTCAAATATTTTAAAAACTGGCCTATTTATTTATTTATTTTTTTTATAAAACAATTACAGAAGAAAGTAATTCCACTAATGACAGAATACCTGAATTAGTTATGCAAATCATAATGAAAATTAACTTCCGATAAAAATAAAATTTATGGAAAAATATATAATACAAAGACATGCAGAATTAAATAGGAAATAAAATAAATTTTTAATTAAAAAAATAATAATAAATTTATTAATAATCAATATTTAGATAATTAAATAAATTTAGCCAGTCACAATTTTTTTTTTCTGCTTAACATAAAGAACTTCACGCCAAACCCTTCCTACAAATGTGGTGTTTGCAACACATTCAGGTTCTACAAAATTAAAGCTTTGTTAACGGTCGAGTGCTGCCAGAAAGAAACATCTCTTGGAATCTCTTTCCACACCACCGGGAACCCAAGTATCTTCGATTAACCCCTCCTGTTTATTTTCCTTTCCAGCGATTATCACTTCACTTATTCCTTTAATTCTACCAGGGCTGCCAATAATAATGTTCAGTAATAACTAGAGGATAGTGAAAAACAGCCAGTAATTATTCATAAAACAAAGACAATAAAAATAAAATCTTGCTATTGTCATATAGGTTCAAAGGTTTATTATCTGTTTACTATGATTGGTTCGCAGATATCATTAAATTAGAAAAAGTGTTTTAAAATTAGATGATTGTGCAAAATTTAAATCAAATAATATACTGGCATAAAAATTGAAATGATTGTAAAAAATTAATAATAAACAGCATTAGTAGACCACGTAGATATCATGGACATACATTCGATTTCAACAACACAAAAATTCTAAATTGTGAAAAGTAAGCTTCATAACAGGAAAATAATGGAAGCCAGAGGGTAAATCACTAGTCATGGTCACATTTATGGGTATTTACCGATTTAAAAGGAAATTTCGTTAACGCAGTTTGTACAATTGACCAATATGATAAAGCTTCCATTCAAATAAATTTTTATACTTTTTAACAAAGAGCTAAAAATACTAGTCATGGGCATGTTGTACCGGTTATGGTCATAGTGAAGACTTGTTATGGTCATGTGACCATATATATTTAAACAAATGTTTTAATAATTTAAGAATTATTATTAATTAATGAACAACTAGATCTATAAAAATAAACTAAATACTAATACGACGTGCGCTAACAAATAAGCGAACTATATATATTTAAAAATGTAAACCACTGGATGAACTTATTCACAAACTTAGTAGTTACTCGTTACTTTAGAAAACCGTCATGAAATGATAGTTCAAAATTAATTAAACAATTAAAACAAAAATTAATTTATCAGAGTATAATTTATAATGGCACTTCTCGTTGGTTTCTATACAAAAACTAAACAATAGTAAATGCAATAAATTATAAAACAGATACTAAAACAAATTGAAACTAATTATGCTAAGATTAAAAATATAATAAAATTGTAAAACAATTAAAATGGATTAAAAGAATTAAAATGAAAAAATTAAACACTGGTAACACAAATTTTTATTTAAAAAAAAAACACATTAAATTGACCAATTTAATTATATAAGTGAACCAATCACAATAAACAGATTATAAACCTATATGGCAAAGCAGATTTAAATGTAACATTGTCCCACGCTGTTCTTTAATGACATTCCACTAACCCCTGTTGAACAGAACCGCTACCTAGGACTAGACTTGGACAAACATCTTACTTGGAATCCACATACATGACTAAAACGACAAGAAACTGCTTGTCGTTACAAACTACTTCAATATTTACTAGACAAACATTCAAAACTCGCAATAATTACAAACATAATTATACCTATTTGGACTTACAAAGCTGAGCTCAACTAAACCATCCAATTCTTCTCGTATCCAATCCTTACAATCCAAAATCCTTTGAAAAATCCTTAAGAATGTTCCTTACTTCGTCACCAATAAATTTATCCATAAAGATCTTAATGTTCCATATGTTGCTGATTTAACCCTTAACAATGTGGACACATAGTAAAATAGGTCAAATTTAATTAAAGTTTAGTATGTCTAATCTATAAAATTGTGTTAATTTCAGGTTCTCATATGAGGTTAGGAAAAGTGTTTTCCCGAAACATGTTGTAAAGGTTAATAATCTAATAAAGGAGTATAATGCAACATGTTTTAAAAAACAATCAAACCTCCTTTAATATTATTGAAAATAAAAATTTTTCTAAAATAGCAAATTGAGTAAGTGTTTCCTAATTTTCATTACATTTACAGAAAATAAATAAGTAAAAAAGAAAAACCTTCAATTCAAATGTCATTATATTATTTAATCATTAATATTTGAAGGGTTTGGTGGATGAAGGGGTTATGTTAACTTTTTTTTAATTCGATCTAGTTCATTGATAAGGAATTTTTTGTGCACCAGTGTTAATCAACAAAATCTAAATATTAGAAGCAACTGGAAAAGGAGGCACGAAGAAGATGAAGGGAATATGTGAAATTTTTCTGCGAAAGGAAACTGTAAAGAAAAAACTTTAAAAATAAATTTCTAAAAATATTGTTTAGTTACATAACCCCTTCATCTACCAAACCCTTTATTTATCAATTAGCTATTACATGTTCCGGTTGAACTGTCAGAATCTGTTATTCTAATAAAAGTCGGATGATAATAATCTTAATATTTTAGGACTTGTGCGTTTCTAAATTCCTACTAAGATCTTTCAAAATGCAAACAGATCCTTATCAACAAAAAAAATAATTTGTTGATTCATGCGCTAACGACGTGAAAATTCTTTATGGTCAAGACTCAGCCAGGCTTCGATAGTTCTACTTCTGCGCTAAATTATACACCTTCGTGAACCCATTAGCCTTCAATCGTTTCCCCCTAAAATTTGCTAATGATACCCTTAGGTACCATAAAATAAAACAGTCATGCGATATTTGTTGAAGAATTTCAGAGAGGGACAGTTCTTTTCGTGACCGTTTCACATTATATATAACAATTATCGGTCAATTCCATTTCCCTCTCAATCTGCTCTTTTACTTTGTCATCAGTTTTTTTTTTTTTTTTTTTTTTTTTTTTTTTTTTTTTTTTTTTTTCCTGTTTATTATTCAATCTACACCACTCACTATTGGCGCAACTTTTAAAAGTTTTTATTTTGTATATTTTTTCTTTCATTCAATTGTCTACATGTAATTAAGTTGTTCAATGGTATTCTATTTTTAAATTCACTTTTATTAACTCGTACTGTATGTAACAGAATCTTTCTTCGAAATTTTCACCAATTTCCAGCAATCTGATTAACTAGAAAATTTCCACACGTTTCAAGGACCAATTACAATACAATATTTACGTAACTTTGTGGAATAACCTTGCAAAAGGTGGAATAGGAGGTTTTATCCAGATGGGTCCTGAGAAAAAATATCAAATATTAAACTAAATTTGATAAGGGGAAAATCTTTAGGGGCAAAAAACCCCAAACTTTTTCATATTTTGGAGAAAAAAAAGCATACAGAAAAATGCACCCAATCGAAAAATGTTATATTCACAAAATTAAATATTATTAAATTGTGCATCTAAAGATATCCCATAAGCTGAATTTGATATAAGCGTTTAGCTACAATCGATTGTGAAACATCGAAGAATTTTTCCAACTTTCACAAAACTTTAGTTATGGTCATGTTTATAAGTCTATGACACAGAAATGGCTAACCCAATTAAAAAATGTTGGAGCGAAAATTTGCCCATTGCTACTCTGAGATATGGCAAAAAAAAAAACAACATTGTTAGCCGATTTTGGATAAACTGCGTTAAAATTTAAAATGAATAGTACAGGTAAATTTTTTTCGAACCTTTAACTCTAAAAAGTACAAACCTGCAAATTGTTCCCTACATTTAGCTTTTTAGTTAGGTTTGCTATAAAAGCGTGCTTTTCTAATTTTTTCAAACTATAATTTTTATTAAGTTTGAGACTGGTCTATTCCTTTATTCCAGCATATAATTTTGTGAATTGTAGGAATATGTAAGAAATGGACTCCTGAAACACTGAATCCTGAGGTCTCCTTAAGCAAATAGGTATCCTATTGAAAGTACAAATCCATGTTGAACAAACAAAAATCAGATAGAAATGATATGAGGTATGGTGATGAATTAGTAATCTTTTTTTTTCTCTCTATTTCTATTGATTATAGTAGTTACTATGTCAAGTAGTTGCTATGCTGGGATGGCTATAACTTCAGTTAACTAACCCAATTAGCTATCCCTTTCTATGATTTAACTAGTGAATGCTTATCATCCCTACAACCATAGAAAATGTAAGTTAAGAAATATGGGTTAGTTTTTATTTGCTCATAAGCCCCAACTACCACTATAGCATATGTCGAACAGTTCTGTCCTCTGGAATACGGTTATACTTTCATAAGTTTAAGGCCCATAATGATGTATTTATCACTTATGTTATCGCAATTAACCTTTACCGATTAATAATTACAATAATTTTTTTCAATTTCTCGGATATAAATTTCATTATTTTTTATAGGTTTACGTCCCCACATACTTTAACCTGGACGTATGAAAGGTGTTAGGACTATTAATAAATTAATTGAATACAAGATAGCATGATTTTGAATAATGTTTTTAGGAGTATGCCCACACACAATACAAAACTGTAATAAATCATATTAATTATGTTTATAAAATATTCCTTGCTTTTTTTTATTTATATTTTTATTAATGCCAGTGTTTCAGATGCTCTGGTAAAACAATATGGGAAATAAACATCTAACTAAAAATGAAACTTTAAAGCCAGATAATGAAAAAAAAAAATGGCTGCTATTTTTGCCTGTCAGTATGCATGTAATTCTTGATTAATATATACTACGGATAACTGAACACAATAATAACTGAAAACTGCGAATTAAAAAAAGATCTTAATTTTCAATGAACATAGATAGACCAAATCACTTACCTACTTAAAATTAATAGCACGACATCTAGGCTATGTTGTAGAGCACACTACTGGAAGAAACGCATCAGTGGGGATGGCATCAGAGTGTATTTTTCGGCAATTATGCATAGATCAGAAAATGGGTTCCGCTCTGATCTGACGTCCCTATCTAACCAACGTAACCTAACGCTGTCAGAAAATCCATCCCTATGCGGATCTCTACGTTCTGTCAGAAGAGTGTAATGATTATATACATATATTTATGCGCACTGCTCAAGTGGAGACGAAATACTCAACGAGAAAGGAAAAAAAAAAAAATCTTAGAAACCATATTATACACCGATCCAAAAATGTCTCTTTTCCGTTTTAAATTTTTTTCGTTTTGTGTATATTCAACATTTCAAACTTCATATTGAAACTAACTATTACTGTATTTATTAATATCTATGTTAAATCTGTTTTGTATGTAACATGTCTTACATTTTTTAATAAATATATACATACACACACATTTAATATTAAATATTATGCATATATTATTTTTACGAGAGAGTTATTTCCTTAGAAGCTAGTGTTTGTAAAGTGTGAATGACCTTCAAGGCTTGTGATACGAAAATGGCTGCGTGACTTTCTCTTATATCGAAGGATCAATCATTGAAGTGCTGTCACTTGGGTCTTCCCCGCATCTTCATTCCCCACGTGTCAACTTCAAGTTAGGTACATCTTGTACCGTTACATCCACTTGTGTTTTGATTGTGATTATATGCCTTTAAAAAAAAAAACTTGTAAATATGTGTAGTACAGCTAAATTAGATATGTTCAAAATTAGTCAATTTTCGTTTTTTATTTTTTATTTTTTTTAGATGTTTCGTTTCGTTGCATTTTAAATTTTAGAATACTGAGATTTCAATGAGGTTAAAATTGTTTAACTCAGGATCGTTAAAAATGGTAAAAAAGTATTGTATTTCAGGTGAAATTTCTAACCTATCAACATTCTTTATGGCACAGCAGAAATAATACTTGTGATGTCATATTTAATAAATTTAATTTTTTATTGTTTACCGGGCTGAGATTAACCCCGATTTTAGTGTAAGTAGTGGGTAAAAAGATTGCGAAATACAGAATTTGTGAGGGGATGAGGCTATCAGGAAAAATATGAATCATGTTTAAGGTATTGGAATGCTGAGGTCTTCATTCATAATTTTATTATGAAAATAAAACGGAACATTGTGAATTATTGTATGTATTTTTGACTTTTCTAATTATGTAGAAAAGTATGCATTAGATTAGACAGAAATTTGCTTTCTCGTTTAGGGAGAATAGACATGATCATAGTCATTTACACACACACACACACACACACACACACACACACACACACACACACACACACACACACACACACACACAAGTCTATATTTATTTGTTAAATCGAAAACCTTTCCATGTAAAAAAAAAATTTAAGTTGTTTTGTTTCACTCTGGCAAGGGAATGTCTTTTAGATTTTTCTTCTACGGAACTAAAATGACAAGAATTTGTGTTTTCGACTGCTCCAACATTAACTAAACAAACGTCCAAACCTTCAGATTAATTATAAGCAACTCATTTATATGACAGTCAAATCTTCAATACTCCTTACTTTGTCACAAACTTATCCATAAAGATCTTAGTGTTCCACATGTTGCTGATTTAGCCTAAACGAGATACGCATCCCTTCAAAATAAACTTCATAACCATTCAAATCCACTAGTTCTCAGCTTGCTTTCCATTCTATTCCAGATAGGCCTCTATTCCTTTGAGGCCTCTGAAAAGAAGATGGCATCGAGCCCTTCTAATATAGAACTTTTATTTAAGTTCTACCAATGAGTAGTTGCTTTACAAGTAATTGACATGACATGACATAATTGACATTATGAGCATGTTTTCTTTATATTATTGCATACAGGTGTAAATTTCAATAAATAGCTATAAAATTAAATAAAAAATTTCCTTCATTACGGTTCTGTTTGATTGAGATAAGGGGAAAATTATTTATACGGTACCTTCGTCAAAATTCATTTCTAACGTTCAAAATTCATTTAGTCACACAACCTAATATAAAATAAGTATATAACAGTATTGTTGCTTATATATTTTAAGAATTCCATATACATTCTGGAAATAAATTATAAAGCGAGTTTCTCAGCTAAAGATATTTAAAAAATAGTTAAGAAAGTGAAACTAAAAATTGTTAATAATTATTACTAACCAAAAGTAATTTCCTAAAGCGGGTACCTGAGAAACCATTGCTAATAGCGAGGCTATATTTTCCGATAAAAGTCCCTTGCGGCTGTGGAAGGAGAGGCCAACTGTTGGTGTTCTTGCTATAAATCCTTAGGCAGAACCATCGCTCCTCCCCTCAGCCGGGGTTTTTCTGACCCGACCTGCGGGGTTTGTGGTACCGTACCCGGGTTCTTCAGGGTAGAAGCCCAGGATCCGTCGTCATTAGTATGTGCATAACTAATTCATTACTTAGCAAATCAGACTGCCAGGGACAAAGTTGAAATTATATTTATTTCATATTGACAAAATCTAAAAGACATTTTGTAGCAGATTAATCAAAAGTAAAATATAAACTCAATACTTTTTTTTTTCACCCTCGACCCCAAATTCAACCTTCAGAGCCAAACCGATAAGGAAGAGAGAATTAGTGAAAAAATATTAACAAGAATAAAATAATAAAATTGTTTGTAAGATTTAAAAAAAAAAAAGAATTTCGAAGGAAAATATATGAGAGTTTTTAGGTAGGATAGTTTTATTTTTTAAAATAAATCATCAGTCAAATTAATTTATTTGAGCCGTTAGTTTATCGTAAAATGTAAGGAGACAAGGTAAGAATTGCATATACCAAAAGAAGAGTGATCCACCTATGAACTACATAAACCTCAATTGATATTTCATACTTATGCTCAATTAGCTAGCTAAATGAAAAGAAAAAAAAATGAAATGGATCAGAGTAACATAAATCCTATTACATACAAAAAACAACATAAAATCGGCGATATTTTTGTTAACATTAAATTAAAACCACCTGTAATACTATTGTATTATAATTTCAGCATCAACTAATATTCTTATTATATCCTGGTTTTAACAGATTAACGTTATTATTTCAAAATAACATTTGAACATTACATTTAATATTTAAAATACATTAAACGTTTCACATAACAACATACTTATGTTTAGTACAACATACCTATATTTAATACAATTACATACCAATATTTAATACAGCATAACTACGAGAATATTAAAATTTTATAGTTTTTACATTAACGTTTACATAGGCTTTATTCGGTGATCAGGTTATCATTATCATTTCTGTCCAGTGGTCTTTCTGGGCCGTGGCCCCTTCTTCCTAGGTTGAACTGCTGTACCCCCACTTCAGTTTTCCAACCATACACAAAACTTTTGTAATACGGGTAGTTGTCAGCCGAAACTAGTTGAGGTAAACCACTCTCCGTTAGAACGTAGAGCCCTGTTTCTCTCTGTAGCTTGGCTCTCAGTGCCTCAAAGGCAATGCACGCTATTATCACATGTTCAGCAGTCTCCGGTACACCACAGCTGGGACAAAGCGGGTCAATATTCTTACCATGTTTCTGGAGCTTGGCTCGAAAGCCCTGTGAGAAACTGTGAGATCCAGTAATCCGGGAGGACCCTAGTTGCTTCAAGACGTGACCTAACAGTGGGGAAATATTTTCTAAGAGTAGCCCCTTTCAGGGTTGTCATCCACCGCCAGTTCCATTCTTCTATCGTGTACTCCCAGATAATCTCCATCCATTTCCTTGGATTTGCATCGATCAAAGACCGGAGATTATTTTGTAGTCCCACCGAGCCTTCCCGGCATTTTTCATTTTAAATTTAAGCACATCTAGCAGTACAAGATCAAGAGGTACCCCTCCTGCTAAGACCTGGACCGCCTGAAACACTGATCTGTACGCCCTGGTGACTCGCAGCAGAGAATTCCGCTGAATTGTTGCCAGCCAACTCATCTGTCTGCGTGAGAGATTTTGGTGCCAGGCGGGAGATGCATACCGTAGGATATCAAGTATCACTCCTTTATATATCGCCATCGTAGCTGGGTATCTGAGGTCCCACAAGGCGCCCCCCAACCTACTTACAAGGGGAGTACACACTCAGTCTCTTATGGATCTTGTTGGCAATTTTTTTGGACGTTCCTGGCCAAAAAAAATATTAAACACTTATTTTACCATTCCGACCAATGGGCCCTAGAAGCCGAGAAAAAAAAATAAAATAGCATAAACTAATTTATTTTATATCTCGATTTTAAAAAAACGATATCGATATGTTTCTTGCACCAAGATGTTTAGTTTTGATTGCGGATTTAAGGAAAAATAGAGCCACTCCATAGATTTTGGTTTAGGTTAATTAAATTCTAAAATAATGATTAGATTTTCAAGCAAACTACCTCTATAGAATTTTTTACACAAAAATTGACGTCAGATTCTAATTCAGCATCCTAAAAAAAAAAATGAAAAACGCTTATTCAACAAAATCAAAAAATATCATTTTTTTCACGCTCTTCAAGGAAAATGAAATTTTTAAACTGATTATTGGTTACATACCTTTAAATTGCCATTACTTTGTCACACAATTCACTGGTTGGTATCACTGGAAAGAGGAGAGCCTCAGCTTTCTTTTGATGTATATAAATGTAAAATTCGATGAACAAAAACCTATTAAAAAAATTGGAAAACCTGAAAAACATTTGATTTGAAATTTAGCTTGAGTTTGAAAATTGAAACTTGAATGAAATTTCGTATTTAAGGGTTTTTTTGGAATGCTGAATTCGAATCCGAGGTAGGTTCTTTGGGAAAAAATATATTGAATGCACTTCACTTGAAACATTTTACCTTTTATACTGTAAAATGTGATAGAAAATTTGTTTAGCCCTAGAATTCCATTTCAGCACCCTAAAAACTTAGGAAACGTATGTATATATAGATATCAATAAAACAAATACTGATTTGTTATATTCCAAAAAACCTTTAAATACGAAATTCATCCAAATAGAAAAATAACAATTCGTAAGCTTCAAAATTTTCCTGACCAAATGGTAGGCAACTTTTGTTTAAATTGACAAAAACATGAATTACGTTTAGACGGTTTAACGCATCAACTTTATTTTTTTATAAAAAATATAGGGTGGTAATACGCATGGAATGTCTTTGGTTTCATCATCCTATCTGGTTTCAAACTCAAGTTAAAAATCAAAATGATTTTCGGATTTTCCAATTTTTTTAATAGATTTTTGTTCATCGAATTTTACAGTTATATCCATAAAAGAAAGCTGAGACTCTCCTCTTTCCAGCGATACCAACCAGTGAATTTCGTGACAAAGTAATGGCGATTTAAAGGTATGTAACATATAATCGGTTTAAAAATTTCATTTTCCTTGAAGAGGGTGAAATAAATGGAATTTTTTGATTTTGTTGAATAAGCGTTTTTTAATGTTTTTGAGGGTGCTGAATTAGAATCTGACGTCAATTTTCGTGTAAAAAAATCTATAAAGGTAGTTTGCTTAAAAAACTAATATTTTTTTTAGAATTTAATTAACCTAAACCAAAATCTATGGAGCAACTGTATTTTTCCTCAAATTCGAAATCAAAACTAAAAATCTTGGTGGAAGAATCATGTCGATATCATTGTTTAAACTCGAGATAAAAAATAAATTAATTTAATGCTATTTTATTTTTTTTTCTCGGCTCCTAGAGCCCATTGGTCGGAACGGCAAAATACGTGTCTAATATTTTTTGACCAGGAACCTCCAAAAAAATTGCCAACAAGATCCGTGAGAGACTGAGTGTGTCGGATTTTCCAATTATTTTAATAGGTTTATGTTCATCGAATTTTACATTTATATACATCAAAAGAAAGCTGAGGCTCTCCTCTTTCCAGTGATACCAACCAGTGAATTGTGTGACAAAGTAATCAATCAAATCTAAACATCTTGGTGCAAGAATCATGTCGATATCGTTTTTTAAAATAAATATAGTTATATATTTATATCTATAAACTAATATAGTTTATATAGAGATATAAAATAAATTAGTTTAATGCTATTTTATTTTTTTTCTCGGCTTCTAGGGCCCGTTGGTCGGAACGGCAAAATACGTGTCTAATATTTTTTGACCAGGAACCTCCAAAAAAATTGCCAACAAGATCCGTGAGAGACTGAGTGTGTCCTCCCTTTGTTAGTCCGTTCAATGATAAGGCCACCCTATTGGCTAGGTATTCCAAATAAGGCGTTACGTCAAAATTTCTTCTTATTTTCACACCCAGTTAGGTGACAGTCTCAGTTGGACGTATTCTTTCTCCTTTACTTCTAATAATAGGGTTATGTCGATCCTTTGTTTTTGTTCTTTTTTTTATCCTGTGTGCAAAATTATGATTTGTGTGTCTTTAGTTGTAAGCATTGATAATACAGTCCGTTTTCTCAAGATAATAAACAGAGATTTACTATTCTCTGTCCATCTCAATTACATACTCATATATTAAATTTAAAAATTGGATGTCTAATTATGCTTCTACGTAATACCTAATCGATGCCATCTACTATGCAAATAACCAGGTTAAAAATAAGTATTAGTTGAAAATATTGTTGAAGAAATAATGCTCATCTGCATACTTCAATGCAAGATTTTTATCGATATATAAATAAAACTCCAATTATTAGTTAAAATTATCAAAGTTATTTACTTATGTGAGCGAGCGAAGGCGAGGGATGCTAGTGTATGTATAACAATGATAAAGTTATTTTTAAAATAGCATTATTTTAATATTCAAAATTATTTATAACTATGTTTAATTTTTACATTTTCGGTATGCAATACATTTTCAAGTTTACTTTGAGAATGTTTTCTAATAAAATTTATAAATGTTAAATTAAAAATATTAATAAATAATTAAATTTAAAGAGATGAGATTAATATACAAAAAAATAATGATTTATTTCACTTATTTCATTTTTTTTTATTTAATAGATATATTTTTGTTTTATTCTTTTCTAGCCTGAACATCAAGTGTTAATAAATAGTAATTATTATGTAAATATTATAGCAAATAAATCAAATATCTTCTACTTGTTCGAGCATGATATCAGTTCTGTATATAGCTGGATTCGTATCACGAGATCTATGATACTTAATATATTCTTTAAACTCAGTTCATCCAATAACTTCTTTCCTGAACTTAATAACAGCCAGCATAGTCCTGGCTGCACACAGAAGAACGGGTGGGTAAAGAAGAAGAGAAAGCGGGATATATTAAGAAGGAGAAACTGCCTCCTGTGATTTGAAAAAACGGTCGGAGTTGAAGCTCAATATTCGGCCCAGGTGAGGAAATATGGACGCCATCAGACAAAGAATCGCTCTGATTTCTCTCTCCGCCGCTTCCCTCCCACTTTTTTCTTTAATCCCCGGATCATTTCTTTCTTTTTACTATTTTTTATATTTTTTTTATTCGTTCTCTAAATCCTTTTCTCTTTTGTTTCCTGATCTAGCCCTGATTCATTTAAAATCTCGACGGTTTCAGGTATGACTTTCAATCGTTTTTTTTTGCAGCAAACCGATCAGACAATATATTGAAAAAGTAAAATTTCCATAAATATCAATTTATTATAATTAAATGCCTTTCCGAAGCCCGCGCTTTATTTTGCTATTTTTACATTAATGAATTTAATGTATTTCTTTAAATTTTTTTTTTCAATATTATAAACATGTCCTGGACTTTACCATCGCAGTTAGCGGAATATTCTCAGAAACTTTATTTATTTAATTGCAGTTAATTTATATAGGGACGTACCTAAAAGTAAGTACCTAGTTATTTAACCTTAAACCTAATCGAAATTTCATGTATAATTATTTCTCCCACGATTTCTCGGTAAAAGAGAGAGGAATGGATATTTAAAAAAACACTTTTGACATATTTTTTAATAAAAGTAGTAAGTGAAATAGCAAAGTAATCAATATTGTTTCCAAGACCTTTGTCATTTGACTCGAAAAAATTACCTATTGTGATTTAAAACTCCACAAACAATACAATAAGCAAATTGCTGTATGATAAAACGGAATCAAATGAAGAAGCCACCTATAGAAAACATTTTAACGAGAATGCTTTGCTAAAAAATCTCTGGATTTTTAACAATGATGTCCTAATTGTATTAACGGTACAAAATAAAAAGAAAACTATCGTATAATACAGAGCGTGCAAAAAACTACACACTATACCTATGACTTTTAGAGATTAGAGCAGACCGAAACCATTTTTCATTGTTCAATCTATAGAAAAATATTTATTGGCGTGATTACATTTTCATTTCTTTAGGAGAACATACATATACTAATATAAATTCAGTATTAATAACACAAGTTTTTTTTTTTTTAAACGTAATCAAATTTATCAAAATTGTTGGTAAAAGCCTTCAAATAATAACATCCGAAATTATTCGGCAGAATTCATAGGTGTTTTAAAATAGTATCTGTAAGATTTTATCCATAATCTTACAAATGAGATAAATACTACTTAAAATACTGATAAATATTTCTGGATATAATTAGAAAACAATGAAATGCTTAAAGAATTTATAAACAATTAAAGAACAATCAGCTATAATAAATTAATTTACAGCTAATTAGGAAAAGAAGAGAATTGAAGGAAATATATAGAAGTTTTATAATGGGGTAAATTTAAAACGGTGGCTGAAAAATATTTACATTCATAAGTTTATATTACGATGTGATGAAGTCAGATGCTGAATTCATCGTTCATGCTTATTAAACTGAAGGAAGGGTTATTAATTGTAAGATTAACTAAATAATGGTCCCAAGTCTAAGTTTTATGTTATAATTATTGTATTTTAAATGTGCTTATACTACAAATTACGTGATGTAAGCAGATATGGGCAAAATTTAATCATAACTAAATATTTAACAGCTAATTTCCTGGAATCGACCACCTAATTTAATCATGATTAAATCTGTCAGCTGATATTTTGGCCAACTAATGATTTATTTGACTGAAAGATTTAAGCATGATTAAATTAGGTGATTGATTCCAAGAAATTAGTTATCAAATAGTTAGTCATGATTAAATTTTGCTCAACTCTGGATGTAAGTTATCATTCACCGACTTCTTCAATCGGTTTCTCATGGCGATTTCCTTAAAGCAAATTACATTTATATCAGCCATTTTACACACCAAATGATATATGAAAATCATTTGAAGAAACAATTTTGCCTTTTTTTGTTTTGTTTTTTGGAAGCTGGAGCTCCTTTCTGTATAAGAGTAAACAAATGGCTCCATAACTTCTCTCAAATATTTTTTTTAATGTTCAGCTGTGATTTCAAAATAATAAACAAATATTTAAAATTAATGCTAGAAGATCCGCGATGTACTGCAAAATGTAACAAATTCTTGATAAATTTATAAAGAATGACATTCATTGCTGACAGATTGTAGGAATTCGTATATTTAAAAGTTACAATTATTTTTATTTCAAAACGTAAAAAATAACTTCAAAATATTCGAATTTCTTAGAATTAGGATGGGAAGATCGGTAGTTTTTATTTTTTATATTCTCTTATTTTAGCCGTGGATCGACTTCGATGTCGGGAGGCCCATCTGTGGTACACCCAGGCTCTAAAAGTGCGTACCCTGGCGTTTGAGCGTGATTTCGGCTATATCTCCTCCTTTCACAACCGATGGCCCAGTAACAGTATTACCTACTGAACCCAAGACCTCTACAACCCCTTCATGGGTTGTGTTACAGATTTTTTTTTTTTTTTTTTTTTAATATGCTTTTTCAGAAAATGCATTTTTTATATGAAGTGATTTTATTTTTTAAACTATCTATTGATATTTACAACTGTATACAGATATACGATAAGTGAATTTGAGGAATTTCTTACAATTAATAGTCAATGGCATGTAAAGAACCACTCACTACAAGCAATTTAATAAAAATTCTCTCTCGAGGTCTCTCGGCCATCTTCTTATCAGACACCTCAGAGGATTATCGGGTATTGAGAGTGAATCAAGTTGGGAAACTAATGGATTCGAGTGGGTATGGAGTTTATAGTATGAGAAGACAGGTATCTGGTATCTTTATGGATAAGTTTATTTGTGACATAATAAGAAGCACTGAGAATTTTAAGAAGGATTTTGAATTGTAGCGATTGGATACGAGAATAGACCCAAAGCTCCACTCCATATGTACAAATGGGTCCGTATTTACTGTCATGTGTAGATAAGTCTTTTGTAATTTATTGTAAGCTGTGAAAGCTCGTCTAGTAAATGTTGAAGTATTCGATAACAGCAAACAGTCTCTTGTCTTTTAAGTCTCGTATGAGGATTCCAATTAAGTCGTTTGTCCAGATGGAGTCCTAGATAGTGGATCTGTTCAACAGGGATCAGTGGAATATTGAAATGAATTTCAAAGTAAAAAACTACCTATAGAAATATATTAAATTTACCAAAATACTTCTTAGTTAATAACTCTTTATATACATATACTTTCACAGTTAGTTGAAGAGTTGATAAACAGAAGGGAATCAGTGGCAGCCAGGATTGAGAAATATAACCTATCTAGAGACTAGCGGAGGAGGCTGGGAACTAAACTATATTGGCAATTTGAAGGTTTATCGTGCTAAATAACTGCCCCCGAAGGTCCTTAAAAGGTAGGGCCCCTGCATTTAGAGCAGATAACAGCCCAGAGCACAGTAAAAGTTTACAGCCCAGCCCGTCTGATGGCCGTCTTAGCACGTCTTCTGCTCACAGGAGGGATAGAACTGCAATGAAGTGCTCTCTCAAATATTAATACAATACCGATCAATAAATTACGGAATATCTATTTTTTTTTCGAAATTATTCTACGAAATAATAAGTCGAACAGTTGGTTAGTTGATGCCATTATAATGATTTTTCTTACAATTTTGAATATGAAGATCTTTTAATCAATAAATCATAATAACATTCAATTATATAGAAATAAATCTTATATAATATATTTGTATCAATGCTAACTAAACAAAAAATAAAAAGAATTACTATGACCAATAAAAACAAGTTGCGCCTAGTGGATAAGTACTTGATAAAGAAGTTTTACCAGGAAATATTTTTTTTTCTTTTTGTAAAGTGTTTAAATGTTTTTTTTTTCTTGTTTTTTTTGTAGCTGAAAACATTGATATATTTCTTTTTCAATTTAAGTAGCCTTTTTTTAAAAATAAAATTATATACTTGTTATACATTTTATTGATTAGTATTATATATCATTTATGTATATGTCTAAAAGTTACCATTTTAGAAACTACCGAATATGAACCATTAATGAAGAGAAAGCCTAGTAAGCAGAATAATAAAGTTGAAGCAAGATTATAGAACCCGCGTTAAGTTGGCGTTTATTGTATTAATATCGGGATGTATTGGAGAAAATATCCATATAAATTCATCTGCAAATTCTTGCATATCCGGTAGTTCGTGCAAGTTTTCTTAAATACTTTAAACTGAAAGTTCGAACTTTTACTACGATAGTAATTATAAGTAATAGAACTTTTTGGTGAGATTTTAGTAAGTAAAAGTCTATCCTATAAAATGGTTTTTATAAAATAAAATCTATCATAAATAATTCATTTTTATTTATTTTAAAATTACAAAAAAAAAAAAAAATTAATTTGTTCCATTATTTTAAGTTAAAATATTTTATCAATTAATGTTTTATTTAAATTTATTTGCTCTATTATTAGTTTTTATCCTCAATTTGATTTTTTTTAAATATAATTTAGTTATTTTTAATTAAATAAATAAAATGGCGGTTATCACAGAAATTAATTTCTTATAAAAAAATTTACTTTTTTCCATCAAAGTAAATTTGAACAAGTTAGTCCCATCAATCACTGATTTAGATACTTTCCATTCACAGTTTTCAAACAATTAAATAAATAAGTTTTAAAAGGAATAAATGTCTTATTTTTATTCAAATTGTAACTAATAATTACATTGGATTAGATTAAAATTTGCATCTTACAGAATAAATTTGGTAATATGTAAGAAAAAAATCTATAATATCAAATGAGCGTCATTCTGTTAAAAATTCTCAACCAACCGAATATTCAAAATGGCAGAATATTAATTTAAATGTTCGATCTCCTAATTCATTATAAGTATCCGAACTGTATCTATTTCGATGAATAGTATTCTGAATTCAAGTTTTATTTTCAAAACTAAAAGCAAGTATTTATTTCAAAGTATTTTAAAGCTCTTAAGTTTTTAAAGGACATTGTCACCAATTACAATTACTTACATACTCCTTTGCATTTTCTTCTATTCGTGTGTAATAAATAAAGTAAGGAATAAATTGTATAATAATGATAAATAATAAAAAAAAAAGAAATGAACTGTTGAAAATATTTCTTTTGAAGAATTCAATACTTTAAAACAGATTTCCATAACTAAATAAACAAAAATAAATTTATAATAGTCGTGCATTATATAAATTCTACTTACAATGGAAAGTTCCAAAATGGCCAATACCCACTTGTTTCTTGAAGTTCACTATCCGCCTTGTTCTTTAAAACAGGCAGATTTCGAAACGAAACTAAATAATACAAAAAACAAAAAATTAAGGAACACAACTAAATCACCTTTATCACATTTACAACACTGGTCACGCATTTAAAATAAACTTAACGACTCAACACAAACCGAACCGCACTAAAAAGAAGTCAAAACTAATTGTAAGCTAATGAATTTGGCTATAGGTAATACAGACACCTGATTGGCCGAGAGTTATCGCCACTGCTGACACTATTACAGTCTGTAACAGAAAAATGTACATTATGCTAAAATTTCCATTTTAATAAGAGAAATCAAGTTTCCTTCAATTTTATTACTATATTATTATATTATTTATGAATTCAAATTACTTTTTTCAATACAAAAAATTGCGAAATATTACTACTTTTCTTTTTCTGCTCAATCAGATATTTATAGTGTATACTATTTATAGTATGATATTTATAGTGATATTGTTAGTGTATAATCAAATACACTAACATAAAATATCATTTATTGGTATTTTTTAAATTATTAATATACATACTTTATTATTTGGTTTAATAAATATTCTTTCTAAAGTTAATTTTTTTTTTTCAAAATGTGTAAAATTATTAAAGAATAAATACCTCTTCATGTTATAAATACAACAGTTAAGATGGTTTTTGATATATTTAAAAGTTTTTAGATTGTTTAGTTCAACATAAATTTCATCTTTAACTTTTTGGTTTATTATATGAAATTATGAAGTACCGAATTAAGAATTTACGTGAAATATTAAATTGAATATTTTAATCTATATATTAGTTAAAAAATTAAATTAATGTACTAAGTTGCCATTAAAGTTAAGATAGGAATGAAAGATAATATTTTTACGAATGGTGAATAATGTAAAAAAAATTATGTCTTAGTAATTACTGGAACACTGATTGTTAAGAACCAACAGTACGAAAGTTAATTAATTATTTAATTTTAATGAGACTATCTTCAATCATAAAATAGAAATCTCTTCTTTCAAAATAAACGTCTTATAGGAAAAGATGGGAAAAGAACTACACACATTTTAAATGAATAACCAAAAACCACCACTGAAAAAGAACACTAAAACGTTTTAATATAAGTACTGGGCCAAGCCTTCGCCAGTATTAGACTGAAGCAGAACTAATTAAAGAAAGATGGTATAAAAAAGAGTGAGATAGAAATCCAACCGCCATATTGTCAATTGCAAACATTCTATAATTTGATTTGCGCGAGGATATTCAATTAAATTAAAGAGCTTGTCCGGAATCATTTTTCTCTTTTGAATTATTTTCTCAATAAGTCTAATCAGCAACATTTTTTATTTAATAATGCAATATATTATTAATATTGTTCTATAAGATATAGTCTTTTAATTAAAATTTATAAAGTGATAAATGTAACTATAAAGTTATGATTTAGGGTAAATTTAACGATATGGGTGAGTTTAATATTTCGGAACAATTCCAATAAATAAAATGTTGACAACATAAAACATGTAAATTGATTTTTTTTTCACAAATTGTTTCTCTAAGGTATGAGAAATAAGTCTGTGAAGTGGTCTTACATAATCCGCAATATTTCTAGATATATTAAATAAATAATAACTATTAAAATCTATGGAGTAAAAAACCACGACTAGGAACTGAGTTTATTATCTAGGGAGTGGGGAAAATATCATATTTATTAAATTTAAGTAAAGAAAAGCGAAATTAACGAGGTATGTATATTATAAAGTTAGGGTGTATACATGAATTACATTTTCAGCCTTTTAGGTACGTACTGTCACATCTACTTTAAAAACTTCAAACTAAACTTTAAAAATACTTAAATAATATAAAATTGCACTTAATAACGACAGTTCTATTAACTTTTAAACAATAAAATCTAAATAGATTGTAAATGATAAATAAGCTACGAAATAAAGACTATCACAATAGGTATTAAATAAAATACGAGTATATTAAAAACATTGTTTTGATAAAAATAATTTTCCTTGAACTTTCATTATAAATAAGTAGATAGGTATAACGTTTAACCATTAAATAAAAAAATGTGGGCTGTACGTTTAAAAATATAATAATTAACGAGCAGCAATAATTGAATTCGTTGGTTCCTCTTGGGCTGATGTTGATGGTCCGACTTTGTTGAATACCTAGAAATTTTCCACAGTTCATGGAATGAAAGGGAGAAATCAAGAAATTTATTTTTATAAAAGCAGATAAACGCTAAAGCTATTTAAGTTCAAATATAACATGATATCCTCACTCAGTTGTAGAGAGTGAGTATCTAGGGAGTGAGTTCTAACCACAAAAACGTTGGTATTACGTTATACACGTGGCCTATTTGAAAAGTAAAACATCGTATCGATTCGTTTTTCAGTAGAGCTTTGAATTCATCTTGAATCTCAAAAAAAAAATATCATGCTTTCAATGGGTTAATACACCGTAGGGAGTGAGGATGAATTAAAATACGGTACTTACCGAGCGGAGTCAATGCACCTCCACTTGTCTACCAATGAACTCAGCGTATTGAAACAGATGGCAGTATACAGGTCTACCAGAAATAGTGTTGCCCAATACAAAACACCCCTCAAATCTTCCTTTTGGAGAGCGATGAAGGATTTTCAAAAATAATTTAGGGAGTGAACTAGAGGTTTGTGACACTTCTTTATGATGGTGTATATCGTGCTAAGAAGGCTAAATATCAATCACAAAATTATTTTTGGATAAAAAATAGAAAACCATACCCCTTCATATTTTCAAACTAGAAAATAAGCGTAAGAGAAGGCCTTAAATATTTTCGAAATGCTATCATTTTCAGGTTGTGACAACCTAGGGAGTGAGTAAATGCTATACATAAACGTTAATTACTCCGGTTTTATATGTAGATATATCATTATTTTTGGGAGTCCATAATGGTAAATTGGGTACCTGGCCATGTTAACTAAAATCTAAATTTTATGATCAGTACAATTTTCAAAATACCTTTGAGACTTAAATTGTACCGAAATTTTGAAATCACCCATATCTTGAACAGTTGGAACTAGCGACATATTTATGAAGGAAGATTATTGTTATTTTAGTAGACAGACTATTCAAATAACTAGAATATCAATATTAGTTATATACATTATAAAATTTAAAATATATGTAATAAACACATTATTTCAGACAGAACTATTACGTTCTAAATTAATACTATTATTTTTTATTGTGATTATTTGAATCATTATGGTTTTTGTTCAGTTTAGTCTAGTATATTCGGTCAAAAATAGAGAAAATCCCCAACGATGCCTATTTATCACTGGAGTTCAGTGGATAAAAACAATTTTGTAAAATAATACTTTAAAAACAAAGATATTCCAATCGATCAAAGTATTGTAGTCATGTAATCGTCTTTTAGGTTGTTTGCAGGTAGAAGATTCCTGTACCAAAAATATTTTCCTAGTGATTACATCTTGAAAAATATCTATAAATGATTTAAACATATATATAATGATTCAAGACCACTTGAAAACATACTATATTCCAGAAAAACAGCATCAACATTTACATCGGAAATTATCGCACGGCATACAAGTCAGCCGGGTTAGTCTATAAAAAAGGCTGACTGGTCCTGTTTACCAGGTCCCGTCGAGGAATAACGGATTTTTCAGAATCATCCTAATAATTATGAAATAACCATATCACAATTTTTTGCTTTGTAGTTTTTAACTGTTCTAATATGAAGAAATCCTTTTCTTTTTTTTCATAAATATAAATACAGTACTACAAAGGAGCAGAGAGACTAAAATTCTAATTTTGAAATAAAGAGATTCGCTTATATTAATTTCTATGGACGTGCCATCAAACCATTAGCATCAATTAATTAAATTTATTATTATTGATCCACTAATATTTAATTAGGTCCCAATATTTCTTTCCAAAACATGAGATACTTTCGATGTCTGTATTGATTTCAACCATTATTTCTTTTATTTTTATTGAAATACAATGTTACATGTCGCATCAAATAAACATATTCAAAGTTATAAACTTTTTTTTCTCATCAACGATCATTAATATGTAGCTGGTTGATTCAATGTACCCCCCGATGTTTTGATACTCATCGCGCAAAGGTACTATAACCTCTTTGTAGTGTTTTCAGTAAGAATGTTGGGAAAAATATATTTGCAAGCAGATTTCTAATCATGATTAAATTAGGTGATTGATTCCAAGAAATTAATTGTCTAATATATAGCTATGATAATATGATATGATAATTTTTCCCAACTCTGTTTGTAAACATAATAAGGTTTTCATATTCTTCCTAAGCCAATTAGGTTTTACGATTGAACAAACATTAAAGTAATTTCAATTTACTAATAATATTATTTCCGCAAAAACATCAGAAAGGTGATAAACCAACCAATTTATTTTATATTAATTAGGGATCTATAAAAGACATTATGAATTGAATTACTATTTATGATTTACATATTTTAGCATACTTAACATTCATCTAGTTGCTAAAATAATAGATAATGGGGTGTTTATTTGAGGTATTATGAATTAATATCCCACCCGCTAACTCCATTAAAGGTCTGGGTAAGCCATGATTAAACACAGCTAGATAGTCAGTAATAGGAGGCAGTTTAGACTGCGGAAGGCTATTGATGCGGTTTGGCTTCATATTACCACGTCCTAGGGAATTACACTGGGGTCCTTAATAGCTACTGAATTACTACTAATTTCTCCTAATAGCTTTGGCTGGGGTTTCAATCTTCTCCGTAACGATAAGTGAAAACAGCTCGTCAAGTTCTATAACAAACTTTATTATATTATATATACAGTTTAATTATAACGAATTTATTGTAACTCGAGGAAGTTGAGTAAAAATAATTCGATATTAATCATTAAACTAGAATTATAAGTTGTTAAATAATCTAAGAACCCATTCTTGTCTGACAATTAGGAATATTTTTATATTTAACAAATATTATCTTAATTTAAAAATTGTTAATTGAATATATTGTATATATGTAGATAGACCTAGATGTCTTGTGTCAAATAGTGTAGGCCACAGGAAGTTTTTTTTTCAGCACTTCTTCCTGGACGTCATTTCTTTTTTCTTTCGAACTTTTCACATGCAATACGATACAGAAAATGCAGAAAAGTACAATACGATTATTGGTCCTTTTTAAATAAATCTTTGGCTATTTTTACATTTAGGATATGAAACCTTTTGTTTTCAATTACACTGCTAATTCACTGAGTGTTCGTATAACCTAATCAGTTTACTATTCTTTTTGGGTTTCTTTGACACATGACTAAAGAAGAACATGGAAAAGCACCTCAAGATCATAAAACATCATCTCGTACATTTATTAACTCTTAATCGATCTTTAACTTTAATGTTAATTTTTTTTTTTTTTTTTTTTTTTTTTTAAACTTATCTTACATTTTGTATTAGCACTATCACACTATTCCTTAAATGTATTAATTTTCTAACAATATGGAGCTGTCAATTCTTTACCAATCAACAACTATAACTTTTGATATCTGGGACATCAGTTATTGATCAGAAATCTAATGACACTTTTAAGCTGCGGTCTGACTGATGAGGAAACACTTACCAGGGGGTACAAACATTGAAAGAAATGTAATGACTCCTTGTAGATGAGTTGTCAAAGTTGTCACTCAAAGAAATAATATTTTCCACTAAACTTATTAGAACGATTTAATTTTCAATTACAAAAAATGTTTTATATGTATTTAAAATAGTTAAAATGGATAGACATCAATAGATTAAAAATATATTTCAAAATATTTTTAAAATTTTTGTTATTTTCAACTTTAACAATATGGCCAATTTGCGAGAATATGTGAAATAAATAGGTCATTAACGGCTGTCAAATGATATCTTAAACTAATGAATAAAAACCTATACATCAGCTTGTTGGTCTTAAATGTTGTGCATTAAATGGACTTCATGTTACAATAACAGCCTTACTCCTTTTTTGGTTGGTATTTCTTTTAGATACTATGAATCGAACAAATGAAAAAAAATTAACTAGAACCAACTGCAAAAGTTTCTCTGAGAAAAGAGCATATTTGGGATAGAGAAACACAACCTCCTCATTTATTTAGGAAATGCTTCTCAAATTCTTAAATGTTTAAATAAACTTTAAATCACCAAACAATTTAACATCAATCAGAGATGCTGGCCACTGTACCTCGTCTGACATCATTTTTAAAAACCACAAACTACATTCAACTTCGAGCACTCTCATCATTTGCTAAATTATTTAAAAGGTAATTAGATAGGGTTTTTAGAATTGTCACTGTACAAGCTAGACCAGCCACAACCAATCAAATAATGGTAAAATAACTGAACATATATTTTAGATCAGCAATAAAGAAGTTAAAAAAATTGTGAAAACCTGAATAAAAGTATTCACCCATCCCTCACAATTCAATATCACTAATCGATTCTCTTTGAATATGCTAACCAAATTGAATGATTTCTTGTAAATACAAGTTAACGCCTACTTTATCGCAATCTTCTCTTTATACTCTTAAAAAAATCTTCCAATGTCATATTTTTTTTTTAATGTAGTTCTTCAACTAAAAAAGAAATATTATGCCTCATGGAAAATAATCATAGACAAGTTTCTGGACAAAAACATTCACCGCTATTCCTAAATAGAATAGAATAGAAAATAAACTTCATTCTGGGACTATGTCTTTTAAGAATAATACAATGAACAGAAATAAATAAAATGAGTCTGGTTATCAAAAGATAAGATATATGAAAATAACAATCTGATTAAATATTTACAATTTTACAAAAAAATATCAAAAACAAACAAAGAAAAAACAGATGAAAATCCAAAGCAGCTTGGTACTAGAACAATTAAATCACTGTTCTGATCAAGAGAATATGATCCAGCCTGTCTTAACCTTAATTTGTAAATATTCTAGTTGTTTGAGTAAATGGATTTCTACAGTCCGTGGAACACTTAGTAATCTTTAATACACTTCAAAGTTGAATATCCAGCCCAAGAGTTAAAGACAGCTTCTTCTCTGAGGGATACTAGTTCTCTAGCCTTATCAGACCAACATTTATAAAATCAGTTCTTAGGAATATTACATTTAGTTTTTTAGAATAAATATTCAATCATTTTTACTTTTTAAATATAATTTTCTAAATTGTCTCATTTATTTAATTTAAGATTTATTATTAGTTTATAAATTCATGTACATTCCTTTTATCCATGTATGTTTTATTTATTTATATTGTTTTTTCTTCTAACATCAACCCTGTAACAGGGGCTTGTATTTAAGTATTTCAAAATTTCTATGTATCTTTATTCAATTTCTTTCATTGTTAATTGCTTAATTAAATTAAACATTTATAAATAACACTTTTATTTTAACGCAGCTGTTTCTATCTCACAAACATTAAATTTGAACCTAGATCCTCTTAAATTTCAAGTTCCAGGCCTTATCAACCGGACTACCCAACTCCATCAAACATCAAAATGATATTAAACATAGGAATTCACTTTTTGATCACTGAACTGATGTCCTCTTTAACTAAAATATTAAATGAGATTGCTTCACAAATGACTCTTTCTAGATGTTTCCATAGTGATTCCGAGTTTCCTAAGGTTCCCGACATACTTTTATTTATCTAGAGTTCATTAAAAGTTAATAATTAATTGACTAATGTTTATCATATCAATCAAGATAACAAAATTTAATAATGTAACCAGCAGTGGTAATCTGTAATCAAAGTAAATTTTCTGAACTGATGACAAAAATGAGTTAGATATAAAATTGGTTGGACCAAGTATTTCCAAAACAAAGACCAATTTCAGGAAGTCAGTTTCTGGAATCGACAGGCTTGCAGTCACTCTCCGGTTCCTCGCAAGTATTGATTCATATACAAGCCTCATTTCTACTTTAAAATTTTCGAAGTAGATAATATCCGAGTTTGTTCCTGAAGTCTACAAAGCCATTAACATTGTGTTGAGAACGTATATAAAGGTAAGTTTTTTTTCTTGTATGGAGAAGGTACAAGATCATTTATTGCTCAAGTTGCAATAAAATAAGGAAATGTTATTTTCTAGGTAATTATTTATTGCTTGACTTACATTTAAAAAAATAAATATTATGTATTTTTAGGTAATCCTTTATTGCTCACTAAATTGTTTTGTAAATTACAAAGAATCTGAGATATATGCTATTTTGTCAGATTAACTTTGTATTGATGTCTGTTGGGGGTTCGCAAAGAAACACTTGCGCAATTGGCAAAAATTGTATAACTATCCCTATTCGCTACCACCGCAGTCAACAATTTCATACATTGCAATGCCTCAAAACTGACATCAGAAGCGTTGCATACTTTTTTGTGCTTGGGTGGTTAAAAAGTCGGAGTCTGTGGTAGGCTGTCCGCATTTTCCACTTCTTCCTCAGCTGTAGTCAGAGAAAGGGCGATTGTGGGAACATCCTAAACAGAATTAAAACAATTAGAACATCAAATATGGAACATTTCGATTATAATAAATAAAATTAATAAAATTTAAAATATACTAAATAAATTCTTTTCATTTCAGCTTCCTCAAACTAGCAGAGATTGGCAACGTGTAGCAGACGATTATTCAAGAAGATGGAATTTCCCAAAATGTATTGGCAGCATTGATGGTAAGCACATTGCAATCATGGCCCCAGAACACAGGGGGAGTTTGTACGAGGGTAAGTCAATAATTATCCGCAATATAGTTATAAAATTTTATTGAAATGAAATAGGAAACTTACAAGTACATCATTTTTCGACATAGTCCCCTTGCTTTTCAACGCACTTGGTCCAACGTTGTTCAAGTTTCCTGATGCCCTCATGGAAGAAGGTTTTGGGTTGAGATGCGAGCCAGGAATGCACCGCTTCTTTCAATGCTTCGTCCGAGGCAAATCGACGGCCCCTAATTGCCTGTTTGAGTGGACCAAACAAGTGAAAATCAGATGAAGCGAGATCGGGACTATATGGAGGATGATTCAATACTTCAAAATTGAGTTTCTGAAGCGAGCGTTTCTACAGTGTGGGCAGCTGTATGCGGACGGGCATTGTCGTGCAACAACACAACGCCTTTTGACAGCAGTCCTCGGCGTTTGCTTCGAATTGCAGGCTTCAGCTTAGCAGTAAGCATCTCACTGTAACGTTCACTGTTTATTGTTCACTGTGTTTTGAATTTTTCAATCCATTCATAGACACTCCGTTGTGGCAAACAATTGTTCCCGTACTGTACCAAAAGTCTTCGATGAATTTCGGCCCCTGATACACCTTCCGACCAAAAAAAAAACGGATCACTGAACGTTGCTCTTCTTTGGTGCAAATAGAAAGTGGAGCGGCCATTATTAACAGCACGACAGCGATAACAAAACTAACCTACCAGCTTGATACGCACATAAACATAACAACGAATAAACAAAGCATGCGCCATCAACACAAAAGAACAGTACTGCCAACATAAACAAAAATATAACTATATTGCGGATAATTATTGACTTACCCTCGTACTTCCATTATAAGGGATTTCACAGCATTGTTGCTATGGCTGTTGTGGATCAGATGGAGGAGTGTTCCATTATAGGTCGCTAAAATGACTAATGGAGAACTTGATTTGCCAGCATCTAGTGCATTGCCGGGAATGTTTGTTCCACATTTGTTTGTAGCAGATGACGCTTTTCCACTTGGTCCAAACCTCATGAAACCATTTCCTGGAGTAACTAAAAGATTATTGACACCTGAAAGGATCTACAATTACCGACATAGCCGGGCTAGACGGATCATTGAAAACATTTTTGGAATCTAGAGTTCAAAATTCTGAGTACTTCTAAAACCCATAGATTTACATCCAGACAAAGTTGAGATTATTACATAAACTTGTGCCTACTTGCTTAACTTTCTTCGAAGGAATGCATATTCATGAAATTATTATACTCCACCTGGATCGTTTGAAGTGGAAGATCCTGATTGAAATTTGGTACCTGGAGCATGGAGATCAGATGTTCAAACTTCACAGTCTTTGACTGGCCTACAGCATATTCCGAGAAGAGCACCGACCGATGCAAAAGAAATTCTAATCGAATTTGATGACCATTTTATGTCCAGTGAAGGTTCAGTTCCCTGGCAAGCTAATATGATTTAAACAATTATTACTTTTAATTAAAAAATCTATGTACTTCAATGTCTGTACTTGTGCTGCCTCTTGATTCAGTTACTGGAAGCAGAAACAACAGACGTTCATATCCAACCAAGTCGACTTTTTCAGAGAGCCACCACTCTTTTAGCATCAGTGAGCCTTCTTTGCTCCCGCCGAAAACTGACCTTCAATCAATAAGAAACGAGTTTGCACAATACATAATTTATAATGAAAATGTAGTTAAATTATATCTACAATAATAAATTATTTACCTTTCAAGGTGTGCAATTTTTTTACCATCTACGATGATGATACATCATATTTCTCGGCTAACTCAGCCACAGCTTCTGCTTTTTCTCCCCTTTCTTTATATTCAGCAGCCGAAACATCCTACAAGCATCGCCGCATTTGCAAATCGTCTATTAACTGCAAAGTTAAATCTGTGGTTCACATTATCAACAGATAAGCGATAACAACAAATATGAATGCACGAGATTCTCGTATGCACTGACTCAATGTTGCGCTACATTGTGTAAGGAATCCCATTCCGGATGGGATTCAAAAAATACTAAAACGCAATATACAAGATGCAAGATTCATTGACGAGGAGCATCTTGGATGCAAGAAAATAAATCCGAGACGCAGCTCTGCAACAAAGAGTCCGAACAATGAATCCTAGTGTGTACTAGCCTTAAGATGTCAATAAAAGAATAATTTAACTAGCATTTAATTAAAATACTCTCTTAAAAAGTAGAATTTTTAAGTTACTATATTTGTAATTACAAGATAAAAATAACATCAAATATTCATCAAACATTTAAACTATTCTCTAAAAAAGGAGAGTTTTCAAATGTCTTGATAATTGGACTCTTTTATTATTTACAAACCTTTAAACGTCCTTTTTAAACTAATTATTGGAAAGATCATACATACATAAAATTGAGCTGGTAACGAAGATATTTCTTATAATATAAAGGTATAGTTCATTAAAATATAATTCCTACGACAAAATAGTTTCAAAGTCTATTTATACAAACAACCAAACAAATATCTTACATTTTTTGTATAGAAAACTTTATACATCATGTTTACAAATTCAATCATTCCTTTATTTTATCTTAGAACAATGTTCCACCAGTTTTCATAATCACAAGAAATTTCTGCATCAATACTAAAATCTTTTGGTGGGTATCACACAATTCCAAAAACAAATAAATCCATCTTATCAGCTTCCTAATGACTAATGTTAACTCTCCCCACTATAATTTTCCTTTTAAATACCTGGGAAAGCTCGCAAATACTGCAGTAATTGTTATCATTACATAATAACGAATTAAAAATGTTAATAATAAATACAAAACAAACAAAACAGAAATAATACCAAAATAACCTGCGTCCAGCTAATTTGACAAGATAACAGTTTGAGAGTGTTACCGCGCTCTGAGGATTATATGTATGGAAATTTAGGTTTTAAAATCACTTAATTAAAAATAATAAAATGAACTATCAATAAATATATTACATTTCCACAATTTAGTGGATGTCGAAATAATTTATAATTAAATTAAATTGAAATTCTATTTAAACGCTTTTTCTTCTGATTAGCAATTTACTTTCGTTCTGATTTAGGGTACTTGATTGATTAGATTTTGTAAAAATAAAAATAATGAATTAATGGAATATACATATTTGAAGAGAAGGTAAGAATATCCACTCGAAGTGGTTTGTTTTGGTAGGTTATTGTTGGCGTAGTTCCACTTGCTCTTGAAGCTGTCAATTGTACGTTCTTTCAGGCTCCAAATTAATGGAAATCAGGGGAGGTATGACAAATTTGAAAGGGACTCAGTTATGTAAACGGTAAAACATGATATTGCGTTAGGCTTCTCCTTGAGTGGTAGTTACATGTCAGTAATTAGGAAATGTTTAAATGTACCTGTAAGTTCTAATAATTGTACAAAATGTATATTGATTTACCAAATTGGATGGGTGGACTGGAGAATGAAATTAAGTCTATTCCAATCACATCACTTGCCATTCCAGGTATTGTAATCATATTAAGTATCCTAATATATTAATTTTGTCCAGAACTGGAATCATCAAAATAATCATAATTGCTTTTAAAATATAAAACTGATAGATATAGATGCAATTGAAGATGCTAAAATCAATTTAAAGATTATTTGCCTTACCTCTTCCTAAAAACAATTGATTAAACTAGTTTTATACAAGTGAAAGTGATTGTTCATTATCAGATTTATTAGCAAAATAAAAGTTAATTATTTTCTACTTAATTTAAATTATCTTCTTCTTTTTTAAAATATATATATATATATATATATATATATATATATATATATATATATATATATATATATTCAATTTTTCAACAATTATTGATTACCATAAAATTTGAATTAGGATTTATTCTTTATTTAGTTAATTATTATTTAAAAATCCAGTTTCTCAATGCTACATTTTTCCAATTAAAATAATCCCTTTAAGGTTACTGATTTAGTAGGAGGTTTCATCATTAATAAACTTAAATTTTGAAAGACTTCCATTTTTACTCAAACTTTTATTATAATATAATTTTAGTACCACTAGTATTTTTTAATTTTAGTTCAGGTTGCAAATGATCCATGGTTGAAAATGAGTTTGTGTAAATATAAATAAAATTGATCCTTTATTTTCAGGAACCCACGATTCTATGACTTATACTATTACAAAAAATTCACCAGTAGCTCCTGATGCTGAAAAACTTGTTCGACAGCTGATGAAGTTTTGTGGAATCATTATACGCCCTATTGTCTATAGGTGGTGTGTCACTCAAACTTGCACTGTCTTAGAACAGCTTGATCTTGGGATAAGGTAAAATTGAAAAGAGCTGATAGGTTTGGAAGAACAGTAATATGTGCCAAAATATTCAATCCTTGGGAACGAAAATTTTGAAATGAATATGCTTCATAAGTTTTCCTGGATAGCAATGAATATGAATCAGAAATTTTCATGTGAAAACCGTATGGTTTATTTCTTTTAGTATGTATTCATTTTTCGAGAGTCAGTTGACTTCACTGTTTTTATCTATTTTAAAAGTTCTTTTAATAATTTATGACATAACAAGCTTCTGGGATTGCATGGTCTCATTGGATAAATGAAACTGGAAAATACTGTGAAGCAGTTGTCTTTAGATTATATAGTGACAGACCTTAGAGATGTGCTTACATGAGTTTCATTATTCTTTAATGAAATCCTCTTCAATTTCCATAAAAAACAAATTTTTGAGTTATCATGGTCTTCCAAACTATTTATTTACCTGTTAACATAAATAATTTATCTTTTTTAACTTTGATATTACTTTTAGGTACTTCGACTTAAGGCTTGCTACTAAAGAAGGAACTGATGGAATTTACTTTTGTCATGGTCTTTATGGAGCAAAAGTAAATGAAGTTTTTCAAGATATTAGAGATTTCCTTGACAGCCATCCGAAGGAAGTTGTAATTTTAGATTCACAACATTTTTATGCTTTCACTGATACTGATCATGAAAACTACATTGGCTTGTTAGAAAGAATGTTTCCAACAATGTTGTGTCCAGTTCCACAAAATATAACTGATGTTACATTGAACTGGATGATGAAAAAACAATATAGGGTAATAGTATACTGTCTAAAGAATATATTTTATAAAGTTATATTTATACATTTTTAATATATTATATATTTTAAAGTATTTTTCATTTTAATTACTATTTTATGTTGTCAGTAGAAATTAATCTTATTTTTTTTCTTTTCTTTTTTTATGTCATTGATAATGTTTTTTATAGTTTTATTGTCATACCAATGTGTTAATTTAGACAATAGTGTTAATATTTTTAAAATTTGAGATATTTTTGCTGGAAATCTTAGATCCAACTTAATACTTATTTATCTGTTTTAGAATTAGTTGTAAACCTCTATTACTTACATGACACTGTCATCAGTATATTGTTTCATTTTTAAATTCATTTTTTGAAAGGTGATAAAACAGTAAGCAAGATTTCTCTTGAATCATTCTCGGTGTCCATTGGAGTTCGTTATTTAATAATCCAAAGAAGTGAATTAAAAATCTATGAAATAGAGAACATTTTGACAGCAACTGTATTTAAAAGCAGTTGTTCATTTATGTTTTATCTCAGAAGGAGTAGGGTGCCTAAGTGGGTAAGAAGTTGTGTTCAATTAGGATTGATGAATTAATTGCCACTTCTATTGAGATTATTTTATTAGAAAACTAGTTTCGAATGCTAAACATTCATCTTCAGTTCTAAAACATACAAATTTTTTTTTTTCAACACATCAGTACTATGTTACATTGATTGTATATACTAAAGTTTTTAAAAAGGTAAGACAAAAAATCAAACATGGGCACTCACCTTCGAGGTAACTAAAACACTGAATTTGTGAGAAGTAAAAGGGGGAGCAGGTAGGTTAAATTTTTGATTTACAGTGGGGATAGCGAAATTGGATCCATCTTAATGAAAATAATCACAAATTTAATAAAGACTCGGGAGTAAAAATATTACATCAAGTAGAAAATAGCCTAAAATGAAATACTTTTGAATCACTAGACATAATAAAATTGTTTTAAACCGATCCAGATTTTTGTTTAAATGATCAGATTAACATATCCAATAGCCCCATTTTAAATTTGTTTCCCGTAGGAACGGGAAAATCCAATGAGTCATTAGGGAAACCCCACTGTAAATCAAAAATTTAACCTATCTGCTCCCCCTTTTACTTCTAATGAATTCATTGTTTTAGTTACCTTGAAGGTGAGTGCCCATGTTTGATTTCTTGTCTCACCTTTTTAAAAACTTTAGTATATATAATCTATGTAACATAGTACTGATGTGTTGAAAAAAAAAAAAAAAAATTGTATGTTTTAGAACTGAAGATGAATGTTTAACATTCGAAACTAGTTTTCTAATAAAATAATCTCAATAGAAGTGGCAGTTAATTCATCAATCCTAATTGTATTGATCCTTCTATACTATCATGCGTACCTCAAGTGAAGTTGGGTTCAGCCTGACAGTTCTGTGTGTGTGTTGACCACACCACACAGTTGTGATTGATCAAGACACAATATTCACTGATCTACTGACCAACGCCACTTAAAGCGCTGTTTTTATTTTTGTCTACCTCTGATCTCTCTAATGCTTTCATTTAAATTCCTTTTCTTGGTATGAAAATTTAACTATAGCTGGGATTGCCAAAAATATTAATTCTTATTTCTGAGACTTAACTCATCTCAAGAAATAATTTTTGTTCCCTACTTTTCTCCTTATTCAAAGTTAGAGTTATTGAAAATTAACATCATGTTTATTAGTTTATTTATTTGGTGCATTCAATCAGTTTTATCAAAGTTGGAGACAGAGGAGATAGCTTTTTATTTTTTTTTTTCCCCTCCATGTTTTCAATCAACAATCATTTTTATTTATTTAAACTTTATTTTGATACATGACCAGACACACCGTTTTTTTATACTGTATCACATGTGATTTTTCATCACATTGAGTGAAAATACTCATAATATTCTGACGAGGGTTATCTTACATAGCGAGCATTAGGTCATTGATGTCAATCGATGGTGGAGGTCTTCCACAGAGACAATTTCCAAATGCTGGATTTCATGTGATAAAAAAAAAAATCTATTTAAATCAACAGGGAATGGTTTATTTGTTTGACTTCCTTTCTCAAATACAATGTTAATATATCTGGCAGCCTTCTTCTTCCTCCTTTGTGCCTTTCTGCATGAAGGTGCCTCAGTCCATGTCAGCCCTCCATTCTGGTCCCCAGCCAGCGTGTAAAATAACATAATAGTAATCATATATTTTATTTTTGGTTGTTTTTATTGTTAGGTTAGTTTTTTATAATTTCTGGATGTAAAACTCACATTTTTATGATTATATGTTTCCTATTTGTCTGTTTTAGGTAATCGCCATTTATAGAAACATGTATGCTCAATCGAATAACTACTTATGGGGATCGGGGTTGTGGCCAACACCCTGGCCTGACACAATGTCCACAGATGATCTCCTTAAGTTCCTAGAAAACAGACTCGATAGTAGATCTCATGCAATTGGTTTAGTTTCTCAATGTGTTCTGACACCATCTAATGTAACAGTCCTTAAGTCTCCATTCTCCGGAGTGAGATCTAAATGTGCAATACCGACTTGTAAAGCCGTCTTGCCTTGGCTTGATCAGAAGCAACAGGGTTCCGTCAATGTCGTTATCGCAGATTTTATTCAAATTGACAATCATTCCTTCCCCTCGACTGTAATTGCTCTCAATTATAAGCATTAACAAAAAGTCTGTCCCTCTAATGCAGTTATGATTAAAAGTTAGTTTCAATGCAAATTTATGTTTCCAAATTTTTTTTTTATAAAAAAAAATTAAATAATAGATAAATTTTCAATTCTAAAAGATAAATTCTTGTAAATTTGATTGTAAGTAGACAATGATTATAAATGTCTTCATTCAGGGTTTGTAGCCCTGAACATAATTCCATTGATTTTATATATTAGTCACAGGAATTCATAAAAATAATTGATCTAGGCCTAACTTTTAATACAAATAACTTTTTATGAGTTTATGAAAAATCATAATTTAGAAGATACGTTCTCAGAAACATTATTTTAGGAGAAAATGTTATGTTTAGTGGTACCAACCTAAATCAATGGTACAAGGTATTGGTGTTAAACAAAAAAATAGCAATTCAAAACTATATTTGTATTTGTTTAAGTTTATCAGTCTCTAAATTTCGTGTATTTTTTTCTTGGAACTCTTTTTAAATGGTCACCTGTTTAAGATAACATCAAAGTTTATTAAACCCCATTGAAAATTTCTTGGTATTCTAGAACATTTTATTAAAGCTTGATATTGTCAGATTTACTGTTCATGATTTTATACATATTTCTTTATATTGATAAGCTAGTGATTGCAAAACTCTTTTTATAATATTGCTTGTAGGAATGTGACGCCTACCAATGGTTAAGAAATGCTTAATGTATTTATTTATCAGAGGGATGAATTTTGGTGGATCACCCAATCCAGTTAAAATGTTTGAAAATTTTTATTTACTAACTTTGATGAACTTATCCTGGGAACCATTACACTAAATCGTTTGTTATTTTTTTGTGTGATTACCTCCCTTTTTTTTTTTAAGTTATTTTTCAATATAAGTTTTATCAAGATCATTGCTAACATTGAATTCATATTCATTTTTGATATTTTTTTTAAAAACTTTTAATAAATTTTAATTAATTTGTATACAAATTACAATGGCTAAACTTTTATTATTCGTATCTTGAATTACATCAAAACAATGACTATGTTTTCAACGAAAAATTTAACAAAGCAATTCCTTTCATACATTACTGTAAGTACAAATTACAATGGCTAAATGTTTATTTTATTATTTCCATTAGGTCTTGAATTACACCAAAACAATGACTATGTTATCAACGAAAAATTTAACAAAGCAAATGCTCTAATCAGCATTTGATTTATAATGCTTTCATACAACTGTAATGAATTGTGATTTAATCTAGTCTGATTGTAAAGTGTATTTCAGAATATTGAAATAAAAAATCAATTTTTCCTACACCCATTAATTCTTCATTCTTCTTTACAACATTTTTGTTAAATAGTTATTCTTATAATTATCTTCAGACTAAAGATAATTAATGAAACAATGACATCCAGTAAGTAAAGCATCAGATTTTCCTACCCCTATTACCACCTCACATGCTGTAGCCTATCTTTTGGATACTTTAAAATTATTTCTTTGTTTGTTATAAAATTTATCTCATCAATAAATTCAGATGGTTTTTTTAATATGTTAAAAAATAATTGTCTGTTTTCCTTTGTTCTAACTCTTGTAAATCAATTTCAGTTTCCATTATTCAGCAATAAAGTTAGTACAAATTTTTAAAACTGATTGAATAATATACTCGTGCAGCTCTATATAAGTGTTAAAATCATAAATACGATTCATTGAATGTGCATTTCTGATTAGCAATTAGCATTTTAAGTTACAAAATGAGAGATTGTCTTGGATAATGCTTTGGCACCGACATCTCTAGCAATTTCATGTACATTGATAAAGTCCCTGAAACTTGTCTAAGTTACAACATTATTATCTGCCAGGTTTTTAATTAACCTAGAATTCTCAGGATTTTTATATATTTTGTTTCTTTCTAAGCTATTACCTGTTGTTTTTTTTAAGTTAATCCATGTAGAGTTTGGATAATTTAATGAACCCTATTCCTGACCATTAGAATAAGGTCTGCTTTAAATCTTCCTAAATTAGTAATTTAACGGCTTCCGCTGTTATAAATATTCTTGTCCAAAATACGAGAATAATTATTTATTCCTATGAATATTAAAGTATTGCCACTGAGATTAAAAATAAGATACAAAAAATTATAAAATAAATTATTCCTAAAATTTGAAATTATGGGGATTCCGAGTATCCCTTTGGGCTATCATTAGAGTTGTGTCTAGACGTTCATTACTATGAATAGATACAATTTATTATTTAATTGGCATCAAACTAGCCTTCCAATTAATTAATTATAAAACAGACTGATTTGACACCAATTCAAGCTCATTTCATTTTTTTAAATTTTGCTTCAACTAATTTTTATTTGTTTAAAAATATTTAATGCATTCCTGGCATGTATTTCTTCGTAGCTTTAATGCACCACATATGCTTTTTATGGAAGGCATTATAAAGCTTTAATTATTGGTGCTATTGACATTTTGTAAAGTTCACTTTGTTTTTATAAATCAAGGGTGGGCATATTTTCATTGGCCTGATATAAAGCTAGTAAATTGTACTTGGCCAAAATAATAAATGTAAAAATGTGAAAAGCTAGTTCAAAATGGCTGCAGATGATTTGTTTCTAATAATAGTCTATATTTAATAATAATTACTTTTGCCAGTAATATCTTACTTTTATGCACAATATTAGATACTTTGTTTGTTAAATTAATAGTTTTATTAACATAGATATTTATTTATCAACAGATTTCGAAGTCTTTTTAACATCACAGTTTTTTGAAAATGTATTATGTATTCCTTTCACCATTTTTTTTGTTTTATATATCTTTTTTTGTAACATTTATTCTTTTTTTGTTGTTAATTAAATTAAGACTTAATTATTGTCATTGTCAAACAAGTTCTTATTTTTTGATGTACTTATATTTTCATTAGTGATATACGTTCTGTTTTATTTTAGCATTTAACTGTTCTTAAATATATTACATGTTATTGGTTTCATTATTGTTATTAGTAAGATTGATTTTGTACCATTTTATTGTTAAATTTTTATGAACACCACATTTTTTAAAAATTATTATGTAATCCTGTAACAACTTGTTTCATTTGAGTTGTCTTAATTTTTTTATTGTATTAAATTAAGACATTTTTATTTTATCTTGTGCTTGTATTTTTATCGTTGATACAAGTGATGATGTTTTTTATTTTTAAGTTATGTGCAATTCTAGTGAATGTTGTTACTGACTTTTTTATTATTAGTATTATTACTTTTTATTATTATGTTGTTAAATTTTTGTTAACATTACAATTTTGTGATTAGGTTTGTGGCACATTTGAATAATGTGTCAAGTGCAATATTGGGTTATGGTTGTCACCAGGCACTTTATTTGTGTCATATGAACTCAGTTATGCGGCTATTACAGATATGAGTATTCCTTTGTCAATCATTGTGGAAAAAATTCCAAACTTTCCATAATAGAATTACTAAAATATGTTTTTATGCTTATCACACTATTCACAAGTGCCACAAATATATTCCAGAAACTTGTTTTATTTGTTATATCTTTATTTTTATAAACTTAATATTTTATTTGCTGTTAAGTTTATTAATTTAAGGCTTGTGATAGTTTCTTATTCTTAGATTTGATTTTTATTCAGCTATGTGCTTATAATTTCATCAATTATTAAGATTACATTGTTTTTTTTTTTTTTAACTTTTTAAAGCTGTTAACAGGGTTAATACTATGTGTCTTAATAGGTGCTTTAATGAATAATTCATAATTTGTTCTTGTTTTACCATTTCATATAGTCTACACTATCAGCTTATTCTCAATATTCGCTGATATTATGTTTGAAAAATAGCACAAGCATTTCAAATGTTATGCTAACTAAACTATGTACTATATGTATAGACTGTCATTTTTGAATTGAATAAACGAAATGCAATTCTAAAAATATTTTGCATAGTATATATTTAAATATGTGTTTATGTACATATGAAGCAAATATTTTTTTAATTATTAGACCTTTTGAGCTTTGCCACGTTCAATATAAATTATTACAATAGTAGACCCTAATTATTCAATCCAATAATATTAATGTAGAGTTGCTATTTTAAAAACTATTATATATTATCAATTTATGAATAAATACATTCATTCTCATTAAGGATATATAATATATCCTTTAAACCTTAAAATTTGCTTAATGCTAGTAAGAGGTTTGCTTATTTTTTAAAATGGGCCATAGATTATTTCAGTTCCTCCAATTATAGTTGCTGTATTAATGGGTTATTCTTTATTTCAATATAATGAGTTTCACTGTTAGAAATCGCTTTCTATATTACTTAATTCAATGAATTGTATTTATTTTAAGATCGGTACAGTTGCTTGTAATAGTTTCACAAATAAAGCTTTCAGATTACATAGTTTGCATAACAAAGTTACAAAACAAAATTTCATTATATAATTTAAAAAATATCTTTATAAAATTAAGAAAGGAATGTAATTCAATTTTCTTAACATATTATATTTGATTTGCCTCTATCTTTTCAGGGTCATTGGTATTTTCATCCTTATATTAGCATTAATAATTAAGTTCCTTCCATTTTAATTTTCTTTCCTTTGTTTCTTACTTTTTAATTTGCTGATGTTTGATCCATTTTTGGCTGGACTTTTTTTATTATTAAAGTAACCAGACTAATGTACCCTCAACTGCACACTTATTTCATTCTTAAATGAAATGTTTATATATAATTAAGATAATTTTTCATTCATAATTCAATTCATCCATTTTGATGAAATTATCAATAAATGGACTGATAAATATGATCTTTCATAATAAAAAAAATTGTCATTTTTTGTCAGTTTCTGCTTAGTTGCTGTTAAAGAATTACCTAAAGAATAATTAGTAAAAAACATTAGCCTTCACGTTGCTTTAAAAAAGGTGAAGATATGTAAACATATGAACATAAGAATAACAATTGTTGTGAATGAATTTAAAACAAATTTATCATTGTCATCTGAGGTACCTATTGATCCTAAATAAACAAAAAAATTGACTTCAGTGGTTATTATTTCCCGCTTCCCCAGCAATGTTGCTTACTATTATTATTAAGTACCAGTGAATAATATTTATCTTAATAGTAACTCATTTAGGTCTTTATAACCTGGTTTATCATAAAATCTACTAATATAAATACTAAAATTAATTGAAAAAAATTTGATGGATGAAGAAATTATAATTCCTTTTTTCTTATTATATATATCACATACTTGAATCAATCATAATTCAATTTTAGAAATATGTACTTTAATTTTTTATTAATTAATTAATTTTTTTTTTTAAATAATACTCTTTTCTGATTCCAGAAAGGCTTTTATTTTTAAAAAATGGTTTTCACCCATATTTTCATGGAGAACATAGTGCTAAACATGTTTTTTTCACTATATTTAATCATTGTCTGACATCATTTACATAAATACTCATTTCCAAATGGAGTTGTTTGGATAGGTCAACAGTACTGGAATCTTAGATCTCAGCCCAGGATTTGGGAACAAATTTCTGTTTTTTCAGCTATGAACTATGGTTCGGACACCCTTTAAGTCATATATATTTTGTATGCATAAGTACATATGTAGTCAGTATATGATCTTTCAATGGTATAGAGAAAAAGGGGTGGGGCATAGTTTTGAGGAAACACACTTGTAAAAACAAGTGCATTAACAGTGCAAACTGATCATAATTTCGAATCCAGCCAGTGGCAGAGTGGAATTCTTAGCAATTGATTACCAGTCCTCACCCTTTCGACCTGAATACCTTTATATATTTTTTTTCCCTTACATAGTACCCCTTTATAAGGATTGTTTATTTACACAATATCCCCCACCTCATGCCTTAATGGCATACCACATGAATTATAATGAGTACAAAATCACTTTTTCGAATAGCATGTTTGAAAAAAATAATAAAATAACATAACAAAATACAAAATAAATTAACCCAACAATCTATGCTGCTCATCACTAGCGAATTTGTCAAAATCTATCTTTGATGTAAGCCTGCCTTAAATTTGGAAAACAAATTTTGTTCTCTCTGGCAATGTTTCAGTATTATAATTCTTATTGGAATAAATCATTGAATACCTTGTTCCACCAAATGATAAGGGGAGGAGAAAACAATATACTGAGAGATACTTTAAGTGTGATAATACCCACACCAAATCCTTTTTAAAAAATCTACACTACCTTATCAGTACAAGACTTTTTAAGATTCATAATAGCAAAGATTTTTTTTTTCAAATTAATTTTTCCTTTGTTGAACAGTTGAGCCCCAACCAAAATCGATAAAATTCCTCATTGGCCAAATAATTTTTTCACCTTTTTTATACTCCAAATAGGGTGTAATTTCAAGGAAAAATAATGAAA
This sequence comes from Euschistus heros, assembly GCA_003667255.2. Taxonomy (NCBI): domain Eukaryota; kingdom Metazoa; phylum Arthropoda; class Insecta; order Hemiptera; family Pentatomidae; genus Euschistus; species Euschistus heros. Next base: position 3,794,336 of record RCWM02000044.1, on the reverse strand, counting down.
AATTGTTTAAAATAAAAAGTGCAAAAAATACTGTTTTTTGTGAGCGGTCCATAGGCTTTATGCCTGAGTTTATCAATAAAACATTCCTCAGGGTCCAGAGTGGGCCTATGAACCACACACAAAAATTATTTTTAGCACTTTTAATTTTTTTATTTGAAATAACACCCTATTTGCAATATGGATAAACAAAAAAAAGTTTCTTTTTTTAACCTTATAAAGCATACCTGTATCTGACATGTCTATTTGTGTAAATAAAATATATAAAATTATTGAAGAATTTTAATCCAAGATTATTTGAATTATGACGAAGAAAACAAAAAATATGAAAAGTAAGTTTTTTTTGTTTTACAATGAAGTAGGTCATGAAAAACAAATCAAATGGCCCAAGCAAAAGGTGATGTTTTGTGGAGCAGGTTTAAAATAAAGTTGGTCGTGCGGTCCGAGGGCCTTAGGGCTTAGGCTATGAGGAAGGTTCAGTTGCGGGCCTCCTATAGACGCCCGCAAGGTATAGACCACTCCTGCACTCATCGTGTAATAAATATATATTAAATTTTTATTATTATAAGAAAAAAATTGATTTACAGATTTACAATCTGTGAAAATTTAAAATACCAGTTGAGGAAGGAGGGATTCTAATAGTATTTCAATGATACCTCATCATCAAATTAGTGAACAATAGTTTTTCCATGTGAACTATGTTTAAAGAAGACAGGAAAAATAAAATAAAAAAAAAGAAAAGAAAAATTAAAATAAAATATAATCCATATTTTAACAAAATAGCTAAGATCTTTATAGCTTAATAGTCAGTAGCAAATTTATGTTGTATCTTCATATTAATAATTATCAGGATCTTTTCTTATTTCACTACTGACAAATTTTAAATATAACTGAGGTATTGTGGTCAGGTTTGTCGTCTCTGTATCAGCCTTTGCGAGATCCAAAGTCAGCCTCGAAATCAGCGAGATAGTTCTTCCAACCGCCCTAATTTACAGTTGTATTTTAAAGAAACGACAGAACCTAGCCTTAATGCTGAAAAAAAAAAATCAAATGTAAGATAAAAAAATAAAAATAAAAATAAAATAAAATTATAAGAATAGCATTATCCAATTAAAACAAATTGAAAATTAACATTACAATACTTTTTATAAATGTTTTTATAAGATCTTCATTTGAACTTGAACTATTTTGAATGGGGAAACATAGTTTAAACTGTTTTTTCTTTCTCTTCTCAGGAGCAGAATTAACCTTACCAACACAATATAATTTCTTTTTATCGTAGTTCTATTAGACTTTGAGATCATAATTTTAATGAATTTTATATTTATAAAAGACAGAGGCTTTATTTAATTTTTAAAGATATATAATTTTCAAAATTTTTAATGTATTAAAAAGATTAAGATTTTGAACTATTTAAGCAGAACACATTACTAATAAGAGATTTATGACAATAACTTCATTATGATTCCCTAAAATTTTATTTTATTATAAATTTTATAAAGATTTTTTTCTACAAATGTTTCCGACCATTGGATTAAATTAAGAGAAGTTTTAAAACGAAAACTTACTCTTATCATTCACAGTTTATTTTTGACAAATTATTTTAAAGCTACAAGAATACTCATCAAATGATACATTAATAATACAATGTACTAACTTGTAATGAAGCCTAATAAGAAAATTATTTATTTATGTGATGAATAGCCCATTTACTGTTGAACAGAATTAAAACAAAAAAAGAAAAGAAATAACAATGCGATATTAAGTACTAAGAATATAAACTATAAAATATAGTTCGAAGTAATCGACGTGAAGATATAACAAATGGTAATGATTTTAATCGACAAAAATCTTAAGCATAGTTACAATAACAAATAAATTAAAGATCTTTTTCTTCATGACATAAATAAAATATATAATACAATTTACATTATAAATATAAATTTATAATTAAACCGAAAAAATAAATAAATATAAATTAGAAAACATTTCACATTAACACTGAATACTATAATGAATTTTTAATCAACTTAAATAATCTAAAATTGACTAAAGAGCCTTCACTTTTAATTGCTTCATCTTTGGTGCCTTTTTCTTCATTTGTCTTTTCATTTCTTTCTCTTCCCATTTCCTCTGTTTTTCTGGATCGTCCTCCTATGAGCATTTAAGATTTTAAATTATATTTCTCAAAAGAAAGGCAGATTAAAATGGCAGACATTTACAAAAGAAGCCACTTATACATACCTGAAGTATTCTTTCTTTTTCTTGCCTTCTCTTTTGTTCTCTTCTAGCTGCTGCTGCCTCAGCACGAGCTGCGTGAGTAGTTTTCAAAAAGGCCTCCTCAACTTTCAGTCTATTTTTATCAGCCTTATTTTTTCCCTATTCAAAATAAATAATAGAAGGTTGATTTATCTGTGTTCAATACATATTTCTATCTACTATCTAGTTAATCCTGTCCTTTGTATAATTCAATTTTGTTTATCGATTTTCATTTCTAAACAATTTATTAAAAATTTATTTTTCACAGTTGCTTTTGCAAGAATATTTTTCTAATGATAATCAGGTTAAACAAACAATCATACATAAATCTTCATTGATTTCAGTTCATTGTTTTTAGAAAAAATAAATGTTACAAGAAATTTTTTACACCATCTTGAAAATTGAGAAAAAAAAAAAAAAAATGTCATCAGACATTACAAAAATTGTATGACATTGGATTTGAGTTTAAACTATTTTCATGTAACTTAAAAAATTAAATATTACAAGTAGAGATGGGTCTAACTAATCGGTCTAACTAGTCGGCCATTTTATTCATTAATATTTCCACACTTTAAGATAGGTTGATCGAAATGAAAACGGCCTTATTTGATTATAATTTTTATTTTGGATTCATCTTCACGATTTGTTATTTATTGTAGCAATATGAACTCTATTTTTGTAATCAATTATCAAACTTTAAGAAAGATCATACTAACAAAGACTAAATTTGATAAATTCAACATACAACACTGAATAAAGAATCTGCGTAACATACTATTTACTAATTTTTTTTAATAAATACAAACAGTTTTGGTTTTTTGTCCATTAAAAAATATTAACTGAATTGTTATATAATGGTTTCAGCACCAAAAGGAAACTGCTATTTTAGCGATTAACATACATTTTTATTTACAATTACAAGTAAGATATTTTTGTGTTGCATATACAATAAGTTTATAAAAACGGTATCTTTTTCGGAATAATAGAATTCCAAACTTCACAATTAACTATCTAAGCTAAAGAAAGTAAATTGCTGACTTATGCTTTATTTTTCTACAAAAAAAAAAAAAACACCACATCAAAAGGTCTTATCTTTCTCACCATGATAGTTACCTCTCCAACGAACAACTTTAATACCCTCAACATTCAACATTATTACCCACTTTAAAAAAGACAGATAAAGTTTGATCAAAAGAATAGTCATTTACAAAGACACTTTCAAAAGAATAGGAAAACATTCAAGTAATACTGTGTCAAAAATTTATCACTGACTAAAATCTTTTTTTAACTTCTGCAAAATGAGGTTAGATAAAAAAAGAAAAAATACTTTTGATATGGATGTACAGAAATTAAGCAAGGATATTTTTAGTGATGAACAAATTTCTTCAATCCCAGTTAGTCAAATAATTAAAAAGTTTAATGACAGAAATAATTTATAGCATTCTATGACACCGGTTACCTCTTTGCTAAGCCTGTATCTTTTAATCTTGTCCATACAATAAAAGACCATGCTCATGAGTGGTTTTAAAGCATCCATCGCTTCCTCAACTGATCTGCCTTTAGTTGGGATATTAAAACCAAACATCAGAACTTTCTTGGTCGAAGGTAATTTGGTAAGGTTAGTTTCCCTAAAAAAAAGAGGAATTACATTTGTCAAAAGATTATACATTTTAATTAACTTCTCTAATTTATATAATTAATGAATAATAATTAACACTTTTAGACTATATTCCAGGACTTAAGTCAGAATAGAATGTGAGTTACAACACTTTAACTTAAAACCCTACATGCAAAGCTAAGTGTCTACCTGAGACAAAATCTCAAGAGAAATCTTGCGACCAGTCGCAGGATATTGTTCATCTAAAATAACTTTCTATATCCAGACAACTTCCTGAGACTCAATAGTCACTTATGGGATAGATAGTCTGATGTTTTAACACCCTAGCACTTGTCAGAAAATAACAATACACATCTAGGCAAGTCATCTCTTTTAAGTATCAATGATATAGATGAAACTGGTCTATTTTTTCAATCAAGAAAACCGTTACTTTTCAGATTGCTTATTTGAAATAAAAATATCGTCAGTCCTATATCTTTATCACTCATTTACTGAGAATGAACTAAAATTATGAAAGTTTGAAAAAGGAATAGTCAAGTGTCTACGAGACCTCTGAAACTCCTGAACACCTCAGAAAACCGAGACACGAAAAGAAGGATGGAGACCAGGAATATGCATGCCCATTTGTACTCTCTCGGAGACTTGTCCGGCTTTGTCTCCGATACTAGTCTCAGCCCCCAATCCATTTGTGAGTTGAGTCTTGAGACTACTCTCAAGACTGTTTTGTCTCAGATGGACACTTCCCTTAATAAGTAGCAATTACAATATGTGTGTGAGTATGTACAAAGTTAATAACTTCATCAATATCAAACATCGCCATATTAATTTGAAGGCTTTTATTTATTTTTTAAGAGAACTAAAAAAATTGATTAAACAATGGATATTCTTCTATAATTAATTTTAAAGAAATACTTTACTAAAAATTATTTTTTACTATAGAAAATTATATTATATTCCACTAAAATTAAGATTTAGCAAAATCCATTTATTTAAAACAACTTAACTTCGAACAGAACAAATATTAAATGAATAAAAAAGAAAAGTAGCAGACCTCTAGAAAGATTGTGAGAAAAATACAAAGAGTGAGCTTAAAATTGAATGGTTTTTTTCTTTCTTTTATAAATTAAGGGAAGAAATACACATACTCAGTCTGTTTCGGCCCTGAGTACTGGTCTGAGAAATGGATAAAGTCAATGAGATCAGCATGTCTGTTAAAGAGAGCAGTAATTTTAGAGTCCAAAATCGCCGAGGTAACTTCTCCCATTTCAGATATAATCTGGAATTGCGAAGGCAATCCCATTTTTTCCCCACCTCTCCGCTCGACACAGTATACACTCTGGAATAGAAAGAACAGAATGATTAACAAGAGGTAACATACAGTACTCAGTTTCTGTCAATAGTTGCGCTGTAACCATGAAAAAATGATAAATCTATGTGGAAAGGGAGAATTTTCTGAAAAATCCACTATGGTCAATAAAACGAGGCAGTAAATATCAATGTTTTCATTTTGCCTCAAAATCATTAACAAGAAGTTTTAGTACTATAAGCCAATTTTCAGGTTTAGGATTAAAAAAGATATTTAAAATAGTTTGTATTTTCACCAGTGAATTTATTGCATGTTTCAGACCTTAGTTGAGCAAATTGTTTACATTTTTCGATGTTATTTTCCTGAGGTTGAGGACACGTGGAGAAAATTGGATACTAGATTCGGGTTTTTTTAAGCAATGAGATGGGATTATTCTAGCAAGACCACAAGTTATTAAGTTTATTTTCTATAGTTTTCTGTTTTTTTGGTCACTAGATATTCAACTCTCCAATAGAAGTGGCAAATAATTCATCAATCCTAACTAAAATAATATTTAATTATTTTTTGGATTTGTTTTAATTGAGCATTAGAATCCGAAAACTAGTAATTACATGCAATAAAATGAAAAATAATCTTTAATCTTGGACATATCGTCTCTTAAGATTAATGAAAATCTTTATAAAATAAAATGGTTAGCTTGCAGTTGCATTAGATTTGTTTTAAATTCTGTAAAAAGGAGGGTTGGTTGTCAGGAGAAGATCTGATGTACATATAATAATAACATAATTAGACATAACAAAATGTCAGCATTATCGATCAGTTTCTAGGAATCAACTTAGAATCATCGATTCTCGATACCGGCCCTTTCCTCAAAACCGATGGAACTGAGAATCGACACATCCAAATTCTTTATGTAAAATATAATATTTTATTACATATACACATATATAATTAATTATATTCAATCAATAATGAATAATTACTGTGTTAAAAAAAAAATTTACTGTAAATGTTTTTTAGAAAGGAAAACAGTACAGCATGGACTTAATATCCATATATATAGACTTAGGGAGATGTTGCTGAACATTATCGATACATGGAGAAGAAGATAGTCAGGGATGCAGTCAAAGTAACACCACGTCAAAGAAGAATTTACATCGATACATATTGTAGATCATTATTTTTTTTAATTGCTAAATTTCTTTTAGCTCCAGACAAATCACAGATGAGTTGGGACAAGTAATAATTTAATGAGTTGACTAAAACAGATTTACAACATAATATATACTGACTTATCATAACTAAGAATTGCAGATTCTATCTTCTTAATGGATCGATAAAATATTTTTCAGTTTAAAGTTAAATATCAAGCAAAGCAAAAATTACCAGATCAGCCATGTCTTTTGAAAGTTTGGCAGCAGTCTTCTTCGAAGCAACACAGAACACAAAAGTGTCCATATCTTCCTTGTTCATATCAACCTTTATATGGATCTGATCCTGAGTTGGCTTCATCATTTGTGCAATTATTGCAACTAAATCTTGTCGCTGAAAAAAGGAAAAAAAAAAAATTCTAAAATAGATTAGGTAACTACACTCCCTGTCAAAAAAATCGGAACACCTATAAATTTCGATTTTTTGAGCTTAACCCATAAATTATTTTACTTCCTGTAATGGGATTATTCACCCCTTCATCACTCACTATTTGTCAACAAACAAAGGATTAAATTTATTTCTGGATTGATTACACTTCCTCTCTCAGTCTGTATTTACCTTTACTTTGCCCTGCACAGGGCCTTGAATGCTTTAAGGTAAGTGGAAATGATTTTACAAGATCATGTAATGCCATACATATCATTCATTGGTCTTGAATCATTGCTTATGCATGATAATGCCTGGCCACATAAGGCAACTTGTGTTTCTGAGTACCTCAACACAACAGGTATCCATAACTTAGAGTGACCAACAAGAAGTCGTGATCTTAACCCAATTGAGCATGTGTGGAATAATCTTAAAAGAAAGGTTCGGTCACAGGACCTTCGTCCTACTTCACTTGAAATGCTTAAGACAGCTGTGTTGGATGATTGGATAATATCCACCAAGATTTCATTAAAAATCTTTTTAGGAGTATGCCAAAAAGGATGGAAGCTGTTATTAAAGCCAGAGGAGGTAATACCTCTTATTAAAGTATTTGTTCCAAACAAAACAATTAAAAAAGGAAAAAATTAATTTTTGTTGTTTTGTTAAAACTTTTGTTTTATGTGTTTAATTTTAATTATTTGTTTGATAAAATTGTTTATTCTTGGCAATCGTTGTTTATTGAGAAAGATAACACCTGTTTTCCTGAGAAATTCAAAAAAATTGTAGGTGTTGAAATTTTTTAGACTGAGAGTTTATTTTATCTATAAATTTCAGCACTCTTAATCTCCTTGCGAAGTTAATAATACAAAAATATATCCTAATAAACTATTTATTTATAATATCATAAGTCATGAAATAAATTTTAAGTTAATATATTAAATTAACATAATGATTTTGAATAAAATAAAAACATAAATGTTATAAAAAACAACAACTAACTTTTAAAAACTTAAGCTCTACCAACATCCCTTCACAACAAGTTCTTCCACTACACCATAAAGTGTATAAATGCTCTGACTCTTTAATCAGACCTCTATTTTCTATTTCCATTTTACCATCATCACCTGTTAAACAAGAAATAAATAAAATAAGTATTTTAATTGCTATTAGTTCCAGAAAAAAAAAAAAATTTTCGACCAAATAAAATCAAGAAAAAAAACTTACCAACCAAAGAGAAATTCTCTTCCAAAATCGACCGGTGAGTTGAATACCATACACTGGCCATCTTGCTATTTTTTGTTTTACCACTGAAAAAGTTGATAAAATAAACAAGGAGACCAGCAATCATGAGCATTTCAAGATAAAAGCTGTCCCAATTGGTGCGGAAATGTAGAGGAACCTGGACAAATATCACAGTTTATTCATTGTGTAAAAATATTATTTTTAATCACAGTTAGAGAACTACAAAGTATTGATGATAAAAAAAATTAATCAATTATTTTTAAAATTAATAGAAAAGATCCCCTATCTGTAGGTAAGACACAGCAAATGAAATATATTCATACTAATACTAAAAATATGACCATTGGCTTTTTGTTCGAATACATAAAGCTCGAACACAGTCCTTTTAGAATAATCTTTCAGTTCTCAATTGTATTGGAATAAGAAATAAATGGTAAAGATGTAATGCTAATTTGTTCATCGCACATAATAAACACTAAGGACAATACCACTGAATAAAAATTCATCACTGTTATATAAAACTGCATTACGATTATATTTCTGTGAGAAATATTGCAAACAAAAACATAGTTTTGATTTTTTTTTTTTTTTTTCTAAACAACTAGAATTGATCTCAACTAATTATAAATATCACAGATGTACAGATCAATTCATTGTAATGATCGACTACAAAAAGTTTTTATTGGAATTCATTTATAAAGGAAAAGGACAGTGTTTGAACCCAAAGACAATAAATTACACAAACAAAAAGAACATTCTTATTGAAGCTACATAATTATTTCCTTTAACTAATATTATGTCAATATTTAAACAAAACCAGGTTAATAGACTTTGTAGAATTGTTAGATAGCAATACTTTATAAGAAGACATCTTGTAGGTCATTCTGTCCTTTAGATGGTGAGTGTAAACTAAGATTAGAAAAGAGTGTTTTAATCATATATTTGTTGTGAAGACAGTTGATTTAAGGTGTTTATTTTTTTTTGTTTAATGTTGATTAAAAGCGAATAATCAATGTTTAGATTGGACAGATGAATTACTTTATTCGGTTGAAGGAACTATGCATGAACACCAATAATTCTGGTATAGATAAACCAATAGCTTTAGAAATCCTATTGCTACCACGAGAGACCGAATGCATGGTGTCTACCAATTTCAGCTATCAAAATTCCCGACATATTCCCGACTTTTTCAAGAATTTTTCTAGAAATTCCCGACTTTTTCAAAACGTTTTTTAGAAATTCTAGCCAATCGATATTTGAATGGTGTTTCAATAATAATCTAAACAAATCAATCTATGCATACTTTGCTATTTAACATATCCATGAAAATAAATTTTTAATCAGACAAATAGTTTCGGGGTTAGATTTAAAAAAGTACAGAAAAATGTATTTTCGCGGAGTAGTGCGTTGTCCCTACAGCTTTAAAACTATTGATTTGGGGGGAAAAAATTAATAGGATCAATTTTTTTCTAAATGTACTACAAATAACGGATTCCGAGTTATTTGATCAAACGGCTGTGAACTTACGATTTTCAACCCTTTCCCCATCTCCTCCATGCGATAACCTGAGGTATAGAATATATATATGTGTTTGTTTAAGCATTTTAGTGTGTAGGTATATAAAACAATGTTCGATGATGACGTAATTCTCGATTATGCTAAATTTTTCTTTTTCATCAATCAATTATTTAACAATAACGAAAGTAAATAAATTTTGATTTATAAATAAACCATAAAAAGACAGAACAGTATTTTCCCCCAGAACCCACTTTTGACTGTTTTTTGTAATCCGCCGTATTTGAGAGAACCGCTGGGCCCATAGGTACCATTCTGGTCTCAAATAATGTATTTCAGGAGATATTTCACAAAATAAGAGACCATATCGAAAAAACATCAATTTTTGGGGAAAAAATTGCCTCTTTTCGAAGATAATATCCCTGTATCTGGGGAACCAATTGCTATATAGAGCTCACCCTGATGTGATATTGTATTAAATTTAGTTTACTTTAAAAGTATGTGGAGTAACTATACCAATGACATATAACTTAACTGACATATTGAGCAAAAATTGAAAAAAGTCTGAAAATTTTAGCATTAACGACGACTTTTTCCCGACTTTCGCAAATTTTCTGTAAATTCCCGACATATTCCCGAATTTTTCCCGACCACACGAAATTCCCGACATATTCCCGAATTTCCCGACTAGTAGACACCCTGGAATGGTATCCAGATGGCAAATATAAGTTAATGCTGGAATAGGTGATATCATAAAGTAAAGAAATTTTTAAAGGACAATAAAATAACCATCTTAGTTAGGTCTAGGAATTCGCCAGATCTCAAACTGAATGAGTAGGATGGGAGGGGGGCTAAAAAAGAAATATCCAAAAAAGAAGTAGAAACTATTATTTAAGGGTGGAAGAGAACACCTACAATGCAAAAAAAAAAAAAACTAATAAAAATGCAAACCAGTATGCTACTCGCCTACATAATGTGATTTCTCAAATGGGAGGATTCACTATATATTTTTCATAAATAGAACATTATATCAGTATTAAATTATGTTAATTTTTATTTTCTTCCTAAGCTAATAAACCTAATAAGATAACAATTGAATTATATCATGGATGTAATAGCAAATGAAACATATAAAAATACTTGAAAGATATTTGTTACCAAATGAGAATAATAATGCTACCATCTAGAGTAAGTGTCTCAGTAAAGAGGCAGTTTACAGAAATTCATCTCCTTTAAGATACCATATTATGTTTTATCTTTTTAAAATTTATTTTATTATTATTATTTTTTTTTTTTTATCTGTCAGTTTTAAATAACTTATTGAGTATTTTGCAATGAATAGAATTTTGCACAATTTCAAGGGTACACTATTTGGGCAATTTTGATTTTGAAGAAAAAACGAAAGTAAAATTAAAATTCACCTTTATTAGCCTTTTATTGGCCATACATTTTAAGAGAAATATTTGGTCAATGGACTCGATACAAAATAAATCTCTTAAGTGCCTATGGGAACTTTCTCAGAAAATATAATGAAAATTTCCTAAAATGTTTCCACTAATAGATTTACCTAATACATTTTACAAGTACATATCTAAATATATAATGAATACATTAGTCATATTTTAATACTGTCTAAACATACTTAAAGTTACCTTAGCAATGGTGATTTTTGGTGCTTCCTTTTCATCTACTTTACTTCCAACAGTAACTTTGTCACTATCAAATCCTTCAAACTCTTCCTCGTCTTGAAAGTGTTCAAATTCATTGTCCTCGTCCTAAAAATTGTATTCAGCATTACTGTATATGCAGGATAGGGTTTTGTATGATTGATGAAAAGGATATTTAAAGGTAAATAGGCATAGGGCAGTGTATCGTCACCTAAATAAAATACTTATTTCAATAGGAGACCACACCCCCTAGTTAATACAATGTCATATTCCTAATAATGTATGCAAATGATAACCATCAAACCTTGTATAATTAATTAAATACTATTGGTCATCTTTAACCAATATTTTAAAATCAGAAGGAAATTCTTAGATTTCTTTTATTTAAGAAATATTATAATATTCTATATGAAATAAAGTTAATACATTTTTCATAAAAACATTGAAAACCAAAATTAATTTCAGGAGATTTGCAATTCAACACGAAAAAAAATACTTGAACTTGTACTAAGATAAATACATGGAATGAACAATATATTAAATAAAAATACCTCAACAATGGAGTCCATATCAGTTTCATAGATATCCTCCTGTGCTTTGTGTTGATCATTTGCTGTTTTCTCAGTTACTGGTTGTTCATTAGCGGGTTTTATAGTATCCTCTTCAAAATCTTCAAACTCAGCAAAATCATTGTCTTCAACTTCTTCTATTTGTATCCCCGCCCAAGAATGCTTACTTAATGCGATTACGAAAATCAAAAATACTGCAGTGAATTTTAACATTTTCCTAATATCTGTAAAATTATAGGGAGGGATATTAATCAAACTAACTGACAATCATATCATGAAAATCCAAATAAATTCTTTAGTACCAGTGAGACTCCTTAAAAAAGATGAAGCTGTGTGGCTTCGGATTTATTTAACGTTTAAATTAAATTAACTAGGATCAGTACGTGGATATTATTACATGGTATAATTTAGAAAACATCACCCTGACACAGCCACATTTAAAACCCATGGAGTACTCTAAATTAGGTTATGTAAACTATCACCTAAGCATTGAAAATATTTATTTAAATTTTTGGTTTTTAGGAAAATAATAATGTTTTCAGATCACATAAAGATGTTTTAAGATAAATTTAAGAAAATCCATCCAAGTTAATTAATTATTTCTATATTCGTTTAATAAAAATAAAAATATATGAGCAAGAAGAGACAGCGCTGTTATTGGAGCCAAAGCGAACTACAAATACGAGGGTAGGTTCTGTCCCGCAAACAAACACGGTCCAGTCGATAAGTGAACGTCTTATCTTAAGGTTATAAATATTGGTGCGACTGAAGCAGTTATCTTTTCGTCTTCGATTCTATCTCTGTGTCCGGTTCTATCTATTACGTCCTTTTTAGTTTGTAAACGTCATTGATTCATTGTCCCATCAAATAAATAGACAGTTTTCGTAAACCTTTTATTGTGTTATAGTTTGAACCCGGCTTTTTAAGATGAATGAAGAAGATCTACATTTGGCTAAGGCGATAGCGAGTATGGATATGGAATCTTCTCCTAAAACCCCGAAGAAAACGCTTGTCAGTAAAGTACAAGAGAAAATCCAAGGGTTCAGGTGAGTACTCGCTTAATTTTTTTCTGATATGATTTAACTTAATACGCCAAATAGTATGGAGAACTTTACTTTATCTGAGGAATGATGATATTTGTTCTTTTCAGCTATGTCATGTTATTAATTTTTTTATTACACCTTTACATGTCAGTTCCTTGTCATTGAATGGGTTGTTTTATTTTTGGATCGTATTGGATTCTGGCCAATCCGCGATTATTGTTTCTATTCGCTTGTTATTTTATTCTATTTGATTGTACTTGATAATATTAATTACAATAATTTAAAGTGAATTTAAAACAAACTCCTAATTCAAAATTTTGAAAACCTTAAAGCCGGTCTATTTCTCTTAAATATGAATTAGGAAATAATTAAAGTTAATCATTGGTCTAACATTTTTCATTTATTTTTGTCTCTTATATATACGTTTGTGTAGAGGTATTCATTCGATTTGTTATTAATTTAATCTAAATATGATAAGATAATGAATTTAGTAACGTTTGTACTCTAATTTTTGTCCCTTTGCCACCCTCCTCTGGTAGCTCAGTTGGTAGAGCGGTGGACTGTAGTGGTTAGTAGTAGACATCCATAGGTCGCTGGTTCAAATCCGGCCCGGAGGAAAACTTTTTTATAAATTCAATATTTGAAAACACTTTTAAATTATAATTTTTTATGCAGTAATACATTTATTTTTATTAGAAAATTACAAATTTTATAATAATTACATAATATATTAAAACTTAGAAATGCCATTAATGGAAAAATTAAATTTAAATGATACAAAATGTTTTATGAGCCTAATTTTGATTAAATAATTAAAATAGAAACCAGAGTTGGCAGAAGTTTCAAAAGAAAACTACTCTTTCTGGAGACAACTTACCCTTTATTCCGTTTGTTTAAAAACTATTTAGCATAAGTTCAGAATGATTAATTGTTAGTACTTGTCTCTTAAAATCACCAATAAACTTTTAGCCGCATTTTTTATTGCATTTGTTTATTTCATGTTCGATTCTCAAGATTTTTATTCATGTGTAGGATTTTAGATTAAAAAAAAAAAAAAAGTAACAAGTTTTACATTAAAAAAAAATGTGTTGAATGGATTGCTATTGGCTTACAACTTTTCGCAAATGATTGTTAATGGTGTATTTTTAATGCAAGTATTTACTTACCATGTAACCATTTGGTTTACATTTATTTGTATATATTTGTGCTTTTTAGAAACTATTGTAAAAGTTTAAATAAAGGCGTGATATAACATGGTGGAATTTTTCCCACCAATAATTTACATTTTTTAAAAAATTTAAGTTTTCAGAGCCTCAACTTGGTTGGTTGGTACCTTAGTCATTGGATATTTTACTCTATTTCTTTCTACGCTTTCTGAGGTTTTAATCTACATAAGAAGGACCCACGAAAATGTATTGTACTTAAAAACCGAAAAATCGCCGTATTTTTTTTTTAATAATTTGATTTAAAACAAATCAAGTTAAAAACAACCTGTTTGGATAAATGTTGAGTGGTTTCTATATTAAATTTTGTTCTGAAATATCAAAGGCTATTTATTTGGAATTTTCCATAAATCATAATAATTGAATTCAATTTTACGTTTTGATCGATTTATTTTTCACAGATATAATTTTATTTTGGAATTAATTTTGTTATGATTTAATTTTTAAAAATTACTTTATGATTAAAAATTTAGTTTTCTGTACTCATCATATTTTACAGTGAAGCTACCAGACATTTTGTTCACCTAAAAAAACCTTTTTTCCCCTCCGAATTATCTGTAATATGTATTTTGTTTTCGCCTTCATCATTCTTCAGTAGACACTTAAAATTCCTTAGAATGCTAGTTTTCATTAATTGAAATTTCTGGATCTTTTTTTTAACAATAAAATCTTATAAGTGAAAACATCAGCATTGCATCAGATTTCTAATTCCTCGAAAGGTATTTTCGTATTCTTTTGTTAAACTTTATTAAGAATCTTTTATCCAGACTAACAAAAGGGCTATTTTGGTAATGTTAGCCATCATTTAATCATTGTGACCAAAGAAAGAAAATACATCACAAAATGTATGAACTTTTTAAGAAGAAAGAAACGTAAGAATAAAAACCGTTTTATAATTATTTTTTTTTATTCAGTTTATTAGATTTTCTGTTTTTTAATAGTTTATATTCGGTGGCTACTATTATATATGTTAACTTCTAAATATGTACATAAATGTTATAAAATACTAATTACTTAAATATACTAAAAGGCCCATGGATCATATTTTTACTCACTATATCAAAAAGCAAAGGATCGACATTTTGATTTGATGATACTTGCTATTCGGCAGAAATAGTTTTATTGATTTTATCTGGTTGGATTTCAATTTCTAACCATAATAGTATATGACAGTGTGGCAAACCTCATTTCTGCCACTCAACTTTGTACATTTAATTTTTATTATTGTTAATTTTATCATTAACATACCTTCCTAGACCTAAGAAGATAATTTAATTAAAATTGGATAGGTATAGATAGGTTCAGTAGTGTTACCATTGTAAACTTTACTGCGTAATGGACCTAACCACATATTGGTCCATTTTCAAACTTCACCGGGATCCACATGTCGCACCACATATTTAAATCAATTTTAATAATTCGATTGAATTTAAGTAAATTTTATAATCAATTTCAAGCTCTACATGACACGTTACCTTTGTAACCTCTCATGTTGAATGTATGTCTCGCCACCTATCGATCAATTTTCAAACTTCACTGTTATCAACACATTATCCCTTTTTGTAATAACAAATTAATTAAAAATCAGTAGAATTTATTTTTGCTAAATTTTACTAAAACTATAAAGATAGTGTTAAAATGTGGTACAGATTGGTTCAGTAGTTTACGTGGTTAGTGATCACAACCGAAAAATGGCTTGTCCTTTTTTATATATACTAGCATACCCTGTCAGGGAAAACACTTTTAAATTATATTTTTTTATGCAGTAATACATTCACTTTTATTATAAAATTACAAATTTTATAATAATTACATAATATATTAAAACATAGAAATGTCATGTGTTTCTAAGTATGGAATTTAACATTATTTCTTCAACGATATTTTCTTTCATGGCAGTAATTTTTAACCTGGTTAAAATTGCGTTGATGAGGTGTTTGAAGAGTACGTAAAACCATAATTAGAAATCCAATTTGGCAGAAATAATTTAATTTATAATACCTTACAACCCTTTATAAACTTTATACCCTCTCTCGAATGGTGCTCGCCACCTATCGGTCGATTATGAAACTTCTCTGCCTACCTCATATTTATCGCTTTTTTTTTTATTACAATATAATTGAAAATCTTTAAATATTTTTATTACTAAACCATCCTGGAACTATGAGCATGTGGTTAAAATTTGTTACGTATTGGTTCTGTAGTTTTTGTGTTTAGTGATCACAAACGAAAAATGGCTTGTCCTTTTATATAATAGTATAGCTTTTCAGCTTTAAAAAATAATTTTTTTTGTTCAAGATGGCGGGTTTTAATTCTTTGACTATTCTACTTTCAAACGTCTGCCCCATTGTGCAACGGTCATCTCCGATCTGCCTCGCCGAAAAACCAACAAACCAGTATATACCCAGTCGGTACATCTTAACATTTTGTTGATAAAATTGATTCAACATTTATTTAATTTGTGTGTTAATTTATCTATCTTAATTTACAAATACAAATACGTTTATGCGCTATGTGGTTTAAAATTTGACTTTGCAGTCCAATTAACATTATAATAGGTGTTCTCGTTGCTGTATTTTTTTCAGCCTCCTTGGAATTTCAAATTTTGAATCCTAATTTTAAATTATTCCAGTATTTTATTCATTACGTTACCTTCGACTTCCACATTGCCCAACATTAAAATCACTAAAGGTCGACTCATTCTCTTCAAGGCCTTCCGTCCCTTAGGAATGTTTCTCAGTACTATTTGCCAACTCCTCCGGGACGAGGTGGATGTTGGTTTTTTAGACAGTTACGAAACTGTTGGACCTTTTGGATTTTAGACAAGTACTCTACATGATCCAAAGAGACGGGTCCTTCGGGTAGGTTCTTGCGCGTTAGGCAATCAATTTCTTGCGCAAGCTGCAGACTCAGAGGCGCGAGCAAGAGCCATTGTTTTCCAGCGCCCTGTCATACAATCCATTTAAATTTAAATTATGGTGAACCCGGCGACCTCGTATGGCACATATTCAGCCAAGGCCAATGGCGTATCTAATATGTTTTTCGTGTCTTATGTGGAAGATAAGATGTGGTTGCTATTTGTGTCTTTAATTTTATAGGTAAATTATAAATAATTTTGTATTTGATTGGGAATAACTAGGTTTTCCTTTGTAGATTCTACGTCCCCTTTTATTTACCAATAAATTACTATTCAGTTTGTGATTTTATAAAGAATAAATGAAAAACCTGGTTATTCTATAAATATGCCAGTATATATATATTTCACTTTAATCTTTTAAAAAGTACTTTATCTTTAGGTAAACGTTTAATTAAATTTATTTGTATAAACAATAAGTAAATAAGGAACTAAATATAAATATTAATGGGAAGGATAATATGATTATTAATATTACTATTCATATTTCATTTGGCACCAAACCGGAATACAACAAATTTATTGCACTACAATATTCCTTAACCTTTAAATTGGAATGGAACACATTAAACACGTACTAAAGTTTAAAATTAAACAATAACAATAGTATTAGAATTAGTAGTTTTGGCTGGAAAAAAATCTACGTTGAGGACGTTTCTACGTTTCTCATCGAATTTCTATGTTAGTGTGCTTGATCTTAGTTACAACTTTTCTCTGGCGCACACTTAAAAAACATTCGCTAACTTTGACATTTATTATTATTATTATTATTATAATTTTTTGGGCCTCTGAGGAGCTTGTATCTACTCTTCGATGAAGATCTTCTTTTCCTTCCAGTATTCCTTCATTTTCTCACAATGAGCCAGATTTCTCTCCTCTATCCATTTGGTACCTATGGTCATCTTACTGGTCGGTTATAACTGCTGTCGGTCCCTAGTTGTTTCAGATCTGACTTCACTGATGTTATCCACTTGTTCTTGGAGTGGATAACATCAGTGTCCAAATATATATATACATATAACATCCAAAATGTTTCCTGGTATCCTCCTTAGGATTTTCCTGTCCTTGATCTTCAGCTTCTTGAGTGGGCCCTTCCTGGCGAGTACAAGACACTCGGAGGCATACAGAACTGATAGTTTTAGTGTCTCTAATGAATTGTAGTTTCTTTGTTTGAGATTTTTTGAGAGGCATTCGGACGAGTAATACCTCGGCAGGAGTGATAAGTCCTTTCAGACTTGGTGCATCTGGTGTCTATGGCTAGGTTCTCTCTCTGGTTTGCAGAAATCCATACTCCTAGATACTTCACCGCAGGTACTTTCCGTATGGTGTCTTCTAGGAGAATTGTAGAGGGGGATTCCTTGATGTTGGTCATGAATTCCGGGTGTTGATTTTCAAGCCCGTTTTAACAGCCACACTGTAAAGGCTCTGTAGGGTGTATGTAGACTCTTCAATATCGTCAGCTAGTAAAGTGATGTCATTGGCAAAGACTAGGCATGGTACATAAAGTTGTCTTTCTTGTATCCAAGGTTCAGTTCAGCTCCTGGTGGTAGCATTGCTGTCCATTCCTTGATAATTTTCTTCAGGACAGTTGAAGAGAATGCATAAGAGACCTACATCTGACTGATTGGGAAGCTCTCGGACAGGTCACCTCTGAATGTCACTTTGGCTGTAATATTTTTCAGGGTGGCTTGGACTAATCTCACGGTTTTCTCGACCAGGTCAAGTTCTCGTAATATAGAGAAGAGAGTTTCCCTATCCGCAGAGTAGTATGCCTTCTGGAAATCTAGAAGAACAACTACCCTGTGGTTTTTGACATTTATTATGTATTACATGTTACGAATGAAATTAAATAACTAAGTTTTTCAACTATCATTCATAAACCATTGTATACGTAAAGAATTAGAAATATCGTGAAATAAAACTGAGGGGGAAAAAAACAACTTATTTGTTTATCTAATTTTCCTTTAGCTGGTTTCCAGCCTTTACGGCTATAATATTGAAGAGGTTGAAAGCATTTTGTTGTATTATATACAATTAATAGATTGTTTTAATGCCTTAATTTATTTTCTAAATGTTTAGGTAAATACTTAGTTAATAAACTAAATTATACTTAGCAAGCTTTGATATTCTTGATGTCAACATTCGTAAGGTAAATAAATTACTATATTTTACAGTTGTGTTTTGATTATTTATTATAAGTAGTTTTTATTCGGTACAATAGATTTGAAATGTATTTTTAATTTAATGTTGTATAATATTTTTCTGACATGAAACAAGAAAAACTTAAAAAGCATTGATACTGCTGAAGTATTTCGTTCTGGATCTATTTTCAGGGTATTGTCAAGGGATGTCTTTAAATAGCTTGTTCGTTTCATATCAGCGTTTCATATCCTGCCATAGCAGTATGCACTTCATATCATTCTCAAATAATATTTGACTAAAATAAATAAAATTAAAAAATTAATTATTTTAATTTTATTTCTCTGTTTATGGAATTTATTTCGGTAGCTGATGGTTGTATTTCACTCGAACTAACCCACTCAAAGAGGTAATAATTCCGGAACTATTAAAGTGTATTAAAGTTTCTAATTTAACCTGAAACTCTTTGTTAGTTTTATTCTCGATCTAATTATATCCTAGACGTATTTATTCCAAGTTTGTCGAACGGGATAATTTTATATTATCTTAGAACTAACCAGCAACTATAATTTTTAAACAGTAGTTGAAGATTAATATAAATGTTCTTATTTTAGCTTCAAATTATTTTTTTTTTCTTTTAGAATTAGCTAAATAAACTTCTAAAGACTTCTATTCTATATTCATATTTCAAATAGGTTTAAATACTGTGTGGCTACTACTGATGGGATACGGATCGCGAAGGTGTTGATTGATGAATTAGGAAAAAGGCAGGAAATATGGGAAAAATTTAATTTTCATAGAATGAAAGCAACAGAAAGATTTTTCTAAAAATAAAGTAAATGTTAAGTACATGTTTCTCTCCCCCCAAAAAATTATTAAACATGCTTAGGTTGATTTTGAAAAATGCTTTTATCCTAAAGTTTAACGTGCCATGTCCATGTCTCTTAGAGTTTTCTATTTTTAAAACGTTTTATTTTATTTTCTGACCAACCAGCTAACTGATTGTTTTAGAATTATGTATTTATGAATGTGCTGTTATGACCCATCATCATATTTAGCCTCGTGCCGTAGGAAACGTTTAGTATTTTTGATAGCGACTATTATACAGGGTATTAAATAAACTAAGTACTTTTTTTTTTTTTTAATTTAAATTAAAAAAAATTGCTGTTCTTATTAATTTTATCTTTACTTTAGGATTCTGTAGATCGTTTTTGTTAGTAATGATGGTGTCTAATCTGTTTTTGTTTTTTTAAAATGGAAACCCTAATTTTATAGTTTTTATTTGAAGGATTTTTGTTTTCGAAATATTGAATGGGATTGGATACATATCTTGTTAATATGAAAACGTTTCACTCAAATCCACATTATTCCAAGTATTTTGAACCACGGTTTTGAAGATAGTAAATATGCATTTTTTAAACGACATTCTCTTAATTTTAACTTAATTTTCACATTCTCTATTTCCCATAGTCCGTAGATATCTATACGTTTGGCTTGTTATGATAAAAATTTTGACCCACTAAAGGAAGATTGTCTGTATTTTTATTTAAAGATTTATGCTATTTTCTGTTGAGAATAATTTTCATTTATCAATATTGATGCAGGTAGGTTAAAGTTACCGACACTAAAATGAAGAATGGGTGACCGGGTGACCTTTGCAAAGGTCACACACGCATTGCGGCGGGTTTCGGTTACCAAGGAGACCAAAAGTTAAATAATCGCCTCCTAAATATCAGCGGTGATTGATCTTCTCGATATCGATAACCATCTCGAGAGATCGTGACATATCGATGGTCGTGTCGGGTCGAACGAGTCGTGCCCAATCTATGTTCCGAATTGCAACTGGGCATATCTCATGTAGGATTAACTGGTACATTTCCTGTGTCTCAGAATGATTAGTCTAATAATACTACTTTTATATTTTTTTAAATTAACATTATTAATAATATTATTTGAGATAATTATTTTTTGTTGATAAATATATTTTCTTTTTAATATATTTTTTATTTTGAAGAGAAAAGATTTGCCCGGTCGGGATTCGAACCCGAGTCGCGCTAGAAAGTGCTAGAAAGTGGGGACTCGGGTTCGAATCCCGACCGGGTAAATCTTTTCTCTTCAAAATAAAAAATATATTAATAATATTATTTGGTAAGACACTTGAAACCTAACATCTGTCCCCGTGGTCAAATTGGGCTGCAGCGAGAAATTTCTTTGATATTTGATCAACTTTGGGTCCTCTGTAAAGTTGGCTACAGTGCTTTTATTGTTTTGAAAAAGATATTGGTTGGATATATCCTTGCTTACTTGACTTTATTATCCATTAACTTAGTTTATATTAAATTTTGCAAGATACTTACAATGTTAGTTCTTAATACTAAACACTAAAATAAATTATTCCCAGTCACTGAGCTCTTAAATGCCTAAATGCCGATAGAACATAGAATAATAATTAATTATTTAATTTAATTATTATTATTTAGACTCCAATACTTACTACATTAGCAGCCTTAAATGTTGGCTTTAACACCATTTATCAAGTTTTTGATGAATATCGATGTTTTGTTCGAATTTTAAATCTAGATTAATATTTATTTATGGTTTTATATTATGTATAGATTTTTAATATACTCACCTATAACTGTTAACAAACCAACAAAGACACAGACACTGTGTAAAAACATGCGCGCACTTTTTTTTCTCGCAGTATTGAAACTAAAAAAAAAAAAATATAATAAGTATAGGCCTTCTTAATTTTTCCATAGTTAACGATTTTTTCTATATAGTCCAGTCAATAAACAAATTGTAGAGTGCATGAAATATGCGATAATTTTTACTTCATAACTTCATTAGGAGTTGTTAGAAGGGAACATATACTAAATGTCCTGAGCTAATGGTGGGGGGAGGAGAGATGTTGAATTATTTTGGTTTTTTGAGAACATCTCGAAAAAAGTTGACTCTAGAAAAATATGTTTCAAATCAAAATTAAAGCTAATTAAATTTTCTATAAAATTGATTCTATATAAATTTTCCAACGGTTTTCGAGATATACTTTATTGAAAATCGGTGATTATCGGGGAAAAAACAATTGTTACCTCACTTTTTGTCAAACTTTTACTTCTAGTACCTTTCACGATCTTTTTCCAGAACAAATGTCCGAATCGAAATTGTAGAGCATTAGATTTACTTAAATTTCATTTATATGTTTCTGGCATTTGAAGCAAATGTTTAAAAAAAAGTGAGGTAAACATTTTTTTATTTCTAAAATTATCGATTATTAATAACGTGTATCTCGAAAACCGTTAGAATTTCGACAAATTTATATAGAATAAAGTTTATAAGAAATTTAATTAACTTTAATTATGATTTGAAATATATTTTTCTAGAGTCCACCGTTTTCATGATATAATCGAAAAACAAAAAAAATTAACTTCTCCCCTCCTCTCCCCCGTTAGCTCATCCACCAGGGGCGGGGACTTTTAGTATATTAACCATCTAACTAATCCTAACGAAGCTATGCTGTCAAAAAGTATCGCATATTTCCACCTCTCATTTCAGCACTCTTTGACTGGACTAATAAACCAAATTTTCATTTCATTTAAATTTTAGAATAGTTATTTCTATTTAAAATGACAATTTGGTGTCGTGATACGTATTAAAAAAAATGGATACAATCTATCGGAAATAGGAAATGTGGACACAAACATTCTAAAAAAATATAATAATTGTTGAGCCTTGCATAATCGTATGAGGAAGATTGACACCAAATTAAATTTTATATTTTTTCTTATTCAAAAATATATATGACTAAAAGTTTCCAACCTATTTCACTGGTTTTGTTGTTAATATGCAAAACATAATTTCTCATTAAAAAAAAAAAAAAAAAAAACTAAAAAAGTATAGGTGTTTCCATTGTAAAAAAACGAAGTTGACTTCACTTGAGGTTCGCATAAAGTGTATAGAAGGAACAATACAATTAGGATTGAATGAATTAATAGCCACTTTTGTTGGAATTATTTTATTTGAAACTAGTTTTCAAATAAAGTGCTAAAACTGACTTCAATAGACTTGATCCTGACGTATATTAAAAAAACTATTGATTCATAAACTATAGAAAAAATTAGTATGGTTGATTTATTTCTTATTTCGGGGGAGGAGTATATATGTATATACGTATTATTTCGATGTAAAATCTCTAAAAAAAAAAAAAAAAAAAAAAAAAAAAAAAAAAAAAAAAAAAAAAAAAAAAAAAAAAAAAAAAAAAAAAAAAAAATTGGATTAAGATTGGCGTTGGACAGTCCGGAAGGTCTTCATGTCATTTGAAACGAGTGAAAGTTTGGTAGAAGCGAAAAAAAGTCATTAATTCCTTATCTTTCCCATTCATACTAATTCCTTTGTAGTTTCTTCTACCGCCACTGGGTACTATCTCTCTCCACGCCTAACGTCTGTTGATTTTCATTCATTTATTTGACAGGATTTAAGGATAATAGTGAAGAACTGTAAAAGTAATTAATAACTCTCAAATATTTTGAGAAATGTTCAAAGCTTTATAAATAATATGATTAATAATACTTACTATGATTATAATTATTTAAGGACCCACTTTCTTCTTTAAAAGTGTTTCCTCATTCAGTTCGATTCCTTTTTCCATTTTTGGAGAGCCAATTCGAACGTTTCGAAACGTATATATGTATTTTTTTTTTCGGGAGTCGTGATACCTTGGAACTTAATAGAGCCTTGAACCAAGACAGGCCAATGTTCTCATGTTTTTATAGCGATCTCTTTACCGACCTTATCCATTCTCTTTCAACAATGTCTTTTGGAGTGCTTTAAAATTGCTTATTTAAAATTTCTCAGAACAAATTGTTCGATATTTGTTATAATACCAAAAAATACAGTTTTTTTTTTTTTTTTTACTTTGAATCACATTAGTAATGAATGGGCGTTATGAAGGTTATTCATTTCTTCATCGTTAATTAGTTGATCTTTTAATGTTTCAATTACTATCGATTATTAAAAAGAAATTGCTAAGAAAACTTCACCAGTTCATTTGAGGTGTCGACTATCAAAATGGGATAAATCCACTATTTCTCAAAAAAAAAAAATTTCTTCCCTATTTCCTAATAAAACTGTTTCCATTCAAGACGTGCCAAATGCCGTTATTATTTAAGGCATTAAAACATCGTAGCCAGTGTCATTTTAAAACTATAAAAGCTTCTAATTTATTCTTATTTTTTTATATAATTTTATTAAAATTTACAACCATACAAATATATACATCAAGTAAATGTGTTGATAACGATTACAATAACATGTGAAAACTTGAAAAAACTATTCATCACTAGCACTTCAATAAAAATTCTACACTAGAAGATCTCTAGCCATCTTCTTTTCAGACGCCTCGGAGGATTATCAGGAATGGAGTGGGAAGCAAGTTGAGAAACTAATGGATTTGAGTGGTTAAGGAGCTTTCTATAAAAGGATAGGTATCTGGTTTGGCCTAACTTAACAACATATTCAACATTAAGGTCCTTCTGGATAAGTTTATTGGTGAAAAAGTAAGGAGCATTTAGAATTTTTCAAAGGATTTTGGATTGTAAGAATTGGATACGGGATGAATTGAATGGTTTAGTGGAGCCCTAAAGCTCAACTCCGTACGTCTAAACAGGTCTAAACACAGTCATGTAAATAAGTCTTTTGTAATTAATTGGGAGCTTTGAACGTTTGTGTAGTAAATGTTGAAGTAGTCTTTAACAAAAATTTATTCTGGAAAAAAAAAAATGCAAGTTCTACCGTTTATATAAAGAGTATTTAGTTGTATTATACTTACATTAAAAAAACTATTGCATTGACACGGATAGCTGCTCACCTCTGACAAAGAAAAAAATTGAAAATATTATACTTGACATCAATAAATACAGGAGTTCCAATTGCCCACTTGAAGATATTTTTTTCCAAAGTAAAGTTTTTTGGAATTTCATGAAAGCTCCTGAATGACATGGAAATTATTTGTATTATGGTATGCAAAGATTTTTTTTTTTTTTAACTATTGAAAGAGGGCTCCACTAAACCATCTAATTCATCTCGTATCCTATCCTTACAATCCAAAATCCCTCGGAAAATCCTAAATGCTTCTTACTTGGTCACCAATAAACTTAATCTTCCAAGATGTTAATGTTCCATATGTTGCTGAGTTAGCCAAAACCAGATCTTTATAGTAAGCTCCATAACCACTCAAATCCACTAGTTTCTCAACTTGCTTCCCACTCCGTTGCCGACAATCCTCCGATGCGTCTGAAAAGAAGATGACCAACAGATCTTGTAGTGTAGAATTTTTATTGAAGTGCTACTAAGTAATTCTTTTCAAGTTTTGACATGTTATTGTACCCATCAATACATTTACTTGATATATATATTTGTATAGTTGTAAATTTCAATAAATCGATATGAATTAAAAAAACTATTAAAAGCATTCTAGTTATGCCGTTTTTTGTATCTCAAGTTTTACGATTTGCATTTATTCCATTTCGAAGGTCGACGCCTCATACGATAGATGTTTACAACTGTGTATATAATTTATTACTCATAAATGTGATTGTAATTATGAACGGTTAAAATAATTCGAACGAGACATGAAGGAGTGGATATAAATAAAACCGATGCTGTATTTTCTCTGTTACCGAAAGTTAGAAACTGCGCTCTATTTACGGTGTTTTGTAATCAGAATCAGACTAAATATTTACGATAGATTCCATTCGATACCCTGTGGCAGACTTAGTGTAGACATGACATACCCCTGGGGCCTACCATTACCCGAAACAAAGACACCCACCCGAGACCATTCGGCCAAGGACTGTAGGCTGGTCTTGACCGAGTGCCTTCAACCTTCCACTTCACAGCCTCTGTTATTAGTATATCTTTCAATACCCGCCTATTATATATAATTAGTTCCCTTCTTATCGCTATATATGGTCAATATATCTTATATATGTTGAATACCTACTAAATAATATTCAATAAGGTATAATGTTTTACATTTAAGGTATCAAGGGGTTTATTTTTACAACAAAGCGCGTAATCGTTAAAAAATAAATAAATAAATTTACGTTTTGATAAACAAGTAGATTATCAATATTTTCACTCAATCTAAGGTTTCTTTCTTAGAATGATCGATTTCCTTACTCAACGAAGTTTGGTAGTCCTGAATCACTCTAATTACATGTATGTTTTATAGTTTTATAGTACCATAATTACTTTTTAGTTATGATTTTTTTTTATTACCAGATCGGCCTGGTGGGCCTTATATGGTTGATGTAGCAATATAAATAATGTTTAAGTAGTGGAAAAAGTGAGGGTGTTGTACTTGAACAGAGACGTCAAGAACAGATTATGCTGCTTAAAATTGAAGAATAATTGTAAGGTATAATATAATTAATAATCATTAAGTTTGTCTTCGGAACCTCGAGACGTTCCCATGTTTCGCATCTCTACACTGAGTTAATTTGGCTTTTCCCCTCCTTTCGCAGAAAATACTTCCTTGGCACCTACCTATTCCAAGTTATCAACACCCGTCACCCTCACCCTCGCTTCATTTACAGTAACCTGAAATTCAAGTTTGCTATCAAATCACTGCATACAAGATCTCGCCTTTCCGATCTCTATACTCCATCCCACAGAAGTACTGCATTCCTCCAACGTTCCTTCCTTGTCCGATCCTCTACTCTTTGGAATTTCCCCCCCCTCCCCCCCCCCCCCCCCGGTGTCCGCAATGCT
Organism: Euschistus heros; assembly: GCA_003667255.2. Taxonomy (NCBI): domain Eukaryota; kingdom Metazoa; phylum Arthropoda; class Insecta; order Hemiptera; family Pentatomidae; genus Euschistus; species Euschistus heros. The sequence continues at coordinate 3,767,496 of RCWM02000044.1, read as the reverse complement.
TCTTCCCTTGGAACATTTAAATCACTATTCTTTCGCCATCTTCTTTCCCTTCAACCCGACGCTCTTTAATTATAAGAATGTATGTACTATGTAGGTAATCGTCTAATTTAATTAATAAGACCGTCAGACATAAAACATTAGCATAAATTATAGTTTGATTATGAAAATGTTTTAATTTCTTGTAATGATAATTTTTGATTTTCTATCTTTTATTTTTCTTTAAGTTTCTGTTTGGTTTTTTTTCTCTTCTGCAATTGTGTTTACAATATTAACCTCTATAATCTCTTTTTATTTAAAGTTTTTTATTTTTCTATTTTTTCGCTGTATTTTTATTTTTCATACATATTTGTATTCAGTTTATCTATGTTATTTTATTTTTAACAGCCTCTCGGCCAGTTATGATCTTACTTTGTGTTATTTAAAGTTATTCTTAATGGACTTTGTCCCAGAATAAAGTTTTCTTTCTATTCTAGTCTATTATATTCTAAATAATTACAAATTATTAAACAATAACCTAAAATATAAAATAAATAGGTAGCATAATAACAAATAAAATAATTATAATAGAAAGCAATGCTGCTAAAAAGTATAGTAAGGAAAATTATTATTATTTTTTAAAAAACTATTTATTGATATTTCCAACTGTATAGATTTTATACAAGTGGTTTTGAGGAAAATTATTGCAATGACATGTCAATAACATGTAAAGAACTACTCACTAGTAGCACTTCAATAGTTCTATATTAGAAAGTCTCTTGGCCATTTTCTTTTCAGACGCCTGGGAAGATTATCTAGAATCGAGTGTGAGGCAAGTTGGGAGACTAGTGGATTTGAGTGGATATGGAGTTTACCATTAGTTTAGGTATCTAGTTTTGACTTGGTTAAGTTTGTTTGTGACATAATAAGGATTATTGTAGATTTTTCGAAGGATTTTGGATTGTAAGGATTGGAAGCGAGAAGATATGGATGGTTTAGTGGAGCCCCAAAGCTCCGTATGTCCGAATGGATCTAATTACTTTCATGTAAATAAATCTTTTGTAATTTATTGGGAGCTTTGAATGATGTCTTGTAAAAGCTTTGATTTTTTTTTTTTTTTTTTTTTTTTTTTTTTTTTTTTTTTTTTTTTTTTTTTTTTTTTTTTTTTTTTTTTTTTTTTTTTTTTTTTTTTTTTTTTTTTTTTTTTTTTTTTTTTTTGATTTGAGTTCCTTAGTAATTATCATTCATAATTATTTTAGTAAATGATGTCCGTGTTGGTGATTTTAAAAATTTATTCCCGCTATCGCATGCTCGCTTGATGTATGTATTCAAATATTAGTTATGTTTTGAAGAAATGAGTTGCAATATTGCAAAATTTTCCTAACCAAAATAGCAGTCTGTTGGAAACGGTCGGTAATTTAAAAAGGACACGACCTCGTACAATATAGGTCAGTAAGTGAGCCTAGCTCCATCACCACTGTTTTCAAATCCTTATACAGAATAGCTAATATTATATATTTTAAATTTATTTATATTTAATTTTCTTCATATTTGTAATAATTAATATTAATTTAAAAAATAAATAAATAGATGTGTTTATTAATTCGTTCTCGTTTCCTTGGATAGAATTTTCAGTGCATGAATATATAATTTTTATAAAAGTACTAAATTATTTTTTATAACATTATTAAACTCGATAAAGGAAATACTGTATCTTTGCGATCTATGAAGAGTCGTAGGCTCAATACTTGGTATGGTATTCTTTCATGACGGTTATACAAAGAGCTGATGTGGACAGCATACACGCTAAACCGCCTAATTTTTACACCAATTAAATAAACGGACGGGAAACCATTTTATTTAGGCTGGATGTACCTCGGAGGTTATCTCGATCACGGGTTGATCTAACGTTCAGGCAATAGAAACGAAATGTTCTGCCCGCAGCCGGACTCGAACTCGAAATCCGTGAATTGAAAGTCTAGTTAAAATCTCTGTATCTCTCAATCTCTAACACCTATCAAATTAACACTTTTCCAGGCTCGGTTACTGTAGTTTCCCTCAACTTAAGTCGAAATATATGAACTCACTAGCTGGGTTGGGCCTTCGAATCCAACTAAAAGAAAAATATATCTAACGGAAAATCCTAATTTTTGTGTTTATGTCAGGAAAAGGGTTACTAAAGACTAGTGAGGACAGTTGACTAAACCCTCGAATATAAATCTTGTTCATGGAGATGCTTCGACCGTTGAGCTGGCGGATCATAGTGGGCACCAAATTGCTGGTTTTGGAATGATCTCAAGTGAAAAAAAAATTAATCTTTCATATATTTTTTAGAATGTGTATAGCCTGTGAGTAAATCATTATTTATTTTTTTAATTAAGGTTAAAAATTTTTATTTTACACTTCATAACGAAAATCTATCTGGTTTGAATACTTAAAATCTTTAATTTTAATGATAGCAATAAACTGCTAAGCTGATTACAAATAAAATTAAAATGATGCTGAATCTGATCTAATGATTCCATTTTAACTTAAGATTATTTTTTTACATTTTCCTTACTTCTGCTATCCATTAATCAAGTATTGGATTCCTGTAGCCATTAATTTTCCCTCCACCTAATTGCTTATTTATATTATATTATATAATTTATTTTATACTACAGCAAATTTAAAGTTAAAATAAAAAAAAAAACTTGAAATTTTTATGTTATAGCTGGTGGTTAAAAAAAATCAATTTTTCAAATTAATCGAACAGCGTTAAAGAATTATTAATACTTATAACATTAACTGAAAGTTTACGAACCAAAGGTTCAATGTTGATTCCTATGATCGTCCTTTCACATTCCCTTGTAATGTATCTTATAATAATGTCAGCGGAAGATTACCTATTATATAACCTTCCTTATAAGATAAAAAAAATACCTTCTATATGATTTGATTCATCTGAATTTTCAACCCTAACTGTGTTTACTGGCCTCTCATGGCCATAAAGAATTTGATTATATTAATTATAGTAAGCATTAGTAATGAAGTAGGGGAAATTTTCTAGTTTTCAATCGGTTCGAAGAAATCTAATTGGCTCCTTGAGTGTTACGAAGGAATTTACCGTTTAATTTTCAGACGGAAAGGTGCGACCCAATTAACCTAAATAACTCAAATTAACAACTAATAAATATTTACTAGCTTTTGACGGATCGGGCGCCACTGATAATATATATATGTTTATATATATACTGAGATACAAAAAAAGGTAAATATGGATTCGTTGGTATTTAGCTCAAACGAAACAGATCAATTTTGCATTTTTTTTTTTTTAACAATTATCTAAATTCATTTAAAAACCATTAGCAATACAATTTCAAACAATAAATGAATTAATGGTTTTACTAAGAAAATGTACAACTTTAGACAATTTTGAAAACTAAAATTTTGTTTCTTTTTTTATACTCAAAATGTTATAAGTAACTTACATTTCCTCCACTTGCAGCTAATAAAGCTTCTGTCCACCTGGGTATGCCCTAAGATTGAATTTCTGATGAGATCTCCATTTTTTTTTAATTCTACTCTTATGAGTTTATTGAGGGTCTCAATTTAACTCGTCTCCCTAGTATGCCTCAGTTTGTCAGAAGTAATCTTTTGATTTCATGTCTGAGCTCCAAGCAGGCCATTCCATAACTTCGTTTTTAACATCCTTTAGATCCTGACCACGTGAGGTCTTGTGATATCGGTTATCAAAATGAAGTTATCTCCTAAAAATGGTGCAAATAGGACAATGTGAACTAACAGTATGCATGCTAGGTATAAATTACCGTTCAAATTGCATCCCTCTAAAATGTACAGCTCAGTTTATGTTGATGTAAAGTGATTGTGGCTTTAGCTAATCATTCATCTTCTCCAAAAAGGCGTCCATCAAGAGAGGTAAGACAAATTCTGTAAACAGGGACCTTCTCCAGTCGTCTTCAGCCCAATGATTGATTCCTGGCAAATTTCAAACGACGTTTTTGAAGCTGTAAGTTTAGTTGGAGCTCCCGAGCTAATCTGCTGGCTCTTAAGCCATAATCTACTGGCCTTCGCCTCATTGTTTATGGATTTTTCCACGACACACCCCTGAGCTGCTGACCCAGCTGAAATGGAAAACAGCGAAGATCTCAGAGGCTCTGTAAAATCAAAAACCGGCCATTTAAATGCAATGTCGGACGGACGACCGAGAGGTCCCGCGCTATGTCTGAAGTATGAATTCTCTCTCTCATCTCATGAATCTCCCTGTACGTTTTAATTGCTTTACGGTCTACAGTTTCTGGTTTATAGATAGAATGAGCTGCATAGCGGTCATATACTAAGTCCTATCGCCTTAGCAACTTCATCTGTACTTTACTTCTTTATTTTTTTTAACACAAAAGTTTAGTAATGTCATAAGCAGTGGTAAGAACTGTAGAAAGAACTAAACAATCACAAATTACTTCATTTTTGAGGATAACGAGAAAACTTGGTAACGCCAAAGCACTAAAACGGTCTTTTGTACACTGAATAGATAAAAAGCCTTATCCCAACATAATTATGCAAAATTTGTTCTCATTGTATAAGTTAAGTACATAAAAATCCTTTTCTGGGTGCGCTATTTTTTTTGTATCTCAGTGTATGTATGTATGTATGTTTATAATTTATACTATAAATTATGTACTGTACCTACTAAAGCGAAAACTCGCCTCGGATATTGCCGATGTCACCCGAATCAACTGAAGCAATGACCGGATTGCCCGACTAATCGGCCGAGTAATCTGCGTTTTTGACAGCCGATTACTCGGTCCATCTCTACCAATTATCCGTTATAGGGCTTCGTAATTGTCAACATCATGTTTTAATTGCAGTGAAAATGTAAACAAAATTAATTTTTTTTCAAAAAGAAACTTTTTTATGGTACTTAGTACTTCTGCCCAAGGCTGTAATATTAAAATTGCTGAGTGGTCAAATTTGAATTTCTAAAACATTTCGATTTGCTGTACTATTCAGTTATCTGACGTCTGTAAACGATATAGATTTTATGGTAATATAAGTGATTTATTTCGATTCTGCGAACAATCGATACATCGAACCTATTTGGAAAAGGCAATTAAGAAAAGTTGCAAACTGCAGGAGCGACCTCGCAATTTAGCACCTTTCGTTAACCTCGCCTTAAATATTTACAACCACCGAGGACTGTACTTACTGACCGAATCTTTGCGGTCAAGGCGCCCTATTGGTAGTTGCAAATCGTTTTATCTTGGAATCATTTTGTGGTCTATGCCAAGAAAAATAGTATTTAAGAATTTTATTTTTTTTTTAACTATTAAAAGTTTACGCTTTAACTCCTCGGTAAACATTTATTTTTTTTTTTTATCAATTATTATTTCTCCGACTAAATAATGGTTAAAAACGATTAATTGGATGAAATATTGTAATAATGTAATTCAATCTTATATCGAAATGCACCTTCTGTGTGTTTGTGTCAGCGAAAGTCGAGAAGTAGTCATTCAATTTAAAGGAATTCATAAGAAATTTTTACTAATATTCTTTTATATATTTCTCTAAAACAGTGTTTTATGTATCTTATATCCTAGATTTCCCAATGGAAAAAGAAATCTCGTGTTTCTAATAGGTTTAAATAAAAACAATTACATTATATATATAACTTCACACAAAAAATATAATTTACATCTAAAAACCCAGCTTCCGTATGTTTTCCCTGTTTCTGTATGACTTTTGGTGATCCAAAACAAATACATAAATATATATTTGTAAATTTTTTCTTTATATATATCTTTATATTTTACCCCTCTTTCGAGAACCTACCTTAATCCGCCTCTGCCGGTGATTCCCTGTTTCAATGGTTTATTCATTGAACAGCAGTCGTAAAAACCAAGTTCCGAAGAAAATATATATGAAAATGCATGAAAAAATAAGTTTTTTCAATAAAATCAGTTGAAAAGGCAATTTTAAGGTTTGTCATAGATAGCTAGGTACATTTATAAGTCGTGTTCGAATATATCTCGAAAACGGTGGACTCTAGAAAAATATGTTTGAAATAAAACGTAAAGCTAATTAAATTTCCTACTTTCGCAAAAAAATTATTTTTATCTCACTTTTTGTTAAACATTTGCTTCTTGTGCCTTTCACGATCGTTTCTCGGAAAAAATGTTTGACAAAAAGTGAGATAAACATTTTTTTTTCTCAAAAATTATCGATTTGTAATTACGTATATCTCGAAAACCATTGAAGGTTCGACAAATATGTATACAGGGTGAGTATCTCTTAGCGTAAAAAAAAAATTGGGTGAAACTAGATCAAAAGTGTAGCCAAATGCCGCAGACCTCACCTTTCTATTCCAATCCGTTGCAGATATATGGTAAATAAACGATTTTTTTGGAGGAAAGCATGTTTTTTACGATAAAAGCTGTAATATCTCCATTTTGTTTAAATATTTTTCAAATATTGATCACATTTTCGGATTTAGCAATAAATTTCCTATAAGATCGGAGTAATTTAACCTTGAATTTTACAAACTTGGGACCTAAAAAATATCTTTATCTTCACCTAATTTAGGGAAGTTACAATTTCTTATAATACTTCAGCGCTCACTGCTTTTCATAAAAACAATCCACAAAACTGCAAAGCTCTCAAAAACTTGCAAATTTAATAAGCTTTCAAATGATATGTTAAAAGTAATGATTTTGTTTTAATTTCATGGAGAAATTTACTTTTGAAACCGAAAAAACATGGTGTTCTCATTTAGCATACAAATCAGGTACTTTGGTAAATAAGACATTATGATAATCGCTTGATGAAAATCTGTATTTTAAATAAAAGAAACACTTCATTAGAATAAAAAGCAAAGAAAAAATTTGTTAATTTGAAAATAAAAGAATCACTGTCAATAAAGCGCCGCCAGAGTCCGTTATTTTATTAAATTTTCAAAATGTCCTCCATTATTTCGAATGCAGCTTCTTGCTCTCTTTCTCACAGCCCCTACGGTCACTGCTAAAGTCAGACGCTGTTGCAATTTGGCTCCGGCCTCCAGAATTCTCGTCTTTAGGACCTCAATGCTGGTCACTTCTCTGGCATATACCTCGCTTTTTATGTAGCCCCACACATAAAAGTCCATTGGAGCTAAGTCAGGTGACCTAGCTGGCCAATGTATCACACCATTTCTACCTATCCAGGTCGAATATCGTTGGTTCAGCCATTCCCGTACTGCTGCCGAATGATGTGGAGGAGCACCATCGTGTTGGAATATTATGTTTTGCTGAACATCAAGTGGAATGTCGTGAATAAGTTGTGGTAGAATATTTTGTAAAAAATCCAAATAACTTTCTCCATTCAATCTGCTGGGCAAAAAATGTGGCCCAATGAGTCGGTCCCCTATTATCCCAGCCCACACATTCACTGTAAAACGATGCTGGAAAGATGCTTCTTGAACCATATGTGGGTTTTCAGCTGCCCAGTAGTGCCGGTTGTGGACGTTAAAAATTCCTTCCCTTGTAAAAAGAGACTCATCTGTCCATAAAATTTTCCTCAGAAACTGGTGTTCTTGAATGTCTCTATTTAAAAGCCAGCGGCAAAATTGTATTCTATGTACATGATCATTAGGTTCTAGCCCTTGTACTTGTGTGAAATGATATGGGTGAAAATGTTCTCGGTGCAAAATGTTGATAACTGACCTTTGGGAGATACCAATTTCACGGGCCAAGTCTCTTGATGAAACACTGGGATTTTCATTTACTATATCAATAATTTCCTCTTCGAGTTCAACATCATGAGGAACTTGTCCCAATTCTTGACGTAACTTATGAACGGAACCTGTTTCAGATAAACGTTGATGAGTTCGTGAAAACACTATCGTAGAGGGGAGGCGCCTATCTGGAAACCCTAAGTTGGTACTCCCGCCGCGCTGCACTCGCGTTTCCATTACAAAAACCATACAAAAAATGTATGTCAGCGTACTCACCATTTGTGAACGTTGCCATCTTCGCAGGTGTATTGCCAAACAGAAAAAAATAATCCCAATAAATAAAATGGGCCCTCAAGCTAAGGATAAGCAATATTAGCAAGGGTCTTTCTAATGATAGTGACACTTTTATCTCTGTAGCTTCTTAATTTCCAAATCAAACTTTCAATCATTATATCAAAATAAAAAATAAAATAATAAACAATAATCCCCTCCCATTTCAAAATAAACAGGAAAATAACTATGAAATAGCGATAATGTGCTTAGTACTGAGAGAGGTCAAAGTCGCTGTTGTTATTATGAATACCTGAACTGGCCTAAAATTTATGTCAATAAATATTATATTTTTTCTTTGCTTTTTATTCTAATGAAGTGTTTCTTTTATTTAAAATACAGATTTTCATCAAGCGATTATCATAATGTCTTATTTACCAAAGTACCTGATTTGTATGCTAAATGAGAACACCATGTTTTTTTCGGTTTCAAAAGTAAATTTCTCCATGAAATTAAAACAAAATCATTACGTTTAACATATCATTTGAAAGCTTATTAAATTTGCAAGTTTTTGAGAGCTTTGCAGTTTTGTGGATTGTTTTTATGAAAAGCAGTGAGCGCTGAAGTATTATAAGAAATTGTAACTTCCCTAAATTAGGTGAAGATAAAGATATTTTTTAGGTCCCAAGTTTGTAAAATTCAAGGTTAAATTACTCCGATCTTATAGGAAATTTATTGCTAAATCCGAAAATGTGATCAATATTTGAAAAATATTTAAACAAAATGGAGATATTACAGCTTTTATCGTAAAAAACATGCTTTCCTCCAAAAAAAAATCGTTTATTTACCATATATCTGCAACGGATTGGAATAGAAAGGTGAGGTCTGCGGCATTTGGCTACACTTTTGATCTAGTTTCACCCAATTTTTTTTTTTACGCTAAGAGATACTCACCCTGTATAAGCAATTTTATAGGACATTTAATTAGCTTTAATTGTGATATGTAGCATAGTTTCCTAGAGTCCGCCTTTTTCGAGATATAATCGAAAAATCCAAAAATGGGACCTTCTCCCCTTCCCCCACCGTTAGCTCACTCCCCAGGAACGGGGACTTTTAGTGTGTTTTCTTTCTGACTACTCCTAACGAAGCCGTGAAGTCAAAAATAATAGCATACTTCATGTACTCTACAATTTGTTTATTGACTGGACTATCAAGAGTTCAGTCCAAAACAAGTCTGAAATGACGACGAGAAAAACTGCTCAAGTCTACTACTAAACATAACTTTCTTTCAAAGGAATGAAGATTTGATTTCCGGCAGAAAATTATCAAAACATCTGACGTCGTGTGCCGATGCCAGTTCCATAAATTAGACCCGCTTAAATTGCTGTTTTTCTCTGAATGTTTGTTAAAAATGCAATAATTTTACCTTTATCTCTATACACCCAACAATCCGCTATTTTCGGTTATCCGGGTTATATTTTGGTCATATATATTTCGGTTTATCGAGGCGGTGCTATGACATTTAAGCATAGCTAGGTCAACTTATTTTATGATGGCGTGGTATCTTTAGGGATGTTTTGTATTGATATAATATTATAAGGTAGTATTATGATCTCTTAGTTTCCTATAGTCATACATCTCGCATCAGTTCCGGAGAAACTTGGATAAGGCCTATGATCTATCGTCTGCTATCTATGGTCGGTATAACGATTAAATCTTTCATTTATTTATCGCACGACAATGTCTGGACCGAATGAAATATAGTTCCTAGGGGTATATATATTACGGTGAGCACATAATCGAAGTGCAGCCATAGGGGTTAGAGCAACCATAGTCGGCTTCTAGATATCGTCAGACCCTGCTGATAAATTGGAATCAGCTTTGACTGTTGTCGGTGCTCATTGATATATGTATTCATTTAAATAAATGAATGATTTATAAATGTATTCGATCATCAGTTAGAGCGGGATATTTGAAAGAATTGCTAAGACACACGAATGCATCGCTACGCAATAGACCACCTGTGAGAGCCAATTTAATTTAGATGGATGGGTAGAAAACAAGCAGAGATACCGCAGTGCTGCATGTAGCTAATTAAACTACTAATAAGCAACTTGACTAACAACCTTATAACATAACAGCTATGTGGATAAAATATCTCAACATCTAAATACTTATATCAAATCAATGGTTAATAATTTCTCTACCTAGAGCTTGAAAAAGATTTAGCAATTCCGCACTATTCCGTTACTAGATATTTCTCAATAATAGTAAGTCCTTTATGGTTTTCTGACCTTTTATTTGAAACTGCATAATATATATATATATATATATATATATATATATATATATATATATATATATATATATATATATATATATATATATATATATATATATATATTGAAAGGTTATTTTTTATTGCTATTGATATATTAATAAAATTATTAACAATAAATTTTTTTTTCTCTCCCTATCAATTTATCATTTACCCCTGTTACCAAAACAGTAATTACAAGTGAATTTATTTACTATATTTAATCTGCCTAAACCATTAATAAATTTAATTACTAGCAAAAGAATAAAATTATCTCAGAAAGTATTGTCTGTCACTTTTATTGTTTGTCATAAAACGTAATAATGACAACACATTATAGTTTCATTAATCTATTTTTAACTTTCTCTTTTGAGGAGCTGTGAGTAAAAAAGAAAATAAGGTTTCTTTGCCCTTTTTGCGTAAAAACGCATTCTGAACAGATCGCGTATGTTTTATTTTTTGAACTATGTATTTATAAGTAATGTTCATTGAGTTACACCTGTTAGTTTATTTTTTCTATTTTATTGCTCATTTTGAATTATATCATTTTTTTTTTTAAAGAATATAAACTAGTGGGACATTATTTTAATTATTTTTTCTTTGACATTTCACAACTTCTTTCAGTATCTTTGTGCATTTGGAGGAACACAATTATTCTGTTGTAAATTCTTCAGACATTATAACATAAATAATTGTGTCAAAAAAAAAAAACTATATAAGCAAATCTTCCATCCATCTCCTTTTTAGCCTTATGGGAGTATATCCAAACAGTTTAGACGTGATCATATCCTACCCAAGTGTGTTTCATGACCATGAGGCTTATCATGAAATTCCCTAAAAGGAATACGTATTCTTTACAGTGGGTATGGAGAAATGTGGGTGTATTTGCGATGTACCTATTTGTGGTTTGTAATATGCCGGGTTAATTTCATAAAACTGAGATATTTATCGTTTTACAGTTTGATTTAAAATTAGAATGCCAGTGGATTAATTCGATTACTTAATAGATTATTCTGGATAGTTTTTACTCTTGTGAATCATTTTACCCTCTCATGTCAGAATATTTTACCATCTATCAATTATTAACTGACCATTAATTTTCATGAATTAATTGCCCTTTTTGGATTAAGCCTAAATTTCATTGATGACACAATTTTAGCACTGGATGTTTCATGTATTTTTTTTCTCACATTTTCCACCCAAGAAACCATGTTCTGAAGACATTTTCCAAAATATATTTACAAATTTGAATTGTTTTTTTTTCAATTTCAGTTTCATCATTGGAACATATTTTTTTTTGTAAAAGACAAAAAAAAAAAAAAAAAAAAAAAAAAAGTAAAAGACAAAAAAACAATAAGGAATTGCAAGAGTTTTAACCATTTTACTCTATTGGTTATCACATTTTTTCTTATATCTATTATTAATTGATCAATATTTTTCATGAATGATTTCCTCTTTTTGCATTGAACCCTACATTTCTTAGATTACATAATTTCATTTCTAGGTGTTTCATTAGTGTTTGTCTTTATGTTTTCACAATTCTCACTCAAGGAGCCATGTTCTGAAGACTGAAATTTTTACCTAAATTGATTTAGTTCAAAATGAGCAATAAAATTGTAATAAATAAATAAACTGTTCTAAATCAATTAATATCACTGCTAACTACATCGTTCAAGAAGTAAAACATACGGCCCACTGCGATCTGTTTTTACGCAAAAAGTACAAAGAATTTTCGAAGTGCAAAGAACTCTTTCCTAAATTTCCTTTTTAATCCCAGCTCCTCAAATAGAGAAAGTTAAAAAAATATTAAAGAAACTATAATGTGTTGTCATTATTACGTTTTCGCCAAATAGTAATAGTGACTGGCAATACCTTCTGATATAATTTTATAATTTTGCATTGCATTATTTTAGTAATCATTGAACTTATTGCTGGTTCAGGGAGATTTAGTTGTAGAATTCCAAACTATCTTCCAGGTTCTGGGCGCCTGCTATGGACTCTGGGCTCGGAACTTTGTCGGGGCTGGATCATTGGGCTGTAAAAATAAATAAATAAATAAAAATAAAAATTCATCCAGAAAAATCGAGCATTGATGACCAGAGGATTTCCGCTCTAAAACTACAACGAACGAACGAATATTCTGAGATAATTTTATTATTTTGTATTGTTGGTAATCTTTGAATTTATTCCTGATTTATTCAGATTCGGAATTAGAATTACAAGTCAACCCTCAGGTTCTTTAGGTATTGGGAAGAAGGGAATGAGAGGCTTTGAATAATACAAATTCATATGCTTATGCTATATAGCTGATATGTTTTGATTGGTCAAAGCATGTTGAAGTTATATTTTTTAGACCAGACAGGGAAATAACATGTATCGTATTTTCATTTTTTTATCGACTTCAAATACAATTTTAAAATCGATTTTATGGATATTAACGATCGATTTGACACATGCTAATGGTATGCGAACGAAGTGGACGAGAACCGATTCCTTAAATGGATACCAGCCCTGGACCTAGTATTAGTTATCCAATATATCTCGTATCCAGACAGTTCTCAGACCTCCAGAGGAGGCAATATAGGCGGGGATTTAAGAAGCAGTAGCGACCATTTCCAGCCGTACTTCCAGATTGCCTCTGTACTACTTACCATTCTGCTGTTTAGATAGCCACATAAATACGATAGCTGCAGTCAGTTAATAGACTGGCTTACTCTCATCACGACTGCTCACAGCACGGAGAGAAGGCTTGGGCTACGGGCTCCTTAACATATAGATTGCTTTCAGGGTCCAGTCTAATAGGGCACCTTATTAGGTTGTATCTTGGCCGTGTTGTTTCAACAGGGGTGCATTTCAATTACTACTTATATCGCATATTCAATTATCTAATGTACACTAAATTATGAACCTAATGAAATCTCTTATAGATTAGCTGAAACGTTGGTGTTTGACATCTTAAGACAGTGTTTACATTTAGAATTCAAATATCACAATATTAAACATTTTTCTTCTTGAAATAGAATACTAGCACCATTTTTTTTTCATTTTAAAGTGCAGATTTAATGAAAAATACATCCGTGTCATAGATTTTGGTTTATGTTAATTAAATTCTAAACCAATGACCAGATATTCAAGCAAACTACCTTTACAGATTTTTTCACATAGAAAATAACGTTAGATTCTAATTGCGCATTCAAAAGAACCCTTAAATACGGAATTTCCTCCAAATATAAAAATAAAAAATCGTATCCTTCAAAATTTGTTGGTCAATATGATAAGCAATTCTTTTTTTAAACTGGCAAAAACTTGAATTAAGGTTTACGGTAAAACATATCAATTACACTATTCTGCATGAAAATACTAATTAATTATTTTCAGTATTAAATATTATTATTTTATACTATACTAAAGTTTTTCACCGCATAAAGTACTCTTTTAGTTTGTTTTTTTTTTTGTTTTTTTTTATTAATCAACATCTAATCTCTAAAAAATGGTGCTTGGTAATTTTTTTTATTCCGATATTGATTCGAATTCATCACACTTGTAATTATAAAATCCACCAAAAATGTTCATTGCAGTAAAAATAAAAGCATATGAAATTTTAAAAAAATAAAAAGCACGCTATTTCAGGTTTTTCAAAAATAACGCCTACTTTCTCAAAAATGATGCTAGGTAGATTTTTTTTTCCTTCAGATTCGAATTCAGCACACTTGAAAATATAAAAATCAGGAACAATTTCTCAAAGGAGCAATTTATTTATTTATTTTTTGCCTGACTGTGTTACCCATTTTTACCCAAAATATAGTGATAATACTGTTAAAATGTCTTTGGTTTCATCTTCCTATCTTGTTTCAAACTCAAATCAAAATGTATTTCGGATTTTCCAACTTTTCAAATAGGTTTTTGTTTATCGAATTTTGCATTTATATTCATCAAAAGAAATCTGAGGCTCTCTACTTTCCAGCGAGACCAATCAAGCTGGGGCTTTTGGTGGAGTGTAACAAAGTAATGGCGATTTAAAGAAAAGTTACCAACAGTCGGTTTTCAAATCTCATTTCAGTTTTTCATTGTTTTTGAGAGTGCTGAATTAGAATCTGACGTCATTTTATGTTTTTAAAAAAATTATTAAGGTAATTTGCTTGAATGTCTAATCTTTTTTTTATTTTTTTTGGGCAAGAATAATTTTATCATTTTTTAATCTCAATAAATGAAATAAATTAGTTTAATACTACTTCATTTTTTCTCGGCTTCTAGGGCCCATTAGTAGTAGGAACGGCAATATACGTGTCTAATATTTTTTGACCAGGAAATCAGGAAAAAATTGCCAACAAGATCCCTGAGAGACTGAGTGTGTCCTCCAATTGCAATTATATTTTGAATTATTTGTTAAATCTAATATTCTTAATATTGGTTTATTTTTATTTTTCATTTCTTTATTTATATCTGCCACAAATGGAACTATAAGAGAATAAGCTTTCCACTCGCAACTCGATTAACCGAGTCTCGATCGACCGAGCCTTCAATTTTTTAAATTTTATTTTATTATGTATTTTGTTCACAAAACATTCGATTGCCGAACAATATTTTAATTTAAATATTTTTAGCTGTTTTCTATATTAGTAATGCTTAGGTCCGAATCACTTATGTTTATTTTATGCATGTTTTGAATAAAATGAGTACATAGGTCTCATTCTCTGAAGGTTTTTCTTTTTCGAATCCTATTTTGTTCTCCGGTCAAATGTCAGATCAAGGTGTATGGTGTCAAAGTAAACTCGAGGACATGTTTCATTGTTTTAATTTAAAACGCAATGAAAGGCTGAGATAAATATTATAACTGTAAAAATTATATGATGCTCTTAAAATTTTAGAAATTTTAAATTTATTGGTTTAAGTGTAAAGATTTTCTCTATTTTAACGTGTCCCCTGTTCTCCGAATTCAAAATATATTATCGATATGTACAGAATAAGATCACCTCCACAAAAGTTAAATTTATGAAAACGAAATCATCGTTCCAGTTTTACCTTTTGAACTTATATAAACCTTAGCGTTCCTTGTCACTCTAACCGGTTACATAATTATAAATTAACCGTTTTGTTATTAGTTAGAATATTAACATAATTAATGAGACGTTAGCTAATCATTTTAAAAGTGGTTTTGCCATTTGTCAAAGTGCCAATTTGATTTCATTACGGCGACATCTTGTCTTTTCCAGGGTGAGAGGTCAGTCACGAACGAGGATCAATCAGGAAGAAAAGTGGCAGTTCATTTGTATTGGTTCTAAATGCCATTTCTTTTCTAACCTATACATTCTCATAAACAAAGTTTAAGCTTTTTCTTTCCTTTTAAACAATTTTATTAATTTATTATATAAAACAAAAACTCTCTTATTGAAGTCTAATATCTTAATAATTGAATAAAAGATCTTAGTTGGTATTTAGTTGAGTAGTAACTTAAAAGTATTTTGTTGAAAATTTGTAAATGGCTGAGCGTAGTCCCTATATATGCTTTTGTTTTATTATTAGAATAAAAAATGCCACAGCGCCACAAAAGTCTTTCGGGGATCATAGTACGTTACATTTAATTTTTCCCTCATAATATAATTAGCGTTTGTATGTTTGATTTTTACATATTTTAAAAATATAACAAGTTATCCTATGTTATGCAATAGGACAGAATTTTTTTTACGGTCACAATCTCGAAAGTTAGGGGTGGAAGAAAACGGTCACCAATTGTATATGTGGCTCGAAATATTAAAAATTGGTCTAAAATTGTTTGTAGGAAAATAAAATGAAACGATGAAAAATGTTATCAACGGACTTTACCAAAACAAAGTGTTCTTACAAAAACAAGCTTGAAATCAAATCATGAAGAGGTACACCAATGGTTCTTAATAATTCCTTTCATGACATAGTTTATCTTTTTATTTTTCTATCCAAGCTCATTCGTTATTGTGAATAAAATGAATTTGAATATATTGAGTTATGTAATAATATTTATAAATACTTTTTAAAACCTCAAATGGAGGGGGAAAAAATAAAAAAGAGAAGAAGTTTCAATCAGTATTGATGAATTAATTGCCACTTCTATTGCCAATTCATCAATCCTAATTGCATTGATCAGTCTGTACCATCATGCGTACCTCAAATTAAAAAAAGTTTCAGTGCATTTCAGAATGCCATTTTTCCTAATTTTTTAATTGTATTATCTATTATATATTTGTCAAATACCACTCACTCACTTAACACGAAATCTCAGAAACCACCGAACGGATTGGAATGAAATTCGATATGTAGATTCCTCTAGGGCCGTAGGTGCTCGCTGAGAAAGGAATTTAAAAAAATCGGCCTGGATCGCGGCTAATTTGCGAAAAATGCGATTTTAATTTTTATTGGGTGAATAATAAAAGATTAATTATCATATGTTATTTGTATATAAGCTAAGTTAAAAAATAGGTTAGGTCTTTAAGCCGCAAACTTTGACCACCGTTTAAGTTCCTTATAGTTGTAAACAAACAAAAATACGATCGATGTCGAAACCTTATAATATTGGTACTTTCTGTGAACTCATGGTAGCTGCAGAGGTTACTTACAACTTACAAGTATGAGTTGTTTCGTGAAAAGAAGCTATTAAAAGACTTATGTTAAAGAGGAGGTTAAAAGACTTATGTTCTCTGGTGATGTAAGGCCAGTTCGATGTAGGGACAAAAAACAGATAAGAATCAATAGTTCTACCAAGTGTATGATTCTGTTTAGTATCGTATCATGTTCTACCATGGAGAAGAAAAGTACAGTATTAACATCCCTCAGCGTGACCCAAACTCCAATACATCACTTAAGAAAACTGTGTCTGGAGCTGATTTTTACGCCTAAATGTTAGTGGAGCGAGGAGGTGAAGAACCTTAATTCCTTTGACTAAACTTTCTTCAAAAAAGTTGAGAAGTTAAGACTATATTCACTTAAAGTATGCCATAAGAAAAGCTGATGGTCTGGTATCAGAGCTGGGTTAGATGGTAGTGCTGCCTCGAAGCTTCACTGGAGGAATATCAAAATAATATAAAATTAACTGTTGCAAATTGTCAAATTTACTTATTGAAATTATTCTAATAATGGAATTATTTAGGTTTATTTAAGTAATAATAATTATCAATGTTAAGCTTAACTTTTACTAATTTAAGTTGCCTTCATCCTAATGATATTAAACCGTTGCGGAGCGGGGTACTTTCAGCAAATTCCTAATATTTATCAACTTTAAAAAAAATAAAATAAAATAACAATGGATATTCGATTTAAAAAAAAAAAATTTACTAACCTTCTACCCTCCATTCCTTCAGCAGATATGGTATTTCATGTCTATTGGGGAAGACTTATCTGTCACACATAATCTTTTGATTGAACCTTTCTTAAATTAAACTGTCTGTTATTTTAGATGGGAACCCAAAATATTCCTAACTATTATTTTAGTCTTAGATCCAGGTTTCCAGATTTGAAACAAAATATCTAAATAATACAAGCAACATTTTACATGATAATATAAACGAGAAACATTTTTTTTTCCTTTTATTTTAGTTTGAAAATATATTTCAACTTCTTCTTCTTCTTCTTCTTTCGAGTTCGGCTATCTCTGGACCACGTTTAACAATTCATTTCTTGCTCTTCTGTTATTTCCAATATTTCTTCATTACGGCCTGATGTTTTCTCCTTTCATCTGACCACTCTCTATTAATTTGTGTTTTAACCATTTCCGGAAATTTTATTTCTTTGACTGCTGTCCGAAATTTGTCTTTGTCCCACATTAAATTTCACTGTATATTTGCCACCATCTTATCTTCTTTTACCATCCGTATCCATGTATTATATTTCAACTATTTATTAAATTTTAATAATTAAGAATATGCCTTTTTGAAATTTAAACAGGGCTGACTAGAGAACAGCCGTTCTACCTGTGTTATCAAAATTCAATATATGTGTATTAGTTTTACCAAAAACAGATATGTGTGTTTTTTTTTCATACTTCATAGTTTTTGAATATATAACTTTCTATAACCTACGAGTCATATCGGATGGATGGAATGTTGAAAACTATTTCTACACTATGCCTGTGATGAAGCGTTTTATAAACAGTTTAATTGCCTGTAAGAATGATAATCCAATATGACACCTCTCATTAATGACTCAGTTAATATCTTTGTTAATGTCATTATCGATACAATGCTCTATCACCTAATGATCTGATAGTTAATGGTTAATGCACTGTCAGTCGGCTTATGCTCGGCCACTTAGAGGCTACTCATTGTCTTGGACAAATCAAGCTAATGAAAGCAATTTCTTTGTTATTTATTAGATATTATATTTCACCATTCATCCCAATTCTGTATATAGATGTCATTGTATCATATCAATACATTAGTAATTTATATTATTACTATTTATATAATGTTTAATCTTGGCAAGTTTATTTAATATTTAATGAATATTAATATTTATTTATAAAATTAGTCGATGTGTATACTCAATTGAAGGGTTCGGTGGATGAAGGCGTTATGTCTTATTTTTGTAAAAATACAATGTAGTTAATGGGAATGAAGGATTTATGTACAAAAGTATTATATAGCAAAATCTGAATACTTTAAAAACAACTAGGAAAAGAAATATGAAGAAGATGAAGGGGCTGTGTGACATTTTCCTATACTCAAAATTGTGTTTCGTTAAATAACCCTTTCATTCTCCAAACCCTTGAATTGAGATTTCAATCATTCAATACGTCCAATATTGGGACAATCCAAATGAAGCCAAAAAACGGATATACTGCTTTGATTTATAGGACATTCCATTTATAACATGTGGACAGAACCAGCTGTAGCGGTTTGTTTTTTTTTTTTTTCAAAATCTGATCTCGGAAATAGATCTAGCGCAAAATTTTGGCCAAAAAGTGACTTATAGCATATGGTTGCTTAAGCGTCCATATTCTTTTTACTATTATTGTCTAAATTAGAACTGTTATTAACAACCAATTGAACATTGTTTTCTAACATATTAAAATCATATCATAATCTGTCAGATTTAACAATTATAATACAAATTCTTTAAATTATTAACTTAAAAACAATACAAAACCATGTAAAAATATACACACTGTACAAATATTTTTATCATGTGTATTCTTTCTTATAATCTGTACTATTATATAAAAGGAAAAGCCATTTTTCGTTTGTGATCACTAACCACGAAAACTACTGTACCAAATTTTAACCGCATCGTCTTTATAGTTCAGCGAAGGTTTAGCAATAATGATATGATCTGATTTTCATTTAATCTGTAATTTAAGAAGCCGTAATATGTGGATAACAGCGAAGTTTGAAAATTGACCGATAGATGGCGAGCGTCTTTCTACATAAGAGGTTACAAACGTACGGTGTTATAAAGAGCTTGAGATTGATAATAAAATTTACTTTATTATATAGATTTAAACATGTAGACATGTAGAACCCCAGTATGAAATGCGACAAATATGTGGTTAGCACCATACCGCAATAATACCAATTTAAAAATGTTTACTAAATCAATGTGTCGAACCTTTGCTTGATAATGTGTGAAAAAATATGATTCATAAGCTGTTTATAAATTAACGTCTCCTTAAACTTAAAAATTATATCTTATTGTTGGGAGATTGTTCTTCTCAAGGAATGAAATGTTCCCTATATCCTTTCCTTTGCTATCCTGGCCCTAGATAATACCGTATAAGGATAATGATATTAAAATTTCATGGGTTGCCGCAAGAGTCCTTTGAAGACAGTTTGTATAGGCTCAGTATTTCCAAGGCAGGGGTTCTTGCTCAACTCCTTCCATGTACAGACGCGGTGGCGTTCCCTTTCTTAATCTTCGGTAAACCTCGTAATTGGCATGAACATTGAAAATGGAGTGTAAAATATATCTCTTGTTCCCATTGAATTCAGCCTTGATTCATCTTGAACGTAATTCTAAAGCCTCTCTGTTTAAAATCTTTTCATAAATATGTGCCTTTGTACAAGTTTAGCAGCTTTCGAACTACATATTTACTATTTTAATTAATGAACAAGGGAGATTAGACAGTTCTGAAAAATAAAAATAAAAAAAAGTTCGCTCCCTTGAGAAATTGTTTCTGATTTTTGTATTTTGATGTGTGCTGAATTCGAGTCTGAAAGCAAAGAAATTTTATCTAGCATCATCGGACGTTATTTTTGATAAACCTGAAATAGCGTATCTTTTATTTATTTTTTTTAATTTCATTTTTTCACTCCTATGAACATTTTTTATGAGTTTTAAATTTACAAGTGTGCTGAATTCAAATCAATAGTAAAAAAAAAAATAATACAAAAAAAAAAAACCAAGAACCATTTTTTAGAGATTGGAGGTTGTTTAAAAAAAAACACAACTGAAATAGCACTTTTTTCATATATTTTTATAACACTTTATTTGGTGAAAACAATAATATATAAAATAATAGTATTTAATACGGAACATAATTAATGTGTATATTTTTTCCTATTGCACGTCACTTCCGTTGTAGTGCCCAACAGTAGTCGGCAAGCATCTTCTCATTGCATTTACTACTTGTTTTTGCATTTGGGCTATCTATTAAAGAAATGATTCTACAGCCCGTAGACTACGGGTTTATCTAAAACTGCTCACTAGTTGGAAGGGGGGAAATACTCCTATTTTACGATTCTAGGCGACCAAAATTATTTAATCCCCGTTGACTGTCGAAAATATATTTAAAAGTCATCTTAAGCTTCGAAAAGTTATTTTCAGACTTTCCATTAAGAAAGAGGAAAGGAAAAAAAAAAAAAAAAAAAAAAAAAAAAAAAAAAAAAAAAAAAAAAAAAAAAAAAAAAAAAAAAAAAAAAAAAATAAATAAAAAACTTGTGTGGAGAACAACCTTTTTGGCAACAGTGTTTATCTATCAAAGTTGCATTGTGAATAAGAATTTTTCGCATCTTAGGTGGATAATGACTTATATATAATTTTGATATTTAATGTCAGTCTTCAAACCTTTGTAAATGAACTTTGGAGCCACTTGATTTCACATCAATGATGACTTTAAACTGGTATAACAAATTGAAATCCCCACCAGTAATATCTACATAAAAAAATATGCAGGCAATACCATTGTTAATGTTGCCAAATCCAGCTGTAGGGACATACAAAACCAATTATGTTTTTTGTATGAATTTCATTTTTCCTTTGCATAACGATTGCTTTGTCAGTATCTGTTCTTGGCTACCACTTTTTTTTATATGAAACTAATATGAAAGATGCGATATGCTTTCGAACGGACAAATCCTAGCGTGCAATATAGAAAAACTAAAAGAAAGAGCATCGGAATTCTTTAAAAATTGCGCCACAAGTGTAGGATCTCATAGTTAATGTTAATGTGACAACATTACATACATTTTCGTTAATCAGAGTAAGTGACAGGATATGTTTCATAACAAGTCTCTTCCAGTGTGAATATGGTGCTTTTAAATTAATTTAATTAATTAAAATAAGTATTTCAAATGTTTTCAGCAGCCAATCGTCTTTTTTTAAGGATTTTGTTTTCAATTTTACTAACTTCTTTTCATCTCTGTTTAAATTTAGATTTTAAACAGGAAAATTGGTACTTCATGCCCTTTTATTGGTCACTAGAATAGCTCACTAGTCAAAAGATGTCTGCAAATATTTTAATTTTACGTCAAAATTAGAAAGATTTGCTACTGCATTTTATCGTTTGTGATTTTAAGGTCACTTCTCTTACTCCTGAACAAATTGACAAATATCAACAAAGTTAAAGATATCGTTAAAATAATTATAATATTTAATTTAATATTTTATAATTTTCTCCTTGTCATGTTTGGTTCCTCTTAAATCAAAAAGGTGCGCCTAGGTGCGGCTGGTTTAGTCATTACTATTTTACAGAAAGTCTATTCTTTCAGAGAAAAGTACAAAAAAACACAAAATGTGTGTTTGAAAATAAACGAAAAATATGACGCAAACCCGAAATGGTAAGTACAAATTGATAAAAAACACTAAAATGTGTTTCCTCACCTGCTTTTCAAAATGTGTTTATAAAAAAACCCCTTTTAACTAAACTGAAAATATCCGATGTTTTTCATACGACTTAGGTATTGCAAACAGCTAAAAGGTACTATGTTTATCGAACTTTATAAATAGCTTGGCTTTTTTTTTTTTTTTCCTTCTGTGGATTTCAAAATTTTTGGACTAAAATCACAAAAGTGTTGTCAAAACAATATCTAAGCTGAACTTGGTTTTTACATTAGACGCAGAATTCAATTTTAAAATGAAACCTGCAAAAAAACCTAAATCCTAAAAATGTTCATAACAGAATTGGCATCTCACCGACGATATATACTAAATTATATTATTGTTACTAAACTATTAATACTCATAAAAACCTCATTGTAACATTATGCCTAACAAGGAGGCCTACATCATGGTATCATCAGCACAGAATAAATAGTCATTTTATACTGCGTGTTTCTGTTCACCAAGACCGTGACAATTATGTAAAATTAATGCTCAAGTGTATTGATCTATAATTAAAATAAGATATTAATACTAATTATGTAATTAATTGTGCAATTTATGACCCCGGCCCAGAAGTATGCTACGTGACCGATCAATTCGCTTTCGATTTGGCTCCTGTGTGCTGCATCTTTATATAGAACCTTAAGGTTATTGGTTTACTGCCAATTGCTTTTGCTCATTGTAAGTTGTCAATCACCTAACATTAGGATAGTAATTTCATTAATTAATCTTTAAGTTTTCTCTCCTCCTGGTAGTTTTGGCAGACTTTAACTAAATAAATGAAAATTAGAATTCATGATTCGAACATATATTCGTTTTTCTTTCCTAGCCAGATAGTTTAAATATAAGCAATTATAATTTGGGATAATTTCAAAAATAGCCAAAATATATTTCAAAAGTTTCGGATGATATGGACGGATCCTTTTCTTAGTCCTTGATTAATTCGTCGAAGTCTAAACCGGAGGTGTGGGCCAATTTTATTATATTTACAAGAGTGTTGCACATAATGTCATCTATATAGGCCGTATACTGACAAGGAAACGTTTTGACTTGTAACTCACAGATTTGAATGTCGATATTTGTGTGGGTAGTTGGGACCCATAACAGTGCAAAACTTGAGTTATGGCCGTTAATGAGCATTGGGAGCCGAGGAAAAAAAAAAAATAAGAAAGTGTGTGTGTGTGTGTATAATGTGGGTATAACACATTAGTAAACCGGAAAAGCATTCAAATTAAAATAATATTCCAAATTAATAAATGTTCAGTAAAAACATTGAATCTATTGACCATTAAATTGCGGAACTATCTCCTCCATATTTTATTCTAAAATTATTTGACTTATTTAAAAGTCATTGAATTGTTTTTTTATTTTTGTTAAAACTCCCTGTCCTGAACTATAGAACTATACTAAATTAGTTATGTTTAATTATCTAATAATAAACTATAGATGGTAGTCATGTTTAAATCATCATACAATTTGGACTTTTGTCCATAGCCTGTCATAAA
Source organism: Euschistus heros (assembly GCA_003667255.2). NCBI lineage: Eukaryota > Metazoa > Arthropoda > Insecta > Hemiptera > Pentatomidae > Euschistus > Euschistus heros. Next base: position 3,743,660 of record RCWM02000044.1, on the reverse strand, counting down.
TTTTGTTATACAATTTTATTTTGCCTTTCTACAGAACAATTTTGAAATCTTTTTAAATAAGATTTCATCTGTCTATAATATATCGATAGTTATAGTGAAGAAATGGATCAGACAAATTTCATTGATAATAAGTTAACTATTTACCTTCAAAGCAGGCAGTTTAATATCTGCTTTGTGAATAATTGGTTCAGTTGTGGTTCTTAATAATACCTGAAAGTACCTGTTTTTCCGCAAATGATATTTTAAAAGTAATCATAAAATTTAGGTAAATGATCAAAAATGTCATGTTGAAAAGTGCACAATTTTGATCGAATCATTCACGAAAACCTGGGATATAAAGTCCAAGTTTTATCTATATCTCATTTACTGAATGTATTTTGAATATACCCAGAATTTTGTTATAATTGACCACGCCTTTATTGCTCACAGTATTTACAATTAGAAACCTGGTGGCATTGATTCGATTCTCGGTAGTGCTCGTAAATTGTCTCTTAGGAGTCAGTGGTTTAAGGTCTAGTACTACCTTGTGATTAATCATTGTTAAGGTTGTGAGCTCTTATATCGGATGTTTGTTTACGTCTCAGAAAGACTGCAACAGATAACTTCCTGTTTAGATGGATCTTGGATCACTTTTTTTTTTATCTTTACAGGACATGAAATACTACGCAACTGAGACATACTGCCCTTAAAGAAGCGATGAAGGGGTACAGCCTCGACCTTTAGCCGGGAGATGGCCTTAGGATCAACGACAGTGCTCCGGGCACCTCTCGACCCGATTAAAAAGTGATCGTGAGACCCCGAATATCGTAAGCCCTCCAACGATAGGCCAATTAGCCTTGGCAGAGGTGAACTCAGCAAATTGTTTAGGGGTAAATGTGTTCTGGTTTAATTATTTAGCGCGAAAGAACTCTTGAGCGGTGTGGTGAAAGTTCATACAGGGTCTTGGGTTCGATATATTGGCAAGGATGTACTGCTACTAGGCTAAGGGTTGTGAAAGGAGAACATTTGGCGCAATAATAGGTATGATAATATAATAATTATATTATAAACAAAAAAATAAAATCTGTACTACTAACAACCCATGAAGGGTTTTGGGTTCAATTCTTAGGTAAGGTGTACTGTTACTAGGCCAACGGTTTTGAAAGGAGGAGGTTTCGCTCAACCGCCAGGTTGTTACCCAATTAAGGTTACCCACTTAGTAGAGGCTAGGTGTGCCACAGGAGGCTCTCCCAACCTCGAAGTCAAGCTACAACTGAAATAATAAATATATAAATATTTTAAATATTAGATATATAAATATTATAACTGAAAGGTTAGAAATTATTTAAACAGTTGAAAAGGAATATATGTTAAGAAACAATAATTACTTGCGACGCTGATCAGAGAAAAGCCACTTCACCTTAGTAATGTTGTGAAATATGTGTACCACTAAAGGCTGTAGAAAGCAATTCATTAATCTTATACAGTTCATTATAGAACCTATTGTAAACAATAAATATTTGAAAGTGAAGGAAACGATAGAGGAGTTAAGAGCTACGTGTAGGAACATTACAGGTTTAATATAATATAACTGTCTTAGGATGGAGATTAAATGGTGGGTAAATGTCAATTAGTATTAATAGAGTAAATATTTAATATTCAAATTTTAATAATATTATAAAACATAAAGAATAAGTTATAATATTTTTTTCTGTACTAACCTCTTTTGTAAAGTTGACATTTTCAACTTTTTCTCAAGTCACTTCTATCTCCGTCACAAGATAAAATTAGCTACCATTAATTCGACGGTTCAAATGTGTTTTTGAGTAGATTGTGACCTCTTAACTTCTAAGTGTCTACTTAAGTCAAATGTCACGTTCTAGAAAACCCTGTGGCCTTCGTGATCTTATATGATATCATGTCAATTGTTTTTTTTATATTTTTTGTTCAATTATTAAAATATATTTGTAACAATTATTTATGATGGTTTAACTTGGCTATTATATATGGTACTAATTAATTTTAATTGAGGGAAAAGCAGTACTGACTTGTTGATTGGAATCCAAGTCACTGCTAGTTGTTGAATGGCAGCAATATCTCAAGCACTTAACTGTTCTTGAATCATCAGGTTCCTTAGTAACCGTTTGGCTGTAACTGTCTGGAATAGTGCTTGTCACTAGTTATGTTAGCACAAGAGGGTGAAATGTCTTCTTAGTGGTATTTTACCTTAAAAATAAAATATTATTTTTATTTTTTAATCTGTATTAAAATAAAATATATTGTTAAAATAAACTTACTATACTTTTATTTAGTGTATACTAGCACCCTCTGCCTCGGCTTAGCCCGCTCTCATTAGTAAAGAACTTAGATAATTTTTACTGATAATTGAAATTTTTTTTTTTTTCATCGACAAATATCTTGTAATGAAGTATGCAAATGATCATTATTGCATACTCAGTGGTATTTTCACGGATAGCAGTAATGTTTAACTTGGTTAAAATTGCACAGATTAGGTGGTTAAAAGCATAATTTTTAATGTTAATGTATGAGTTGATAATCCAGAAGGACTGAGACTATTAAGAAAATCTTGCGGATTATTCAGTCTATTGCATTATCAGTGCTTACAACTAAAGGCTTATGATTCATATTTTTACACACCATATTAAAAAGCAAAGAATTGACATTTTGATAATAATTGAATGGGTCCGCCGAAAAACGTTTTAAGCGTCAAAATTTCCGAAGTGGCGATTTTAAAGGTTTTATAATGTATAATAGTACGTCATAGTATTATATAGTACTCCGTTATGTCATTATACAGGTAAATATAGCAAATTAATATTTCAATATAAAATCTAACTCACAAAACTAACAAAAACTTTAGATTATGATTTTCTTTCACTTATTACTCAAAATTGTATGTTTGTAGCTTAGAACGTTTTTTGGCGGACCCATTCAATTTTTATTTGAAAGAATATTTTTTATTGAAATCATGTGGTTAGATTTTAATTTCTAACAATAATAGTAATAAAAAGTACTTGACAGTGCCGCAAACCTCGTTTTTACTACTCAGCATTAAACATTTAAATTTCTATTATCGCTAAACCTTCCTAGAACCATGAAAATGATGTTAAAATTTAGTACAGATGGATTCAATAGTTTTACCATTGCAAACTCTGTTGCAGAATAGCGTTATTATCTTTCGATTTTGACATTTCACTGAGATCCATACGTCACACCTTATATTTATAGTTTTTTTATAAAAGCAAATTTTATTATGAATTTCTAACTTTATATAACACCTTATCTTTGTAACCTTTCTTAAATGGCGCCACCTATCAATTTGTGAAGTAAAACTCGTTTCTGCTACTCAAAATTTAAATTTTTTCTATTGCTAAACTTTTTATTGTTGTATATTGTATTGTTTTGCCACATGTAGGGCGATTTTCAAACTATACTGGGATCTAAGTGTCGCACCACATATTTTTTAATAACTCAATTGATTATAAGTTAATTTTATTATCAAATTGAAGCTCTATATAACACCGTACCTTTGTAACCTCTCATGAAGAATGGCGCTCGCCACCTATTGTCCAATTTTCATACTTCACTGTTATCCACACATTATTGCTTTTTTAATAACAAATTAATTGAAAATCAGTAGATTTTATTATTGCAAAACCTTCCTGGAACTATAAAGATGATGTAATTTAAATTTGGTACTGGTTGGTTCAGTAGTTTTCGAGGTTAGTGATCACAAACGAAAAGTGGCTTGTTATTTTATATAATTGTATTAATTAAAATCTGCCTCAATTATGGGCTGTAGGTAACATGGATGGTTTTGGATCCATTTATACAATATGTACAATTGAAAGAGAACTTTTATCTAGTCAATTTACTTGGAACTTGATTAATCGAGTCTTCTATTTTGTTATTTCATTTTATTATGTTTATTATTTGCGGTGCTGATGCAACATCTTTTGATTTGTTCGTTTCTTTTTTCCTTTTTTTTTTCCATAAACTTGGCTAAATAATTTCATTCGTTCTAATTCTATTTATTTATGAAAATAATGTTTTTTACTTGTCTTTACTTCGTCGCAAGTGAACTTATCCATTAAGACCCTAACAATCCATATATTGCTGATTTACCCCAAACCAAATACCATAGTAAACTCCTTCCTTCTCAATATATTTCCGACAGTCTTCCCTGGAGTCGAAAAAGAAAGTGGAAATTCTCTCCTCGGACATTCTCTTATAGAACGTTTATCGAAGGTTATTATATCAAATTTACTATATGTATTATTTTTACACTGTTATAAATTTCAGTAAATAGATTAATAGAAAAATAATGTATTGTATGGTTTTATTAGTATGTTTATTTATAAATAACTGAAAAAATATACAAAAATTCAATACCCTAACCATACAAAAGAAGCCCTAGAAAATAAACAGCTCAAATAGTATAGATCTAGAATAATCTCAAATGGACAACCACGAAAATTTATTGAAGTTATCTATATATAGACTCTGTCTTCGCGATGAAAGTTGTGTGAATCGAGGAATAGGAAAGAAACATGCAAGGTCTGAAGATACTTACAAAAGATTGAGATAGAGATTGAGATCTTGGGTTGATGTAACTCGACCCTGAAAGGCATGATGAGTTTGTAAAAAATGTAATGAAGAAGATTATTATGTTAAAAATAATAAAGGAAAGATTAAATATAATACAGGAAAAAATAAAAATAAAAAACAAAAATCGTCCATTAATCAACAAAACAACTTGTTGTTGAATCTGTAGCCATTGTATTAATTTGTTATGCTTAAACGTTTTAAATAATGATTGTATTTTATAATAGAAAGATTTGTCTATTTAAAATAATAGATCTATTGACAATGAAAAATAATAATGATAATTATTATCTAATAAATAATACTATCGCTCAATAGTCTCGATTTATTCATTAATTATTCATTTATTAAATTATCCATTTTTTTTATTTTTAAATTTAATTTTTACGTGCAGTTTATGCTAACCTTAATTTTCCTCACAACTTATAACATCTGCTCTCTTTTTCTTTCCCTATTCACTAACTATGAACTTTTAAGTTTATTATACTATTTATGCCTCAATATTAATCATTCCTTTATTGCAATGTACTATCTAATAGTTATCTATATATATTTATTTATCAACTATATTGTTTATCTGCTTACTTTTATACTTTATTTATGTATTTACTCATAACTATATCCACAACTCTTTTCTCGTAGTATTTTCCTTATCATTTTGTAAACAAAATATTTTATTTATTTACATTTTTATTTATTTATTATTGACCGCTACAGTCCTAGTTGGACCTAGGCTTCTCAAAGTAAGTCAGCCATCGCTATCTTCCGCCTTCCTCTTCCAACCATTCACTCCCTGTCTTCGCAGGTCATCCTGAACGTTGTCCAGCCACCTCAGCCTTGGTCTTCCTCTCAATCTTTTTCCTCCCGGCCTGCCGTTCATCATCTTTTTTGGAGTTCAACCTTCCGTCATCCTTTGTGCATGACCCAGCCACCTTAATCTTCGGTCCGGTGAACCAAACATTTATTTACATACCAGACAAGAAACTGATCGTTGTTTTTGATTACTCCAACATTTACTAGACAAGCGTTCAAAGCTTCCAATAAATTCAAAACACTTATCACTTACTTAAATTACACTTTTAAATTACACTTATTACTTAAATTGCATGACAGTAATTAGACCCATTTTGACATGCGTTACGTAGGTGAGCTTTGGAGTTCCAATTAACCTTCCAATCCTTACAATCCAAAGCCCTTCGTTAAATAAATCCTCAATGCTCCTTATTATGCCACAAATGAGCTTATACCTAAAGGTCCTAATGTTCCAAATGTTGCTCGAATCTACTAGTCTCAGAACTTGACTTACACTCAATTCCCGATATTCTTCCATGGCGTCTAAGAAGATAGCCAAGAGGCCTAACTTCTACATTTTTTGAAATGCTACTAGAGAGTAGTTCTTTACATGTTATTGACATGTCATGTAATTTTCCTCAAATTTACTTGTTGTATATAATGTGTACAGTTGTAAATATCAATAAATAGTTTTTAAAAATATAATATTTATTTCAAATTATTTCTATCATTTTTTTTAATCTTGTCATTTTTTTGTTTGTTTTATTTTTATTTTTATTTTTTATCTTTTTAAAAATTCACTTCCTTTTCTTTGTCATATTTTTTTGTTTGTTTTTCTTCTAGCCTTGATGAAGGCTTACAGTCTAGGCTGAAGCATCGGAACAACAGATTAAAATTTATATTTTAATTTTGTATCCATTACTTCATAACCCAACTACCTACATCTACGAAAAAATAATAGATGATTCAACAACAATCATTTTTATTTTATTTTCAATTACCCGCTGAATGATTTCAGCTACTATTTTTTTTTTTTTTTTTTAATTTAGTTTTTGTTCTCAATGTTTGACGAATTCGTTAATCGAATAGCGAATTAATTATTACATTGGCACGAAATATTTAAGAGAAAGAATTTTGGCATACCAGCTAGATCTGTGTATTAGTTGAGAATGGGCCGGCCATGACCTGGAAATAGTTACGCCCTTCAAATGGAATTAGACTGACTTTAATATCCCCTATAATATCTTGATTAGATAAAATTAGAAATGCTAGAGATAGTTTTGATTAATAGTTCATACCGTGTGTGACATTTATTGAACTTCTTGTCGCAGCAAGTTCTTATTAATAGTAAATCCTTTATTATTATTCTCTCATTCATTTATTCATTACTGAACTATAGAATAGAAAATAAAACTTTACTGTGGGACTATGCCCTCTAAGGCCTAATTCACACAGAACGGACGTGGCGGAGACGTGGCGCTTTTGTCACTTCGGATATAAAAACAACATTAATAAAATTTGATATTGGACTTACATGCATATATACCAACAATTTAATAGGGGTGAATAATCACATTTAATTTTTTTTTTTTTTTTTTGGGGGGAGGGAGAGGGTGAATCGGATATAAAAACAACTTTGATAAAATTTGATATTGGAATTACATACATACACACCAACAATTTAATAGGGGAGAAACATTACCAATTTAATTTTTTTTTGGGGGGGTGGCGGGTTTTTCGGGAAAATCTGTTGAGTTTTTTATGTCCGATTCACCCCTCTCCCCTTCCCCCCTCCAAAAAAAAATTATATCAGTGATGTTTCACCCCTATTAATTGTTGGTATATATGTATGTAATTCCAATATCAAATTTTATTAATGTTGTTTTTATGTCCGATTCACCCCTTACCCAAAAAAAGAAAGCTAAAAAAGAAAAAAGAAAAAAAAACTCGTGACGAGGAAGTGGCGTGCCCCTTCTTGTACGCCACGAGAGATGGCAAGGAGATGTGGCGCGGACTTTTGTCTCTTCCGCGCCACTCCTATTAAACAAACTTTTTTTAATAGGACAAACCTGGAAGAGACAAAAGCGCCACGTCCACTCCCCCGTCTCCGCCACGTCCGTTCTGTGTGAATCGGGCCTAAGAATAATATAATCGACAGAATATAAATACAATGAGCCTGGTTTTCAAAAGATAAAAAATAAATTAATAAAAATTATGAAAATCCAATAATTATAGGAAGATATAAAAAAGCATGTACACCTACTGCATGCTCAGTAGAATGAATTCATTTTTTAAATGAAATTTTGCTAATTAGTATCCTTCTGCAGGTATTAAAACAGAAGGGATTTAAATGTGGACAGGGATGGAGCATTGCAGATATTATGGGGTTGTGAATTCGATAAGGAAGTTTCACGTGAAATAAAGATATGGTCAAATGATGCACTCTTATCGGAAGAAGTATACAGGTTTGAGGAATGAGATACGGCCAGAGGAAAATGAGGATTTGAATTTAAAGAAATTATAAATGTAGGAGCTATTGCGAGAATGAATGGTCTGATAGAGGAAGAAAGCTAGGAAGTAATTTCCGAAAGATGAAGGATAAAGCCATTTTAACTTAGTAAACAGATATGTAGGAGTCTTTTGGAACTATATACGTGTTTATTAAATAAATTCTGGGAACTCAATGGTCTTGCGAGTTGGGGCGAGGGTCTCAGCGCGCTATATACAGAAGGTCTTGGGTTCTAATCCTACCTAGGCGGGTTAAAATTTATTTCGTTGCTGATCTTCCCACCATGGCTGAAATAGGTAAGTAACCTGCCCTATATTATCCGTCCTTTCTACCCTAGGTGGAGTATATGGGGAAGTAAAGTAACAAAATAAAGGAAGAAATTTCTTCCTTATTCTCCCATAATAGCTATTAAAAAAAGATATTCATCAGTGCTTGATGCATTTTTAAACATTTGTTTATAATGGTTTCGACCGAAACTATTATCGAATCCTCATTTACATTTAAGTTGAACTCATTACCCTTCTCCAAACTTGCAATTTTTAATACGCTCTTTACTGTTAGTTGCAGGAGTTCTTGTAAATTTATCCAAGCGCAATCTTCACCAGCGATAATATTATTAGAAAGTTTTTACGATTTTTTCGTAAAAGTTAATGAATAGAAGCTAGGAAAGCAGTCCTTATGCAAACCATAACGTATTTTCTATCGGAAATACATAAATCCATGCCTAAATTTCGAGCTTGAAAAGGATTTATCGATTTCCTTACTTCCTGTTCTCTGAACTCTACGAATAACTTTTTAAAAAATCGAAACAATAATACTATCAAAAGTTGTTTAGTTATATGATACTATGACTTATTAGTCGTCACAAATTATATTTCTTTAATAAAAAATTCGCAATTTTTAAATTGTTTCCTAAAAAGGTGAAGAAAATAAAGGAAGAGAAAGATAAGCCATAATCAAGGATAAAAGAGACCGATTGGTCTTCAAAGTAAAAACTTTTTGGAAAGATGGAGCCGCCACTATTCAGATATTTTTTCTGGAAATGCTGAAAGGACAGCTCCAAGAGCGAATGCACTGGAGGGACACGATGAAGTGTTCTGGGATGTAGAATTAGAAGCAACAACGGAAACATTAATGCTTGGCAAACTGGAAAAGAAAGTATACCCTTGAATTTATCAAACTTGGTGGTTGGGTACTCCTAAAAGCATGACGTCTTCTGCAGCAAATGTATACAGATTATGTTATCCCAAAGAATAGAAATATAAAATAATATTCTATATTTAAAAAAAAAAAAAAAATTGTATTCTTATATATATTTCTAAGGTTGTATTCAAGCACATAATTAAATTATCTCCGAAAAGTTGCTGTCGAACAAGAAAAGACCGTTAGGATTGATGAATTGATTCTTCTATACCATCATGTGTACAAGTAAAGAAGAGACCGGATCAAGGCGGCTCAACGCTGAGAGGCACTGTATAGGAAGAAGGGAGAAAAAGAGAAGAAACGATTCCCAGTCTGGGTAGTAAGATTGATTTGGTTCCGCTAATGAGATACAACGTTCATTAACGATGTTCAATCAGAGGTGACTGTATTTATGTATAGTGTTGTGGTTCTGAACAATTGAGCTTACTTTCAAACCTCTTTGGCCAATTAACTTAGCTACATTCATGTCGCTTTTGGGGAATATGTTATACGTTCTGCTCTGCCAGCAGGAACATTGCCTTATCATAATGTAATTGAAGATTCATACAATCTCGCATTTACTATATTAATGTTTTTAGATTTTGTTGAAAAATAATAGTAATATTTTATTTGAAAATAAGTTTTATTTGTCCCTCAATGAATTTTCCCGTTTTATAAAAATGTATTTATATAATTTTTTTGAGTTGAAAAAAGAAAGAGCCAGCCAGCCTTCCTTTGGATTGTCGATCCAGTCTAGTAGTTAACCAAACTTATTATTATTGGTATATACTTATTATTTTATTAATAATTTTAATTAAATATAATTTGTACTAACATGTTATAATATCTCTGGTCACAAGGTATAAGTTGTTCAGGGTAATATTATAACTTTTCATTACGAAACTTTTTTGCTTTGTAACTGTTTCTGCCTATACAGTTTTTGGAAATAGTATAATTTTTTTTAATGTTAGTATTAATTGAACAGAATTAGAAACAGGGGTTGATAATTTTTTAACTGTGTGTTACAAGCTTGAAAGATATCCACGTTAACTCATTTGGTCTATTTGTGAAGGATAACTTTAAAGTTCACAATTTATTAATGCACCTGACTTTTTTTAACGCAAAATCCGTTTTTTAAAACTTTTTTATTATTATTATATGTGTATATATATATATATATATATATATATATATATATATATATATATATATATATATATATATATATATATATATATATATATATATACGTGCATAAAGAAATACCCATATGCATGCTAATGGAAATCATTTTATGCAGGCAAAAATTTCTCGTAAAAGTGCAAATAAAATACAAATAAAGTTTTGTCAAACCGAACTTATCCTTTAAAAAATACAAAGAGTTTTTTTTACCTGCAAGTACAGACACTATACTTTTAGATTTAAAAAATAAACTTAAAAATCAGGGAGCGTAGGCAGTTGTCCCACGAGTATACATTCTGGGATACCTTCGTCATCGTTTCCTGGTAACAAAGAGCACTACCAAATGAAAACCTAAATGTATAATTGAATTATAAATACATGAATAATAATTCAAAGCCAAAATGTTAGTTTAATTTGTCGTTTTGAAAGCCATCATGTAAGAACTAGCATCTAACGTTTTTTAATTAAAATTTTTAAATTGTTTTATACCTTTATAACTATCAGATTCACTGATTATCATTTCACAGAAGTGAATGTAAAATATAAATAAACAAAACTTTTAAAGTAAATTATTTTGAAGACATTGAATTATGATACAAAGATTTCTTAAATGTTGACATAAATAAGAATAGGCAGTTCATGATGACACAATTTTCTTTCTAATTCATAACGAATTAGACGCACACATTTCTTTATAGTGTAAATAATTTTAGATGAACAATAAAGAAATTTGACACTGCTGGGAAATTGGAACTATCTTTATCTTGATTTTTATCTATGTAACTGAAACTTGCACATCGATTAAACAGAAATTAAATCGCCATTCAATTATAAAATTGTTACCCAAAAATAGATTTTATTTAATAAATTATTATAATTTTTCTACAAACCAAATTTGAAACGAAGCTAAGGACCTGGGCTTTGTTGCGACTTACGAAAAAGGAGATGTTTTGTCTGTTATCTTTCTTTATGGTTGAAGATAGGCTAATATTTAAAAAGGGCAAAGGTTTTAAGAAATTTTAAAAATATATTTTTGTTTACGGATTTTTGACGGTAATTTTTGTTTTTAACTCTTATTGACATTTGTGTGCAGAAAACAAATATGAAGGATAGGAGTTGTTTTTATAGCTTGGAGAAATACGTAGTATTATGTCATTTACGTTCCGTCAAAAAAACATTCTGTGAAAAGTATGATAAGTGCAAAAACCATATTTTATGGAAAACGCAATTAAAAGTTTAGAATTTTTTTTTCAAAATGATTCATAAACGAATATTCGTCTCTTTAATAACCGTATAACTTAGCTCATTAGACACAAATATAAATAAATAGTTTATTTGGTTATATTTATAAAATAAAGTTACACTTAACTCACTATTCACAAGTGACACAGATTTTACCGTCTATATTGATGCGACGACATGCTAAGACTAAATTTAATTTGACTTTAGTTTTTCAATGGCTTAACGATTGTAATATATATTTTATGTAATGTATTACATTTTATTTTACATTCTAATAAATATCAAATATTCATTTGAGCTTAGTATTAGTTCTTTATGGTTCTTTGTAAGGATAACCATTACACCGCTACCATTTTCTTTTTTCTTTTTTAACCTTCCCTCATAGTTTGTCAAATTTACATTAACCTTATTTGTACCATTTCATTAATCTTTTTATAATATTAGTTAGGTAAAATAAAATTAGAAAGACAATGGGAATTCAGACGCTCAAGTGAGAAATTGTACAAAAATACCATTTGTCTAGGCTTGAAGTGGGTTATAACATATATTTTCCGTATTAATTTGGATTAGTATTTTTAAGTCTTAATGATAAGTCTCTGATTGATGAAATGCTAAGTTTCGATGATTGCACAATAATTTTCATCCCTTTTCGAAGTTTTTCAATATAGATTTCTACAGTATGTAATCTCTTTTTTCAATGTTTATAATGAAGTATATAGTGCCCATAAAAAAAAACTATATGGAATATATATTGTTATTATTAGTAAAAACAATTGTGCTTTTGTGTGTATATATTTTAATCCATTACCTGCTCACTATTTTTTTTTTTTTTTTTTTTTTTTTAAGTTTTACATTTTTTTCTTAACAATGATACCAACTGTTAATCACAAAAATACCCGCGATCCTCAAATGGGTCTCATTGCAGTGAATGGCTTTATATTCTTTTAATGCACATTAACGACCCCTAAAAATAATTTCCTGCAGTGTTATGGGCTGGCATTTTTAGGGCTAAAATAAATCTGGGCTTTCCTCTAGGAAAAGAGCATTGTCGTGTGAGATTTATCAAGATTTACCGGAACAGCTGCGTAGAATATAATTTTCCCATGGCAAAGAAAAAAAATATAATTCATATACTAAATCAGGGAATGTTGTGAAGTGAGAGTGTATTCAGTAGACTGTAAAATTAAATCATTTAAATTATCTACATTAATTAATTATGATTAAACTTTGTGGATCTGTGGAACTTGTAAGTAGTCCGTTCTGTGCAAAAATTGTATTTTAGAAAAAACGCAATTTTTCGTCCACAATGATTCACAAATTAGCATGTATCTCGGTAAAAAAAGCCTCATAACTAAGTCTATTAGACACAAAAAAGAGAAAAAAAAAATAGTTTTCTGGCAATAACCATAACCCACAATTCACAAAACCCCTAAGAGATATAATGCTCTTAACCTACTATTCTCAATTTTCATAGATATTAAATTACCGTTTTTGAATTATTCACTTTATTTTCGAGGATTGTATTATTTTTATGGAACTATCATCTTTCTTCATAAGAGAAACTAAGGTTTTCGTTATATTTTTTTATTAAATGCAAAAAATACAAAATTAGCAACGTATATATTGCTCATATGTTTACATATACTTGATGTATATATGTCTATATATAGCTCTTGTAGACGTAGTCCGTAATTTTTCCCATATTTTGACGCGCACTAGCGTCAAAACTGTTGGTTCTACAAAAAAACTTTGCAAATCAAAAAAGGGGGAATTTTTGTCTGCTTAGATTGTGTGTACAGTAAATTTCGAGAAAAAATTAGCTTTCGGTATATATTAAAAGAAAAAACAAAATGCAAAATGTGTGTAAAAAAAAAGGTTCTGAACAAAATTGTTGTTCAATCTAAAATTTCGTGATAAGTATGGCTTATCGCTAAGCATTTTCATGGGTAAGTTTTGAGTTTTTCATACTCTATCTTTTGATATATCAGTGATGTGTCACTGATCAAAAATCTGAAGTTGGCGGACAAAAGTTTTTTTTTTCGGAACCGGTTTTTTTTTTTTTTTTTTTTTTTTTTTTTCCATTTTATGATTTTTTTTTTACTACATTTCGAAAACTAAGCATTTTTGCGGAAGTTACTATACTCGCAGTTAAAGTAAACACAATTTCCTACATTTTTTAGTTTTTTTTTTTGTTTTTTTTGTAGAACCAACCCTTTTGCCTTTAGTGTGCGCCAAAATCATATTCCGGCAAAATAGCCGGACTACGTATAGATGAGCTGTATATACATTTATACATGAAATATATATACATATGAGCTATATAACCATAGCTAATTTTGTATTTCTTGCATTCCTGAATTTATTTCAATGAGTCCATCATCATTGACGGCCTTCAGTGTCGAAAATCGTGGAATTTCCACTGTCCGGCAATTTTTCCCATATTTTGATTTTGATTTTGAGCGGCAAAACGGTTGGTCTTATAAGAAAACATCATGCATTAAAAATGTAGGAAATGTTTTCTATTTTAATTGTTTAAATAATGACGTTTGAATTGAAACGCAAGAATATAAATATTACACTATGAAATAGCTTTTTTTTTTTTTTTTTAAATAATACAATTACAAACCTTTAACTTTCTGACGAGTATTTCGGACTCGTTTGCGATATTGTCTTATGTTAGTAGTATTGATGATTGTATAATTAAATGTAGTACTGAGATAGACCATCTTCTTCTGAATTATAGATTATTTCATAATTTTGTTTTTCTATATTTCATTCTGACAGATAGTTAATGCCCAGTATTCCATTAAGTAGGGTATGATGTTAATCATGTAACAAAGTTTTGTTTTTTTTATTTGTGGCCTTTATATTACATATTTGCTTTATACTGACTTCATTATTTTGTATACCTTAGGAAAAAAAAAATATTTTTAATTATTTTATCAAAGTTTCAAAAAAATATATCCTGAAATGATTATTCAAACGCTAATTTACTAATCATATTAGCTTTGTACTTATGAGAGTTTCACTTTTTTATTTTTATTTACTTTGTCATTAATTATTATTTTTATTAGAATTTTAAAAAATTAAAACCCTAGAAATTATTTAGTAGTAATGAAATAACTGTTTTTGTAATCCATAAAATAGTAATAAATTGATTTTATAATTATTTTCGTTAGTATATCAAACTAAATATAATAGTTAATATCTAATATTTGTTTTTGTAATTTTTTTTTTCTGTAATTTAGAATTGCGATTTTGATTTGTTTGTATTAATTTTAAAAAAATAACGGCTATGGTAATGTAATTGAAATGTTTTCAATTCATTAATGTGAAATATTAAATACTGTAATTTTTTGCCCTCCAAACTGACAATGAACGCTATCTAGTGGAGAAGTAGTCAATCTGTTAGTTCAATGTAAAGCCACAAGATGGCGCTGTACGTACGAACTGAAAATCTTTTTTAAAGTGGGATCCTTCCTTTATATTAACGTGAGTTCTTTGTGTTTCTATTAATTTATGTTATTTTACATAAAAAATATTGGATATTTCTTTTTTTTAACAATATTTCCATTCTTTAACTATGCTTTTAAAATAATTCATATAACTCATAACAAGTTATGCCAAGTTATATTGGCTACTAGTGATTTAAAAGTTGTAATTGAGGTCCTTATTAATATGCATGAATATTCAATTTAGGTATTTATAATTGATTACATGGTTTCATTATTGTTTAATTTACTCCCTTTAAAATGATTACTGATTTATACTACTTTATACGCACCCTTGAAAAGTAACTTAGTATTGAATTAATGTTTCTTATTTTTGAAAAATAAAATTTACAGACTTATAAATCTACATTTTAACAATTTGTAAAAGAATTATCATTCTTTACCAACCAGTTTAACTATTCGTGAGCTATACATTAATATTAATGCTAAAATTAATGCATGAATGTTTGTTTGACAAATTTAGTGCCTCTTTTTTACATATAAAATAGAATATATGTACTGAAGAATTTCATATTTTCACATATAATTTGATTAATCAATTTTATACCCATATATTTTGCTAAAATTAGGAATTAAAATGCTCGTTTAAAAGAAAGAGCCTACTTCATGATAGGTTTCTTTCATATTGTGTCTGTTTTAATTGTTGAGATTGTTGAGTTTTAAAGACTGAACATTTTTAAGCCTTCCTTTAAACAATTTAGAATGAACAAGTAGCACTTTAAACTGTGTTCCTTATAATTTTAATTTTCTACTCACACGCCATACTAAATTCACATTAAATCATGTAGGATAGATTAATGTTAATATTGTTTGAATATATTAAATAAATTTATTTACTTTCTATTTTCCACACTGATATGAACTTATAAATTTTGTGGCCGTTTTTAAATAAATAATTTTACTTTGACTAGATATTAAGTATTTATGTTGTTAATAACTAAAGTGTATTTTCCTAGAGACTATTACATTCTTATCATGTAAATTCATTTGTGAGATAGTCTGTTGAGGATTGTAGCTAAGCATGATCATGTAAATTTCTTTTTGAATATCAAAGCTAATTTGACCAGACCAGTTAGATTTAATATGTACGATTCTTATTTCAATCACTTTTTTTCTTAATGTTCGTTCATTTTTAATTTGTACTTCTTTTCATTAAATGAGTATTAATATTGAAGAACTTTGTACTCCAGATGAATTTTTTTTTTTTTAGGATAATAATAGTCTATTTTAATATAATTTATGATAACAAAGAAACATCATACATCTATACAAAATAAGTTGAATTATTCAGCTTTTATCTCTGTTTGTTCAAAAATAAAACAAACTTTAAATTAAAAAGATAATGGGAATGGAAATAAAAAAAAAGTTTCTACTATTTTGTCTAAATAAAATTTTGTTTTTCCTTAGATGATTGTTCCATCAGTCTCCTTTATACTTTGTGAAAATATTCTTAATTCCAAATGAAATTTTCTGTTAAAATTGAATTATCTTGAAAGTATGTATTGGATTGTTGTTGAAAATTTATTGATTTTACATTTTCAACTACTCTATCTAATTACATTTTCAGAAGGTAAACATATGGTAAAACTCTTAAATGATGACAATGCTTAAGCCATTAATTATTATATTTTTTAACCTTCTTTATTTATAAGGTTAAAAATCTTTATCTTACCTTAAGACACAATTAATAATACTTGGTCTGAAATTTATGAAAAAACGTTTTATTCAATGGATTCTTCTTTCTCTAAATCCTTTGTGTCCCAAGGCCTGGAGTAGGCTCACATGATCTCCTAAATTCTTCTCGGTCCTTCAGTCCTGGGCCATTCTTTTCATAATGCAGCTTCATTCACCTTGGAGCCTTTCAATATAAACAGCATCATTCAGCAAACTGGTCCACTGCCTCTGTAGTTGCTCTTCTAATAGCCACCTAAATTTTCATTAATCTCCCATTCTGCAGATGACACCAAACCACTTGAGCTGTTGTTCCTGAAGAATATCTTTGTTTGGTCTCACTCCTAACGATTATTGAACTTTCCCATTCTGCTCTCGGTCTTGCCTGCTTTTCCAACCAACCACTCTTTTCAGAAACCTCATTTCTGCCCAATCATCTTGATATTGTCTTGAATTGTCCAGCTTTCTGATCCATACAAAAGCACTGACTTGAATGGTCTCATTTTGGCTTCTTTGCCCACTCCTTACTTTCCTGATAAAGTACTAGATATCTGATAAAACATTCCATTGGCCTTCCTTAGATGATTCAGGACCTCCTGGTAGATTTTTCCATCATCACTGACCTTTGTTCTCGATTCTCGTAATTATCTACTGCTTCTAATTTCTCTTCATTGCAGAAACTATTGAGCTCCTGCTATTCAATTGATAAAGTGTTGATCTTTTCATGTGCTCAAAAGTTGATTATTTCAGAAAAAATCGTTTTTGATTAGTTAAAGAATAATGATTAAAAAAGGACTCTTTTTGTCTGATTCTATATTCATATCTTAATTTATGAAATAGATTCTTTTTAAGAACTCCAGTAGTTGAAAATCAGTAACTGTTTACACATTTCATACAAAAGTTTAAATCGTTTGCAATCACATGTCACTTGTATGAAAATTATTTTAGTTATTAAGTATAAATAGGTTAGGTATGGCTGTAAAGTTGATTTTAAGTTTATTTTTTATATGTCATTTAATTCAAGTAATTAATCATTATTTAACTTTTTAAAATAATTGATACAATACATTGTTTGAATGTACAGGGTGAATAAGAAAGTGACTTGTTGAAGTGACCGCTAGAAAGCGCTGCACTGACTGTATTTTAGTTTCAGCCTGGGTCCCAGTGCTGCCACCTGTCCGCTGGAGGAGATAGCAGACAGCTCCAGCTCTTCAGCAGGTTCTCCAGAGACTACCAGGTTCTTGTCAAAATTTCCACTTTTTGTTGTTCTCTTTTGTCCCTTTTTCTGTTAATTAGTTTTGGTTTCTTTATTTTATTTTTTTCTTCTTTTGTATTTTGTTACTGTTTCGTTCTGCTTACTTTCCTCTCTATGCATGCTTTGTAATTCTGTTGTACATTGTAGACAACCCTATATTTTCTTTCTCTTGAATGTAAACCCTTCATCTGTAGTTTTTTGTTGTCTTCTTGTGTATTCTGTTTATTTTATTGTCTCTGTAATTGTTGTGCATACGATCTTCAGCATCCTAGTCTGCATTGAACCCTTTACTTGTAATATAATAAATTATTAATTATTTAGTGATTGTTTTATTTTATTGCCTGTAGTTTTTATTATTATATTTTCTTATTTAGAAAGCGCAATGATCATCTTAGTTATAATTATAATTTTCATCATGATTGTTTAGTTTTGTTTTTTTTTATCAATATTTTTAAAATTAGATCTTGACTGCTTTATCTATCACGCTTCATGAAATTTTAAAATATTTCTTACGTATATTATGTAATTTTATTATCACAGTGATGTACTATAAACTTTTGAAGTAACAGGGTTAATAAACCATAAACTTCACCAAGCGAATTGGCAGATCTTTTATTCAATTATGATATAGTAGAAGAGTTTTCTGCTAAAAAGAGCTCCAATTTTTCAAGTTTTGGCGAAATCTGCAAAAAAAGTTGAAATATTCTAAATTCTAAATTACGTGTTCTAAATTCTCCAAACTGCTTCTACTTATTAAGACAGCTTTCACACAAAAAATATATTCAAGATGATGTTACACGCGCCTGATCATTGGATCTTTATTTGCTATTAAATGTTTGTTTTATCTGCTCATAGAAAATTTACAAAAAATACAGTTTACTGTCATAATATTTTATTTAATGAAAACAGTAAGTAAATGCACTCTTCACAAATTGATCTTTACATAGATTAATCATCACTTTCAGTACCAACCGGTGAATTGTTTAGTAGTAGTCCATTGAAAACCAATTATGACATTTTGCAACTTATTTGCAGTCCTTTTGTTCAATTATATCTTTGTATTTGACAGTCATAAGTGGCATGATCTGAGAGTTTACTTCTTACTGGTTATTAATATTAAAGCCTATTTAAATAAAATGAAAACTAATAATCAAAGTTACATTTTTCTGGTACTAACATTTTTTTTTTTTTTTTTTTTTTTACCTTAAGATGTGATTACCTTATATTATGATTTCAAGAATCATTAATAAAATCATATATGCATAAGTAAATTGCCATTCTATTAGTTCTTTGAATACCTTTGGTAGTAATGTATTTTTTTATTTTGTATAATTAATGTTATGGCATTAATGAGTTCGTTGCTCACTTACGAATCATTTAAAAAAAAAAAAAAAAAAAAAAATATATATATATATATATATATATATATATATATATATATATATATATATATATATATATATATATATATAACGATAAGCAGATGTGATTATAACATAGTATAGTTGTGCCTGGTGTGAGAAGATGGCATCCATCATTATTTACTTTTAACTTAAATTTTTAGCTTTCTTCTCTCAACTATCTCTTTCTTCGCCTTCTTTGATATTTTCTAGCAGGCTTCTTTTGACTATATTTTGTATGTTGTAATAATTAAAAATAAATTATTATAATAAAATAACTATTATTTTGAAATTCAATTTTTTATTAAATGTCTGGCAATGTATATATACATATGTATATATGTGTATATATATATATATATATATATATATATATATATATATATATACACACATACACACATATATATATATATATACAACCTTGCGACTTTTGCTGGTTCGTCATGATTTCTTTTACAATAATTCTTCTGTTACGAAATTATTTTAAGTTGATTTTTTTTTTCTATTTTAAAATCCTTAAAATTTTACAAGCCTGTTTAATGTTTATTTTCTAGTTTGAATGAAAAATAATTAAAATATGCATATCCAGTTAATTAATTTTAGTCTATATCAATGATGAAAGATGTTAAAGGATTTTCGAGCTTATATTATAAATGATTTACCTTTTCATGTATTTTTTATCTTATAGTTGTCATTATAAAAATTATAATTCCACATAATTATGAATTTTAAATAAATAGTAGTTTTCCGTTTCTGCACAGGGCTAGTAAACAGCCTTTTAAATGGGTACATTTCTCTTCTGTTAAGCATAAACATGTGTTAATAACATATATAAATATATATATATATATATATATATATTTTTTTTTTTTTTTTTTTTTTTTTTTTTTTTTTTTTTTTTTTTTTTTTTTTTTTTTTTTTTTTTTTTTTTTTTTTTTTCTCCATGAAAATGTGTAACGATTTTTCCACTCTAAAATGTAACATTTTGACACGCTCTAACTCTGTTGGTATTGCTGAAATCGAAAATTTGGACATGATTTTCTTAAATTTTTAATTGGGATCTTTAGTTTACTTGTGTAACTTTTTTTGTCTCCATGAAAATGTGTAACGGTTTTGCCACTCTAAAATGTAACATTTTGACACGCTCTAACTATGTTGGTTTTTTTTCCTTTTTTGGCCAAGAAGTATCACTGAAATGATTATCAACGAATATTAAAAATTCTTATACCAAATGGTTAACTAATAGTGAAATATACAAAAAAAACATCAGTTGAGGCTATTTTTTTTTCTTTTGAAAAATTCATACATATTATTTAGAAAGAAAAAAAATAAAACCTACCGATAAAATAACACAATTAAAAAAAAAAAAAATCTACGATCTTAGTTAACAGGCAAAATAATATATTTTTTTTTACTATCCTTTGCCGTTCTGAGTATAGGAGAATCTCTAAAAGCATTGGTATATTTAGTTGAAAGCAATAACCACTAAAATAGTGATAAGCAATTCACTTCTTTAAAGCACAAATCAAATCAACTAATTCCTTATTTAGCCTACTCTACAACAGCTCCTAGAATGTAAGTGTACCCGGAAACATTTTTTTCTTATGCAAAAACATACCGAAAACGATCTGCTACCAGCCTTAAAAATTTTATCGACAGGTGAACCTTGAAGGGGGCCAGACCGTGTGGCGTACCCACTGCTTCATAAATATTTAGTTTTCTTCTATTGAGGCAGTCAGTTTTCCGTTATTGTCCGACGTCGTGAGTCAGCCTGAGGAAGTTATTGGAAATATCAGCTCGGCTAGAACATTTGTATGTAATATATAAAAAAAAATTAAAGTGATTCGGAATATTCTCGAAGATGACATGGAAATTTTCCATATCTAAAGCATACAATCGGGTAAATAGATTGCAACCGACATGATATTGAAAGGAGCTCTGTAAAATTAGTTTATTAAGTTCACTGCATCTTATAAAGAGGAACTCCTTTGAGAAAAAGTAGTTGTTTCTAATTTTATTTTTTTAGTTACTAGCTAAGGACTAACCTAATAACCAGACCGATTTTCGGGTTCAGTATTATTTAATTACTGATCAATGAGGCAGTACTCCAAGTTCATGTAGATAGAGTATAACTGTGATGGAATTTCCCACCTGCAGTATAAAATTTGATTGTAGGGATACCTATTTTTAACAAATATAAAATTCCTGTTCTCATGTTATTTATGTTTACAACAATTTGTATACTTGTATTCTTTGAAAGCAAAACTGAGCTCCTTTTCTTTTCACTGAAAACTTTTAATGACGAAAAAGTGGATCAATTCAAGGCAACACAGCAAAACCGATTAAGCAAATTATGTAGATAGGTAAAAAATGAAGCTATTAACTCATAGGAAATTTCCTTCTACGCACTAGCTAGAGTTCAAGTATATTTCAAAAAAATGTTCCTGTACATTGTCTTCATCGAAATACAATAAAAATTCCAATAATTATTTAAAATCCATATTTTCAACATTTTGACCCTGTTTTCTACGATTTGTGTTTTATTTAAGTTTTCTTCTAATTATTGATCGCTAGTATTCTTATAAATATTTTTGTATGTATAAATAAATGGATCAATGTTTTATTACATCATTTATAGATACTTTCAAATGTTCTACATTGCTTTGAAAATCAACTATTCACAATGTTTTATGTTACCCCATTTGATTGAGATGAAAAAGTGATCCCAATCTCTATTCGCTCTCTCTCTCTCTCTCTCTCTCTCTCTCTCTCTCTCTCTCTCTCTCTCTCTCTCTCTCTCTCTCTCTCTCTCTCTCTCTCTCTCTCTCTCTCTCTCTCTCTCTCTCTCTCTCTCTCTCTCTCTCTCTCTCTCTCTCTCTCTCTCTCTCTCTCTCTCTCTCTCTCTCTCTCTCTCTCTCTCTCTCTCTCTCTCTCTCTCTCTCTCTCTCTCTCTCTCTCTCTCTCTCTCTCTCTCTCTCTCTCTCTCTCTCTCTCTCTCTCTCTCTCTCTCTCTCTCTCTCTCTCTCTCTCTCTCTCTCTCTCTCTCTCTCTCTCTCTCTCTCTCTCTCTCTCTCTCTCTCTCTCTCTCTCTCTCTCTCTCTCTCTCTCTCTCTCTCTCTCTCTCTCTCCTTACTCTCTCTCTCCTCATCTCTCTCTCTCTCTCTCTCTCTCTCTCTCTCTCCCTCTCTCTCCCCCAAACCCTCACTCTCTCTCTCTCTCTCTCTCTCTCTCTCTCTCTCTCTCTCTCTCTCTCTCTCTCCTCTCTCTCTCTCTCTCTCTCTCTCTCTCTCTCTCTCTCTCTCTCTCTCTTCTCCTCCCTCTCCTCTCCCCCCTCCTCTCTCTCTCTCTCTCTCTCTCTCTCTCTCTCTCTCTCTCTCTCTCTCTCTCTCTCTCTCTCCTCACTCTCCTCTCTCTCTCTCTCTCTCTCTCTCTCTCTCTCTCTCTCTCTCTCTCTCTCTCTCGCTCTCTCTATCTCTCCTCTCTCTCTCTCTCCTCACTCAATCTCTCTCTCTCTCTCTCTCTCTCTCTCTCTCTCTCTCTCTCTCTCTCTCTCTCTCACTCTCTCTCTCCTCTCTCTCTCTCTCCTCACTCAATCTCTCTCTCTCTCTCCTCCCTCTCTCCCCCCCTCCTCTCTCTCTCTCTCTCTCTCTCTCTCTCTCTCTCTCTCTCTCTCTCTCTCTCTCTCTCTCTCTCTCTCTCTCTCTCTCTCTCACTCTCTCCCACTCTCTCTCTCTCTCTCTCTCTCTCTCTCTCTCTCTCTCTCTCTCTCTCTCTCTCTCTCTCTCTCTCTCTCTCTCTCTCTCCTCACTCAATCTCTCTCTCTCTCTCTCTCTCTCTCTCTCTCTCTCTCTCTCTCTCTCTCTCTCTCTCTCTCTCTCTCTCTCTCTCTCTCTCTCTCTCTCTCTCTCTCTCGCACTCTCTATCTCCTTACTCTCTCTCTCCTCACTCAATCTCTCTCTCTCCCTCCTTCCCTCTCCCCCCCCCTCACTCTCTCTCTCTCTCTCTCTCTCTCTCTCTCTCTCTCTCTCTCTCTCTCTCTCTCCCCTCTCTCGCACTCTCTATCTCCTTACTCTCTCTCTCCTCACTCAATCTCTGTCTCTCTCCTCACTCTCTCTCCCTCCTTCCCTCTCCCCCCCCCCTCACCTCTCTCTCTCTCTCTCTCTCTCTCTCTCTCTCTCTCTCTCTCTCTCTCTCTCTCTCTCTCTCTCTCTCTCTCTCTCTCTCACTCTCTCTCTCTCTCTCTCTCTCTCTCTCACACACACCATTATATATAACACCATGACGTTTATTAAAAGACGTTTACGGAGAGTATATTAAATGATATATTTAACACAACTGTATTTAATTCAGCTTTTATCAATTCAAGAAACGCCTTTATTTAAAAACACAATTATTCAATAGTTTGAACCTGACAATTCATATAAGAAAAATATAACTAACTACAAAATATATTATAGAATTTTATTTTGGCTCTACGCAAATTTAGGAATAACTCTAATGAATATCTTGATACATGAATTAACGTATTTAATTATTATGAATAGTTTAGAAGAATAGTTATTTTGGTAAGGATAGTGACCGTTCCAACCGATGACCCCAACCCCATCCGCTTGTCAACAAAATCCGTATTTTTCACTTCACGATCGTAATATGCAGTCTATTATTAGTAGGGATGTGTCATTCGTTTCAGTGAACGTTTATACAAGTGGTTATAACCTGATATTTAAAAAAATATGTTCTAATCTTATATTTTCACGTTGTTTTTTTTCTTAATCATTCAATATTTAAAAAAAAAAAACTCTTCGTGGTGTGAATTCTGTAAAATACAAAAAGATTTTTACAGATTAAAAATCGTTCGTTCCGTTCTTAAGAAATTCAGTAAAT
This sequence comes from Euschistus heros, assembly GCA_003667255.2. Taxonomy (NCBI): domain Eukaryota; kingdom Metazoa; phylum Arthropoda; class Insecta; order Hemiptera; family Pentatomidae; genus Euschistus; species Euschistus heros. Next base: position 3,719,423 of record RCWM02000044.1, on the reverse strand, counting down.
AAGTTCTACTACTTCAGACGTTGAAGTATTGCGGAGTGTCGATTATCGGAACGTTCAATTAACGGAACCTTTTTCTTTTTGGAATGTAATTTTAATTAAATTGATCGTCTAATTACTTATTTGTATTGTTAAATTTATTTTTATTTAAAAATAAAATTTAATCAAAAACAAAATTATTTTTTCCATTAATGTATATAAGGGAAGCTCAATTTATTTCACAGAAACTGCAAAAAATCAACTTCTATACAAGACAGCTCTTTTGTTTACTGAGAATTGTATACTTTATGAGACCATTTCATTTGTTTTTCTCAATATATTCCTAATCATTTAATTGGTAACAGATCTGATCTATGTCTTAAATCGTTCGATGTGAGGTATACAGCGCCTTTGTGAACACTTTTTGTTTTAAAAACTACATGTCATCATCCATACTAACAAAAAGAAAACGAGAGCTCTTTTCATTAAAGACAAAATAGAAATCATTACGTGGCTAAAAAAAAAAAGTGAATCGGGTCAGACATTAGCTATCGATTTCAAGGTTCGTAAATCAACAATAATGGGAATCAAAAATAATTTTAAATCTTTAGTGAGACGGGCAGTTTGAGTCGTAAAACTTTGAAAAATGCTAAAAGTAGAATATTGGAAGATGCTATTTACACATAATAGTTTTTAAAATGAATTTCGATTATCCGAACCACCCCTGACAACATTAGTTCGGATAATCGACGCTCTAATGTATTCGCAACCTTCAGCACCCATTACAAAAACTCAGCAACAATTTAACAGACACACTGTATAAAAGGTAGTTCAGTTATTATATAGACTGGAAGTGTTGCTCTTAGCACCTTGATGGCTATGCATAACAAACATTACTGCTGTCCATGAGGTCAGGTGGACTGTACAAGAAAGCTTTAAGAAAAGGAGAGGAAGTAGGCTTCGCTGGAAGGACTACCAAAAAATTATTTTTGATTTCGACAAAATTAAGTTTCTACATGTTTTTTGAGATGAGGAATCTGAAAATAATATCAGTTTTTAGTTAAAAAATTTTCCTCACCTATATTATATATATAAAACGTTTTTAAATGACATATTTTTATTTCAAATTGCATAGAAATCCTAAGATTGATGAATAATCTAAAATTAATATCAGGTTTCGGTTTAAAAAAATGTATATATTTTTTAAATGGTCTTATTTGAAATTTATTGTGTAAAAAACTAAAATAATAATAGAAAAAAGATCATTTTATATCAGTCTTATTTATATAATATAGGTGAGGAAAATTTTTTAACTAAAAACTGATATTATTTTCAGATTCCTCATCTCAAAAAAAATGTAGAAACTTAATTTTGTCGAAATCAAAAATATTTTTTTTTTACCTTTAAAATTTTGTAGGATTTTAGAAGGCAAGGGGCTGTCAATTTCTGAAAAAATGTAAATGATTTGCGCTATTTCACATATTTCGCAACCGACTAAGACAAAATTTTAAGGTCATCTAGAAGCCTTAAAAAAAAACTGCATAGTTTAGCCCAAATCTGGAGGTTGTAGGATTTCCCCTTATTAAATATCTCAAGTTATAGCTGACCTTGGATTTTTTCATTCACATCAGTTTTTGTCCACTAAAATCGGGAGTAAATCCAATGTTATAGGCATGGATAAAAAGCAGAATGTATGCTGATTCTAGTGATGCTATTACTATTGCAATCGGTTGAGCATAGTTTAGCCCAAATCCGGAGGTTGTAGGATTTCCCCTTATTAAAATATCTCAAGTTATAGCTGACCTTGGATTTTTTCATTCACATCAGTTTTTGTCCACTAAAATCGGGAGTAAATCCAATGTTATAGGCATGGATAAAAAGCAGAATGTATGCTGATTCTAGTGATGCTATTACTATTGCAATCGGTTGAACACAGCAGTTGTTATGGCCGGTAGAAAATGTTGATGAAATCTCAACTTCAAAATTTTAACCTCCTCGAAAGGGGTAAAAAAAATCAATATTTTTTGATTTTGATAATATTTCACATATAAGGGTTTTATGGTGTGTTAAATCGTGATTTGAGGTCAGTTTTCATAAAAAAAAGTTTCCACTGATTTACAGCGGATTTCCTTGGAATTTTGTCATTTTTTTATAGTTTTTGAGCACCCTAAAGCCGGGTGGTGTCTTGAGCATAACGAAAGTATTTTTATATCAAATACCTTACATAACTTCAATTAAACGTGAAAGAATCATTTCTCTATCTTGACTGAGAGCTGAGAAAAAAAATAAAACGTGATTTTCATATTTTATTTTTTTTCCCGGCTCCCAATGCCCATTGGCGGCTATAACTCTAGTTTTGCACTATTATAGGTCCCTACTACCCACACACAAATCGGCATTCAAATCTGTGAGTTACAACTGCAAACGTCCCCTTGTCAGTAACTTATTTTAATATTTCTGTTATCTTTTACTTCAGAGAGAAACTATTCCAAACAAATTTTAAGAAAATTAGGGTTGTAATAACCGAAAGTGAGTTAATAGTTTCCGATTACAGCAGGAATCGGTATGCCAATTTATATTCCGCCAATGAATCTCGGGAGACGTGTGACTAGATATAACCAACTATTCTCCCGTCTACGTCTTAGTTAAACGATCGGTTCATAATAGATTTACCTCTCTAATGAGTCGTTCCCAGCAATTTTAGATACCAATTACATCATAGAGTTGTTACTTCAATTAATTTTTATTTTATTTTTTTAAATGCGGCGAATGATTTTAATTAAACACTTTTACGTGTTTAATTTCTAATTAAGTTGATTGCTGAAATTCAATTAATGTTCTGTGTCAAAACCAAGAGCTTCTCTTTTACCTCGTGTCATTAAATATTTTCAATTATTAACAACAGTGTGCCCCCTTAGCCTGTTACTTCACACCAACCTATTTGAAAAACACCTTCTATAATTCATTTTCTTGAAGAAATGTTTCTCTTAACATAATTAGAAGTGATTATGACGAGGCCAAGGCAATTGGCATTCTTTTTTTAATTTGTATACAATGACTTTTAGTCGACTGTGGGAATTTAATTTACAGAAAGCTTGTTAGCGTAAGCTATTTGAATCGAAACAAATATTAACATTTTCTTTTTAATGTTAATAATATTTGATTAACATTTTTTACCATAAGGATGAGGATATGGTACACTGCTCACGTGAAATCCATAGGTCTGTCCCGACTTGAAACAGTTCGTAAAATCATTATTTACTCCTGGAAATGATCTGAATATATGGATACTTCGTTTTTTTTTTTATTGTTCCTAAACACAGTCTTGACATTTTTACTTGGGATAACCTATTCGGTTCCTTATATGTCTCAGTTAGCAAAACAGGACATATTAGATGCGCTGCATTCTTGTTTACTTCCTTGCAAGTAGGTCTATAATGTTATTTGAAATGAAATAAAAAAAATAAGCTTTATTCTGGGACTTACAGCCCCCTAAGAATAATAATAATGCACAGTTACAAGTACAATTGCCTGGCCTATTATTTTCAAATTAAATTCTTCAGTTATTACAGCATAAATTTTTGACAGGAAAAAAAAAATTAAATTAAATTTAAAAAAATATCTATATGATATAATAGTTATAACATAAAATACATTCGGTATATATATGTACATATAAAAGAAAGAAAAAAAAAAGTAGTTATAAGTATTTATTTAATTATTTACATATTTCCGGAAGATTGATTATCTAAAAGGTATAGAAATATATTATTTTTAAAGGAAGTTAGGAAAGCTGCTTTACGAATTAGAAGTGGGTAGGGAATTCCAGAAGGAGGTAGCGCGAATGATGAAGGATTTGTCAAAGGAATCAGTTTTATGTGAGGGGATATATAGTTTAAAAGGTTGGGATCTAGTGTTGAGGAGGTTGACAAAAGAGCGCAGAGTTAATAGATCAAGAATATAGAAAGGTTTTTTGATTTTTGGAGATTGGAATAGGAAAGTATCCAGAAAGTATTGTATTGAAATTCAGGAAAAAGCCAACCAATCTCAGATTATCGGCAAGTAACGTGTGACCGCCTGGGGATCCCGAAGATAAATCTAATGAAACAGTTCATCAGTTTCACCAGCTTCATCTCGAGATCCCCAGAAAGATTGTGTGCTATATAAACTAGATATCAAAAATACTCGATTCCGATTTGATTTAATACAATGTACTACAAAGGTTACTTTAAATAGGAATTGGATTGCTTGTAGGTTTCATTTATTTGTTTGGGTTCAACGTCCTTATGTACTCTAACTTTGGGGGGAAGGACAGGTTATCCCAAAGGTTACCAACCTATTCTAGCCAAGGCGGGAATGTAGTATAGTATAGAGATTAATTACGTTGGACCGCAACCATGTCCGAATTCGACTCGTTGAAGATATGAGAATGTTAATGTAATGGACATTCTAACTTTCTTGATCTCCATTTATTACTTTTTTTTTTTAACTTTGAAATTACTGTTCAATACCTAGGACTAATGTTCGACAGAAGGATGACATGGGGCCCACATGTGAAACAGAAACGCCTAAGCCTTAACAAAAGACTGAGACTATTACTATACTCGTATATCCAATTCTACATAAACGATCTAAATTGAAAATTACGCAAAGACTAAATACATATACTTACTTATTAAAACCTCTATGGGCGTACGCCTCACAAATTTACGGAACTGCTAAAAAAACACACATCCAAAAAATACAGACTTTCCAGTCCAAAACTTTAAGACTCATTACACAATCACCCTGGTATGTCAATAACAAAACTTTACACACAGACTTACACATACCCATGGTACAAGATCACATCCAGACTTTATATAAAAGACTTCACGACAAACTTCACGGACATATCAATAATTTAATACAAAGTATGGCCTCCATAAGCTTGCCAGATAATACCCAAAGGAGACTAAAAAGGAGTTGGTTGAGGGATCTACTCCGTTAAAACGAATTAAATATCATGTTCATGTTAGGAGTAAGTACCGCTGGGTACTGTCCTCCCTCATGCCTGACATGCCAATTATCTTTTATACAACAATTTATCACATCTGCTTGTTGTCACATGTTAAGTGACAGGTGTGGATTAAACAAATAAAGAGAAAAAAAAAACAAAAAAAAACTGAAATTTTTATTTGCACCTGTAATACAATGTTAAAATCATCAAATGTATAATTTAACAATAAACACGGCATGAATAACTTGAGGGAGTATGCACTCAGTCCATGCTTCTGACCTTCTGCTAAATTTAAAGTGTCATTCTAGTTCTCTCATCCAGCTCCTCTTCAGTCTCCGCCGTGCTGAATTAGGGATTTCTGTTGGGGTATTTTGTACAACTCTGTTTACGTGTCCATTTAATTTGTCGTGTCCATTTGTTTGTAGTTCTTCCGAGTGTGGTTCGTTACGGTCGGAATAACTAATTCTCTTTGTAATGTTTCGTTAGAAACGTCAGAAGGCCGCTATTAGTCTGAACAATTTGGATTGAAATGTTTGGATTTTCGAAATATGTGTGATTTTGGTATGCGTAAAACCTTCTGTCTGAGTCGTAGCCACCACGATCTTAATTCCTTATTTATTCCTAGTATAAATAAAGTCGAATAACAAAAAAACAAAACAATATTGTTCTCTTCGTGGAAAGATTTTGCGTTAAGTGAAAAAATATATAATTATTAAGACGATGTGAACCTTTCCCATGCAAATTCTGTAATCAATTGTATATATAAATAATTTAAATCCACGTGCATCTGTTTATTGTTTGATTTATTATTTTAATATCCCTGAGGCGATGAACGGAAGGAAGGATATGTCAAGAGGTTACGGCCCTTCGGGAAGACAAAAGGAATCGCCTCCTATTTATCGATTCATATAATAGCGATTAATCGAGTCTATTGTCTCGAGGTCCGCTAGAAGTGAGTCGTTGCCCGATCTCAAGAGTTCTTCCTCTGCCAGGTCAGTTCTCACTGAGTACCATCATTCTCTCTCAGGTGAGTTCTGTTTCTTTCAATTAAACCACTGTAGTGCTAGATTTTATGTATGCATATACATATTACATAAATAATAGAAATACTCTATCAAATACCTCAAGTTTCTGATATAAATTTTCTTATCCGAACCGTCAGCGTTTCACCAAGAACAGCTGCGCACTGGTTTCCAATTTTTAATTCAAGCCTTAAATAAGTAATCATTCTGCCTGCAAACAGCAATAGTTACACTACATCTCATTGTACTAAAGTTGGTTTGTTTCTCTCAAAGTATACTATTTATGATGTGAATCCTAAAAAAAAAGAGTTTTATTTCTGAATTTTATATTATTTTAATTTTTTTTAACTCCTCTTCTTATGTAGAAATACCTTTGGTGCGAGTTTTAATAAACATCTTATAATGTTAGAAGTTGAACCTGCTTGTAACGAGATAATTTTGGAGTCGTAGCATTAAGAGATGTAGCTGTCTCATTTGTTGCTGTAATGTTAGTCTATTTATTTTGAAATGTAGAACCCGTGTCAACCTTCCATAACCTGTGAGTTCTTAGAATATCAGTGTGATTTAAAGCCTTGACAGACTATGTTAAACTGGCGGGAAGATTTTATGTCATAGTTTAAATATAATTTGTTCTGAATTTGTTTAATATTCGTTGTTATGAAAATATCTTGGATCAAAACTATCTTGATCTATTTTAAATTTAGTTATTGTTCTATTATTTTATATCCGTTTTTTCTCTGCCTTCCAATTATTCTTGTATCCAATCCTCACAATCCAAAAACCTTCATTAAATCCTTAATTCTCCTTATTATGTTACAGACAAATTTATCCATAAAGATATATATTTATCATGTGTTGCTTAATTGGCCCAAATCATATATTTTACTTATGAGCTACATATCCACTCGAATCCTCTAGTCTCACAACTTGCTTCACACTATTCCCGATCTTCTAGTGTAAAATTTTTATTGTAGCCCTACTAATGAGTAGTTACATAACATGACATGTCAGTCATTGTAATCGTTTTCACACATTTGCTTGATCTATATATTGTATACAGTTATAAATTACAATAAAACTTTTTTTTTTTTAATTTCCTTATGAATTAATCATTTATGAGGAATGTGTTTGTAAATTTTAATTTATAATGGACCTGGACTGCTTTACAAACTTCGCTAATTTCTTCCAACCACATATTCCTCACTTCCGTTCCTATCTATTCCATTGAATCTTTAAAATTATCCATGATTCTACATACTCATCCTACTTTCCGCAGACTGCTGGATTCTTCAATGCTGTATCCTAGGTCCCATTCTCTCTTCTGTGTTTATAACTGATATGACACTATCAATCTACTAATACTTTTTCGTTACCCATTCTGATGATGCCTGCGTGTTATCAGTTAATGCAGATCTATTCGTTGCATTCCATATTTACTTCCTTGGAAGAATGATGTTACAAATAGGCAGTTAAGATATATCCGAACGAATTACTTTTACTCTGTGTCAACCTCATTCGAGATTGAAAAGAAAAGGAGCTCCACGTCGATTTCGACTGCTTCAACGCTTCATTTTGCCGACCTCCCGATTTATAGTATTATTTTTCATTTTATTTTTTTCAGTTTTACATTATTACTACAGAGCCATTTGGAATTACTGTATAGAAGTATGGGATTCCACCCAACCATCGACTACTTCTCGTTTATGAAATATATAAGGACTAGTCTTTCCAATCCTAAATCCTTCATCCTTCTAAACCTGTCAGAAATACACCAATTAGCAATAACCAAAAATATATACCCACTCTATTTCACTTGTATCTTAACAATTCTTTTTTCTCTCTCTTTTTTTTTTCATATTGATGAGGTATAGTTGACTGTTAAGTATTAAGAGAAGTAGATTGTTGGGGTATGCAGTCATAAAGATACACAGCAATTAAAAAATATTTTTTTTTAATTTGTAATGCCAATGTTTTAACTTGCATTTCATGCCATCATCGGGGCTAGAAGTAGAAAACAAACAAAAAGGTATGACTAAATTGTAGAGAGTATAAAAAACAAAGGTATGAAAAGAATAAATATATTAGAGTAAAGGCAATATCTAAAGGTAAAGAAGACAATACATAAAGACTATTGAAATAAGATTAAAATTAAAAGATATTAAAATGAGTGATAGTTAATTAAAAAAATTAATGAGTAAATTCAACAATATAATTGGTAAACCTAAAAACTGAGTAGATACAAAGTTAATGAAATAGTAAGGACCAGTTAATGAGCTAATATCTAAAGGCCATGAAGAATAATGCATAAGACTACTGAATTAATTTAAATTGAAAGGAACTTAAACAGAGTGATCGTTAATTAAAAGTTGATGAGTAAATACTACAATATAATTGGTAAATATAAAAAAAGTAGTAGATAAAAGTTAATGAGATGGTGAGTAAATACAAAAATTATAGAATAAGGTTAATAACAAAAGTTAGCTATATAGTTGATAGTACATATATAAAGTATAACATTGAGAAGTACAAAGCAGTAAAGGGGTGATAAATATTGGGGCATAAGTAATAAAATAATTATAATTGTACTAAGTGGAAAGAGAAAATAAAGGAATGAGGGGCAAATGTGAGAAATGTGAAAGTTAGCAAAACTGTGCAATAACATTAAAATTTGAAGAAAGGAAAAGGATTTTTAAAATATCTATAAATAAAAGAGTGGATTAATTTTTGAAAAAGGATGAGAAATTATTTAAGAATAGAGTGTAATGAGTGGAAAAGATGTGAGTAAGGTGTTATAAGAGAAATAATATGCCAGGCTTACTTTCAAAGACTGTAACTGTTACATTTTGACAGTTGAGGATGAAGGGGGTGGAGTGAGCTAGCGGTGTGAATATTATTGTTGAATTTACTCATTAATTTCTTAATTAACTATCACTCATTTTAATATCTTTTAATTTTAATCGTATTTCAACAGTCTTTATGTACTGGGTCATTCCATGCCAAATCAACCAATTCTACCAATTCTATATCAGCTGTACTTACCAAGACTAGTAAAAATTAAAAACATTACATTTTTCTGACTTTTTGTTTTTGAGTTATAAGCTTTTAAAAATTCAAAAAACTACTGTTTTCGGTCCTCATTTAGTGTATTCAAAATTACGCCATTAGAAAACTATTGCTCCCAGAAAGCTTCAATTTGCGGCATTCTTTTCTATTTGAAATTCCCTTTAATATGATATATCACTTGATATATTTTCGGTTCATTTTCTTTTCTTTCAATTTTTTCGAAACTTCCAACAACGGTTTTCGTTATTCCTAAAATACATATTTTTTCGAAAAAAATATATGTGGTTTATACTATTACTGACTACATGTGGACAAAATTTTAGGATGGGACGGAAATGGGTTCTTGATAAAAAAAAATATTTTGTCTTTTTTTTAATGGACAGTTAGTGTAAAAATGGACAGTGGAAATGAAGTATTATATAATGCGTTTTCTGTAATCCAAGGTTTTTCTTTGGAAACTTGTTCAGGGTAGTTAGAAAGTAAACATACTATAAGTCCAGCAGTTTTCGGGTCTGGGAACAAGAAGGGAGGGGGCGCGGAAGATCTCTTTTGTTGGTTTTGGGCCCATATCTCGAAACCGGTGCATCGTATGCAAAACATGACTATTAATACCCCAACAATCTACTTCTTTTTTTTAAACCTATAGATCTAATTCTTTGCAATTTATGTTTAGAACACACACAACTACTTTCTACAAAAATATTATGCATTATATAATACTGCATCATTTTAGTTCTGTTTATCAATTCAATCCCTCTTTGATAAAATCCAATAAGGCCAAATAATTACATTGTTTTTGTGATACATGATATACGTCTTGCGTCGCATGAATTGTATCACATGTTGTGATGGGTCACTGGAACAATGTCATCCAAGGGAGATATTGCGTTGTTTAAACTACACGTTAAAATCCGATAATAATAATGTATTTTATTTAGAGTTACGTTTGATGGTATAATCATTACAATTAGGAGTTGTTGAATTATTTCCCCCATTCTATTGAATGTTAAAAATTAGTTCTAAAAATATACAAAAATTCAAAACATCAGCAATTTTATATAGATTATAAATATTTATTTAAAAATGAGTTTTTTTATACCTACTCTACCTAAGCGAAGCGGGAAGGCCTCTTTTTTATGGTTCAAAGTAAAATATGAGTTGATAAAAAGAAAAAGGTGGGCAGCTGAATAATCACGTATATAGATATTCCCTTAGGTTTTCCTATGACTGTTCGGTTTTTCTATACCTGCTGTCAACTATTTTTTTATATTTTCTACGTTATATACAACTAGTAAATTAGAGGCAAATGATTACAATGACATGTGAATAACTACTCACTAGTAGCATTTTAAAAGTTCTACATTAGAATGTCTCTTGGCCATCTTCTTTTCAGACGCCTCGAAAGATTATAGTGAATTGAGTATGAGGCAAGTTGGGAGACTAGTGGATTCAAATGGGTATGAAGTTTGCTATGAAAGGATAGGTATCTGGTTTGGGCCAAATCAGCAACTTATGGAACATTTAGATCTTTATGGATAAGTTTGTGACATAATAAGAAGAATTAAGGATTTTACGAAGGATTTGGATTTGATACGACAAGAATTGAAAGGTTTAGTGGAACCTCGAAGATCACCTCCGTATTTCCAAATGGGTCTAATTATTGTCACGTAAATAAAAATTTTGTAAATTATTACGAGCCTGGAACGCTTGTCTAGGAAATGTTGGACTAGTCGGAAATGATAAGCAGTTCTGGTATGTGTAAACAGATTCAATATAGGATTATTGGAAATATTTATCTAGTTCTTTAAACATAAATTTGGATTTTTTTTTAAACTATATTATTTCTAGTGTTTAGTAAGGTTTTTTTTTGCCTTTATTAATTGAATTAATAAATACCAGACATATAAATCGATAACCAGCGAATACGTATAATATATGCCCTTATATTTTCTTTTAATCTCAGATTTAATGATCGTTTGTTTTTCTTGTTTATTTAATTTCAAAATCAATGCAGTTTAGCTCCTACTACTTACTTCTACGACTCGTATTACTATTACGTATTTAGGGTCCATTTTGTTTTACTGAAGTCCTATTTCCCTCCACCTAAAGATAGATCCTTAACAAAACAACGGAGTGTTTGATAAATGATGAATGATTCGAAAATATGTTTGACCTGGTTACATCAAGCAAATTGAATGACTTGGATAAAACCGTCATGAGTTGAATATAACTTTAACCTTATAAATATCCAAATGTGAACAAGAATAAGCAAACACGTATTAATTAATCTATAAACATTTTCTTTGCAATGGTAAATTGCAGTAAACAACAAACCAAAATAAGAATATAAATAAATATAACTCTGCATATACATACATAATAGTAAATAACATAAATAATTTAAATCAACAATAACGTAGTATAGTTATAAACAATCTTGGCTATGAAATTAAACCTTGTTATTATTTGAAAAAAATATTCTTTGTAGTATAAATTATTTAATTAGATATTTCGATTGGAGTATCAAATATAGATAATATGATCCCAAACGATGGTCAAGCGAAAACCAGATTTGAGAAGATTTAGTTTCTCATGTACGAATGTATTTTTTATTAATATTTTTCGTAATAAAAGTTTTATACTGAAGAGAAATATGTTGGACCAATTTACTTTTTTCCGGCTTAATAATAAATTTATTGTATTAAATTGACCTAAAGCATGTACAGAATGTTATGAAGTTTTTTAAGCCCATCTCTACTAATAACAAATGTTTACGTCACCCGGGTGCAGTGAAATCACTTTTTATCAATTAAGCACATTCATACTTAATTTACGTGCATAATTCTTGTATGGAATGAAATTTAGATGTCACATTATATGTTTTCATTCATCATTTAAATTATACGTAAAATTGGCTTATATGATATCACTCTATCATGCTTTGCAATTCAAATGCAGCCGCGTAGTAAATATTGTTTGTATGAACATTTAATCCTTTTGTGCAAAAAATTATTTTTCCCCAGTATAAATACTATCCAAGTTACGATCCTGAATTTCAGAAGATTTCACCTAGAATTTTAATCGTCTATATTTACTTTCATGCCTTCAGAAATAACATCATTTATTGTAGCTTGAATGCCGATTTAATTTTTTTTTTTTTTTTTTATTAAATATCATGAAAGGCAATGAGTAACATGGATGGCTATGAATACATTTATACTAAATGTTCAATGAAAGTAGATACAAAACAAAATAATAGTCTATAATAGATATAATGCCATAAAATTAAAGTTAGAATAATACTATTATAAAGAAATATACTATAATAGAAAAAAAAAATCAATACTACCTAAAAATATTTATTAGCATCCCAGAGAAACCCCGAATCAAGCTTGTCCGTACCATTTATAGGAGGATAAGCCAGGCTTGAAGAGATCCCAGCGCTGCTTTTTCAGCAGCGTCTCTTGTACCACAATTCAGTGGAGGCTGTAGGAGATCGCTACGGTTAGTCACTCAGAAATCTATTGCCGTTTTAATCTATGAAGTGGGTTATAAAGATGTTTGAAACTGGATTATGAATGAACCAGAGAGTTGGGGTGATCGGAAGAGATTTGAAGGGATTTTTTAATTTCAGGGCATGCTAAGCAGTAACCTTGTAACAATTTTTAATATATATTCTCACCTCGCAGTCTCTCCTCTTTTGGATTTCCCGTTCGACATTATTATTTAACATATTTTTTGTTAATTTTTTTTTTTTGATAGATTCTGATTCTGTTTATCCTATCAGATTAACAATTTTGAATTATCACTTATTTAAGATAGCCAGACAAGGGGCTGACTTCCTTGTTTTAGAACCATAATCTTTACAATGTTGAACGTTTCACTGGAAGGAGTTCAATGACTCGACTTGGACAGAAGAAGTAAAGAAATATATATCAAGTATTTTTTTATATGGAGGATAGTTATTAGATATAAAATAATTGGATTAGATCTAGATAATTGCAGGCTTCAAGGTTGAAGTTTTGTTGGCTGGAGTATGTATAGTAGTTACGATAGTATTGTATATTTCAGTGCTATTAGTATTGAACTGATGATAATGATAATGATCCAGAAAAATTAGAAAAACGCATTGAAAATTTCAAAGTATGGTAATATTCATTAATTTGAAAAATGATATCAAGTTCATTATATATTTAAGATTTGATTTTTAGAAAAAGTCTGTTCTATACAAAATGGCCTATCCATTTTTTAGTACATTGGGAACATTTAGAATAATAGGGCGTATAAAAAAAAAACAAATGACCGTTTTATCAGATTCCTGAGTTCAACAGTCTGTAAATATCTTAAGGCTATTTATTATTAACCAATACTTAATAATCTCTTTAGAGCATTCTCTAAGCTTGTTTCTAACACTGGACTTTTTAAAAAAAAGGCCTCAGTTCAGTCATTTATTTAAAAGAAGAAATATTTTAAGACATTACTGGAAAGCAAATTCACAGCCGCTGAAGCAACTCGTGGAATTATTAAATATGAAAGGGAAGGTGTCCTTGAAGAGTGCACTGCGCGGCGTTGGTTTGAAAAATTTAGAAGTGGAGATACGACGTTGGAAAGGAAGGACTCCGTGCGACCATTAATGGATATTGATGAGGTTCTAAAGAAAGCTGTTGAGTCAAATCCGTCCACAAGTACTTGCGAACTTGCCAGAGAGTGTGGCGTTGTTTCGATCCATGGCCCATTTTCTTCAAGGGAAAAAATTTGATAATTTTGCGGAAGTTAAAAATGTTGTCCAAGAGTTCTTTGACAGCCATCCCAAGGAATGGTATCAGCGTGGCATCGAGCAATTGGCTGATGGGTAATGACGGTAGATAACAATGGACTATACTTTGAGTATTAATTGTATTTTATATCAAAGAAATAATAATACAAATATTTGTTTTGAAAACGGTCATTTTTTTTTTTATACACCCCATTAAAATAAACATGTAATAGACTATGCAACGCCAAAATTCCTACTTCTAACTGGATGCCTTACAGATGTCTTATTATATCACTAATAAACTTTTAGCTATTTTCATCAACAATTAGCTCTAACTCTCTTACATCCATAAATTAAAGGCTAGATCGCCACTGGCCACTATTAATAGCCGATAAGTTGCATAACCACGTTTGGACATGATAACACCCTGGTGATAACGCAAGAAAGACGATAAGGCAGAAGGAAACGTCAGTTGAGAGGAAGATATGAAGAAAGGATGGTCGCTTCTTCGGCTTACCGCGATCAGCAGGGCCAGGCGGAGTACAGTCGTCAGGTAAACCGGTAAATATTTATGTAATACATATCATTACACATGTCATAATTATGGCTATGTATTACGTACTAGGATGATAGCCAGATGGCTTCATATGGAAAATCAGTGGTGGAACCCTTATGATAGCTACATTGAAAGAACAACTTGCATGCGAATTCTTAGACCATTTTATAATGGTCAATGGTGTTCAAGAATTTATTTTTACACTAGTGAGAGGTACATATGGTATAAAAAGATAGCCAATGAAAGTTAAGAGAATGTCCCAGATTGTGGAATCATGGAGGCCGAAAGAGGTGCAGTAGGATTTTCTACTGTTGAGAATTTCTTTAATTCAAGAAAAATATAATCAATTTATAATCAGTAGTGGTGTAGTTGTTAAGCAGCTTAATGTCCATATCTAGCCTACCGAACTTTAAGTTCTTTTTTTGTTTGAAAGTACTAAAGTGTTTTTTGTTGTGTTTTTTTTTTAATTTTTTGTATGGAACATTTTTCGACTATTCTACGAATTAACCTGGTACCAAAGCAAGCACTACTTCTCAAATTGCATTTATATTACATGTTCCACCACATATATTTATTTTTTGACATTTTACTTTAGTGACAGATTGTATTCAGTAATAATATAAATACAGTTCCAATCAATACTAATTGCACCAGTAAGCCCTGTTATGATATACAGCATGATGCAAAATGGCCATTTGATGTGAAATGTAACCGAATCGACAAATTATAGATTGTATATTTAAGTATTCGCAATACTTATCATAAATTAATTGCAATAGTCCTTGATTTGGAAAGGAGAATATCTGATAATTTTATTACGTTTGGGATCTACTTACAAGACTGATCCAATGAGAAACTAGTCTTCGTTTTCCATTATTTAAATATTTCCTCGACAAACGCTGTTAGATACCTCATAAATTACAAAAACCCATCTACATATCTTTAATCACACCTATTTGAGCATACAGAGTTGAGCTTTGGGTTCCCGCTACACTACCCAATTCGTCTCATAACCGATCCTTATAATCGAAAAATCTATAAATCTTGTTTAATGCTTCTTACTTACTAATCTGTCTATAATAATTTTAGTGCCACTAATGTTGCTAATTTAGCCCAAACCAAATCCCTAACCTTTCACAATAAACGCTATAATCACTTAAACCCATTAGTCTCTTAAGTTTCTTCATATTCAATTCCCAATAACCCTTATCCGAGTCGTTTGAAAAAAAGATGGCCTTGAGACCTAACGTAGAACGTATTCATTGACCTGTTACTCTATATTCATTTATGTATTATTTTATACATTAAATGTTAATGTCAATAAATGATTTTAAAAAAAGCAATTATGCGGTTCACTCGTTCCACTAGATATAAATTCACAATTTTATGAGGTTCAGGTTAGTTTAAAAAATAGGCGCAGAAATGCTAAAACGCTTTATTTTTTAACGGTCAAAATTAAATGCTATTTAAGTAAATAGCAGTATACAGTATACGAAGTAAACTACTCACTGAAATGTTAGATACGCAAAGGATCATGGGTCCACACATTCAAAAAATAGTTAATTACATTGTAATATAATGAGAAAGGAAACAAAAATAATCCATAGGTTATCACTGGCAACCTATTGCTGATTATATCCATTAATAACTAACAAATCTGCATTTTATTCATGCAACATTAAAACTCCATTAATCCACACAAGGACGTATTAATGCTGACATCTCATATTAACCGTTTAGTGCAGAATACCCAATTAGCTATTTCTTGGATAAACATTTATAACCATTAATTTTTAGGATTGGGTTATTTGTATGTAAAGGCAATTGTAATCAGAATTAGTATTTTTTTTTTTTTTTTTTTATATCAATTTATTGAAATTTACAGCTGTATAAATATATACATCAAGTAAATGAGCTGATAACGATTACAATAACATGTCAAAACTTGAAAAGAAATACTCATCAGTAGCACTTAGGATTTTTCGAAGGATTTTGGATTTTGAGGATTGGATACGAGATGAATTGGATGGTATAGTAGAGCCCCTATGATTTTAAAATTTAGATTCCAATCTGTAAGTGCATTTCGATTTAATTTAAAGATCTGCTTATTGTAATTCCCATCACAAATTTTCTTCTTCTTTTAGCGTGGCGGAATAGCCTCAGCCCATCTAACGTATTCATCTCTGTCCTTCATTCTTCTCGTATTTTGCAGTGTCTAGTAATTATCCCTCTCTCCACGGTCTCTCTATGTACTCTTTGTACACATGTCTGCGCCTTCCTCTCTGGGTCATCTTGTTTCTGGTCTGGCTTCTTTGAACCTAGTCTTCCAGCCGTCACCTATGCGGCATATTTGCCCATGCCATTTAAGCTGCTGTTCTTCAAAAAATTTAGTGTACACCAAGTCCATGTACAATTCTTTTGTTCAAGCATTATCTTCTTGTCTTGCCGATAAATTTTCTGCGATATTTCATTATACCGTTGTTTTTCCGGACTCTACTACTTAAATTCGTGCCTGGGTCCGGATAGGTATCTTGCCTTCTCTAGCTGTTGGGCATAACACGTAAATGTGAATAGGCTTCACTTTAAATTTTCGATATACTTAGAAAGGCAAATCTCATAAATTTAAACCTTCACCGATAACAAATATTACGGTTTATTATACAGGCACTCCTTTTCGTTGCCTACACAACTTTACATGACTTGCACCTAACCATTCGGTTGGCCAGTACTAAAGACTCACTCCTAAAAAATCGCATCAATAATTAATTTACAACCATAAATAATGTTAACATCCTTCTAGTTGGAGGACAGAACAAAATATGGATTAAAGTTATCTCATACTATCTCAATCCGAAATGGCTCTTCGCGGAAGATAACGTTGTCGTCTTTCCTCATGACTGAAAGCGTCATTATTGTAGTCATGTTTTCCTGAATGATCTGCTAATCGTCCACACACAATTTTTTTTCTATTTTTTCTTTTATTTTATTTTTTAGTTATAGAAAAATTCTATTTTTAATATATATATATTGGTATGCTGCATTTGAACTATATTTAATCACCCTGAATAGATCTTTCTCTCAGATAACTTTGAGTTTAGTGTTGCATTGATGCTATACAGTTTCGGTAATTTTATTGTTTCCTTCCACCACATCGACCTCATTGCAAACCGATTGTAATTTAAAAAATTTTGCTTGTTTGTTGGGCTTAAGGTTCTTATGTACTCAATAGAGTAGGAAGGACGGGCTATCCTATAGGTTATCAAGCAATTCAAGCCAGGGTGGGAAGGTGAAGATCCTGTCCGTGGGTCCGCCAAGGAAACATGGTACATGTTTTTGGAAAGGTATATATCTGCATTCGGGTAGGTATGTTAAAAAAATGTACAATTATTTTTCGGTTACAGCCAATTTAAGCTTATGATAAGTAAAGTAGGCATTGTATTTCTTGCTGGTGAGGTTGGTATTACGTACAGACACCATGTCTATAGAAGATTCACTACGTGATGTACTGTAATTTTTATTATTAATGAGTCAATCTAGAATAATAATTTTTGTTATTAATGATTCTCACTAGACTGACTGTAGTGTCACCTTGAAGCGGGAATGTAATATTTTTTTTTTCTAATCCCCTTTTATTTTTATTGATTTATTATACAATTACATAAATGATGAATCCATCCCTTTTTCTGCCCTTGGTACTTTTTAAAGGAGTTCTGTTTAAAGTAAAAAAAATCATAATACAACAATACAATAAATCTAGTTTTAGTTATGGGGCTCACTAGGTTTTTGGAAAAGAGGGTGTGTTTGGTCAGCGTTTTGACGTAATTTTGCCATATCTGGTTTTTCAGTCGGCGTTAATGTATTAAATAGTGAGTTACTCGTGTATTTGAGGCTATCAAAGAATTTGATATGCCTTCTTGTTATGTATTCAGTCGGAATGGAATGTAATATTAACATTAATGTTTGTTACCAATGAGTAACAATACTCATTGTTTTATGTAAATTTAATCTGAAATTTTGAAAGTAAAAAAACGTTAACATTTTGGACATTGTTATTCTAAGGAATTAGCATCACAAATGAATGAACTATTGTTCATTTCATTTCAACATTAGTTCCATCAGATCTATTACTGACTATATTGAAGAATAAAAATTGTCGATACGAAGTTCTTCTACTCTATCCAAATTTTTGCACATGAAAATACAGATTTCTAACTTTGTTTTTGGTTCTTACGTACAATTTCCTTTAAATAAATATCAGCTTTCAAAGTTGAAATAAATTAAACTAATTATTCTTAGTCTTCTCAATGACTTAACGTTTATCACAATGGCCCCGGAAGTCAGCAGCCTTATGAATAGTTATCGTAACTGTCAACCGCTGAATGTATAATGGACAACAATGACTTGCAATCGATATATAGGACGAAATTAATGATCGAATAGGTTTTAAATACTAGGTTTATTTTTTTGAAACAACATAATACCTTGTTGCAATTATATGCAAAACACGAAATACTGTTCTAGATAGATGTTAAATAACAACGGCTATCGCGTTATCCGAAACGATAATCGTATCGAATGGAATTCTGTTCACGCGGCGGGTCCGTGACTCATTCACTTCAATACGCAGCACGATATTAACAAAAAAAAGTCGTGATACGATCTGATCTTGAGATCTTGTCTGCACACGATTATTTGTTTGGTTTGTATTTGGGGCATGGTCGCTAACACATCGTCTTCAGAGATACAACTTTTGAATAGAGGACAGTCTAGCGATTCATAGTAAATGTTTTGTTAAATTTTAACCTATGTGGAGTGGATTAGCTCAGTTTTGGTATCAATCAATTGTCACTTAGTGTTCCATATCGAAATTTGCTCTATGTTGTGGTATTTCTGTGGAACTAATGAAGATCGTTGGCACAATAAATTGAAATTTATGTTTTCATGACTGCACACCCCAACTGCCTACATCTTCACTATAATCCATATTATTTGTTAAAAAACTGCAGTCTGTTTTTTTGTAAAATTAACTTTCTTACGAAGCTCATTCTTTCCCAATAAAGGCCAATTTTTAATATAATAAGATAGAACTTTTTTTTTATACAGTAGAACCTCGAAAATCCGAACCAATTGGGACCATAGGTAGTTCGGATTACCGATTTACTCGAATTTTCGAACATAACCTAGAAATGCCGTTTAAACCCATAATTAATAGCACAGTTCTGAATACAGTACAGAAAAAAAAACGATAGTTTTTATGTACTTACATACGTATATTATGTACATTACCGTAGTTGGTGTTATGAAGAAATATGTGGAGTACATACAATGGAAACGAACATAGCATTGAATAGTTACAGTACACAAAAACAAACACCCTAAACCTGACTGTACAAAATCACTTACGTATATCTATCTATTTTACATTTAAAAAATTGCTAGTTTTGGGTTATTTTTACTTCGATCCTCGTTTTCTGCCACGCAAGTCCTTCATTCGCTTAAGCAGCAAGAGCTGAACTTGACTACATTAAGGCTGTGTTTCGTACCAAGTTATCACTGTCCCTAACTCCGTAAAAGTTTCAGAATGTGAAGGGACTGAATCATCGTCTGCTGGTTCTTCCTCACTATCACTGCCTTCATTTGTATTTTCTGACTCTTAAACTGAGGTTGCAATACCGTTATCTTCCAGGATCTATTAGGTTGATGCAAAAATAATGCAGGATTTTATTTCCGTTTCATTATTAATTCCAATTGTGTAAACAAAACTAATCTACAATGCTAAGTTATAGACATCATTTTAAAGCCTATTTATCTCGCTTACTTTCCTATATAATCCTTTTTTTTTTTTAACATTTAATTCAGTGCCTCCAGACAAAATGACGTCTAGGAGCGATTTTCGGCAAATTTACTTGTATGATTTTAAACTCGGTTGAAGTGCTTCGCAAACGGCTCGAAATATTAATGAAGTTTGGGACCAGGTACCATCAATGTATCTACTGTGCAGCGATGGTTTCAAAAATTCCGTAGTGTTAATTTTGACCTTTCAAACAAAGAAGGTGGTGGCCATCCCTCTGCTATTGACAACGACCAGTTAAAGGCAATAGTTGAAGCTGACCCCACCAAAACTGCTCGAGAAATAGCGGAAGAACTCGGTGTGAATCAGTCAACAATCGTACGCTATCTCAAGGCAATTGGAAAAACAATTGATGTTTTTACTGAATACCAAAAACCTGCATTATTTTTGCATCACCCTAATACTTAACTTTAATTCCGTACTTTAATACCCCCGAAAAAATATAAAACTTCCGTTGTCCTTCGCTAATTAAGTATTAAAAAAAACAAATCCTCAGGAAGCGTTCGGATTTTCGACGCTTTACTCTATGTTTAAGAATTTAAAAAACAAAATATCTAAATCTGCTTAGTTTTTAAAAAAAATATTTTACTAAAACTTTTTTAAAAATTGTATTTAAACAGAAATTTAACAAATACCTGTAAACAAATCTGTTTTACACTGTTTTACAGATCTGCCAGGATCTGACGATTTTTCGAGGCCAAGGAAGGACATCCTTGGCCACTCTCTCCATCCACAATGAGAATTAGCTTTTTCGTCCTTAAGGATTGCTGCTTTAAGATGCTATAAGGACACTGTTTTACAGATCTGCCAGGATCTGACGATTTTTTGAGGCCGAGGAAGGACATCCTTGGCCACTCTCTCCATCCACAATTAGAATTAGCTTTTTCGTCCTTAAGGATTGCTGTTTTAACGGTTTTTTTTTTTTTTAAGTTATCCGAAGGATAACTTCCTCCATTGTTGTCCTCCAGGATACTGTTTTAAAATATTTAACGGTTTTAAGATGGCGGACCTAAAAAGGACACTTTTTAAAAAAAGTTTCGACTATTTAACTGTTTTAAGACGGCGGAAGGATATTAATTCGTTGTTAACTCATTCTACGGGAGGCTGAAGATAGTTTTTCAACGCTAACGACTCCTTCCCGTTTACTCTTTTTGCTAAAAAGGTACGATATAGTAGAGTGGCGGTGGGGGTTCGGGGCGGGATTAAGAGATATTAATAACATTTATATTATTATTATATTAATAACATTTATTTAAATTTTTTATTAATTATTAACATTATGATTAGTTTAAAATTATCCTCTCCCAGATTGTTTTAGAAATGGGGAAGCTCTACTGTTATGAGGGGTTATCTATATTCGTTAATTTAAACTTTTTTTTTTTTGCTACTTTATAATTCCAGAAATGTTTAGCAATAATAAAATCTTTTTAATTTAAAAAAAGCAATTGACCGTTAGGTCCGCCATTCCGTATGAGACGTTACAAAGGTACGGTGTTTTTTTCGATATTGATAATAAAATTTAATTGTATAAATTATTTAAAAATCTATCAATATGTGGTGCGACATGTGTTTCCCAGGGAAGGTTGAAAATCGAACAAAAAGTGGTAAGCACCATTCGACAATAGAGTTTACAACGGTAAAACTACTGAACCATGTAAATTTTAACTGCGTGATCTTCCTTCTTCTATGAAGATTAAAACAGTATTTGCCACACTGCCATATACTTTTATGGTTAGAATTTAAAATCCAACCAAATTAAATCATTAAAATTATTTCTGCCGAATAAAAAATTATTACCAACGCAAAATGTCGTTCGTGTAAAAATATGATTCGTGGGCCTTTAGCTGTAAGTTTCTCTATCCGTATAGTCTCTGTCCATCTGGATTACCAACTGATACATTAAAATTAAAAATTGTATGCCCAATTATGCTTTAACGTACTCTACAAACACCTAATCAGTGGATTTTTAACCAGGTTAAAATTACTGCTATGTTTGAAAATATTATTGAATAAATAATGCTCAATTGCATACTTCAATACAAGATTTTTATCGATAAACAAATAAAACTTCAATTATTAGTTAAAATTATCGAAGTTCTTTACTAGTGAGAGCGGGCGAAGCCGCGACGTAGTATGCTATAAAAAAAACCTATACCTCTAACAAGGGTTAAGGGACCTCAATTTGTAGAGGCTGGGTGTGCCCAGGAGGACCGGAAAAACTGAAAATAAATTGTCTGCTATCAGTCGGACTTAAACCCGGACTCGGGAGCTTGTCAAGTGCCCCACCCACTGAGCTAACGCGCCTCCTGACGGGGGATGCTAGTAACTAATAATTTAATAGACAAAAACCGTCTTATTGAATTAAGAAAAAAAAAAAAAACATTAATTTACCCATGAAGCTATACCTAAAAGATGACAATGTGTCGTTAAACTAAGCGTTTAATGGTGCCTGAAAAACAATAGTCTTGTTACCTTGGATGTTCGTAACGTGCACATCTTGCGAAGGACACTTGTGAGAAACTCAGATTGTAAAACTCTTATTTTATTAGCTCTCTTAATTATTTCTAATTTATTATCTCGTGAATTAATTCGAATTCATTAAAGTAATTGTGTTTGTCTTATAGCTGGTCTTACCAATAAACCTTCACAGAAATAGAAATAATATTGTTTTATGGATCAATTTCAATAACTGTTGATGTATTGTTTTATGGATCAATTTCAATAACTGTTGATGTGGTTTATAGTTTTCGTTTAATATATTTGATAATAGAAATTTTTTAGTGAAGGAACTAGGAGTAATAAACTCTTATTAAGTAAATTTGTTTCACCACGTTTTGTTTTTGTTTTTCCTCAGATGCTATGCTATTGAGCGGAACACAAGAATATAAGGGTCAATTTCAGATATAATGACAATTTAGCTTTCAAATAAACTCATGCAACCTTAAAAAAAAAAGTTACTTATTCATGTTCTATGCCATACTAGGATTTTACCAGACTACTTGAGAATGTAAACCTGAGTCGGTTCGTCAAATTTCCACTTCCTTGATTTTTAACTGAATTTTAAGAGAAAAAAACCTTAAATAACTTGACGTCTGTCACCGGGTTTTTATTACATTATATATTTTTTTACCATACATTTAACAAATGACACCACAAATTTAACATACGTTACCAAAATTTCGTCATACGTTATCTTTAAGGTAAAGCCATGGAGTTATAAACAAGTGGAGGGGGCTTACCTCTCAATAGCCAGGGCAGGCAGCCATTTTGGAGTGCACCGTATTATCAGTATATTAGCCTCTTATCGTTCGAATTTTGGTTCCTAGGCTTTATACTGCTATTATTTTATTTTTATGATTTATTTACTTTAGTGATTTACTTATTTTATTTGTTACGAACCCTTTCAATTGCCCTAGCCCAAAGGAATGCAAGTCGCCAGTTGGGCATAGTGGGCGTGGCCGGTTAGTGTTTTGGTCTCGCCCCTCACGGAACAATATACGGGAAGGGCCTCTCCATAGTACTATAACTCCATGGGTAAAGGTAAATAGTAACATATGTCAAATTTGACTGTAATTAGAGTAAGAATGTTTAACTACAATTTTTTTTTTTTTTTTAATTTTCAAATATGATAGAATTGAAACATTCGTAGAGCTTAAAACTACGAACTGTAAAGACAGACTGAAAGCAGTGGAATAAATGTGAAAAAAACAATAGTAACGTATATCGAATTGAATTAAGATACCCACCATGTTTTGAGAGTCGAGATCGTCTTATGTCGGTTAAATTAACGGGATGGACCTTTGGTCGCTAACGTTTACAATACGTGACCACTGGTTACAATATGACGCCATTCCCACACCACAAGCTCCGGACAACACTTTTCTACACCGTTCAAGTACATCAAATGAATAAATTTGGAAATTCTCGGGCACAAAGAAAATCATGTCTTAGGCCCCCAAAATTTCATATTTTCAGAAAAAAGAACTATTTTTATTTAATATACTCATCACAAGAAATAACAGAGGGAATAAAATAAAAAATCCATACTTTTGTGAAAGTTAGAAGATGGTAACTTGACCTGTGTCTATATCATACATTTGAAATTGAAGTTCTAAAGCCTACGTTAATTTAAACAAATAAACTCGACAAGATCAAATCAACAACAGTAAAGTATCAGATGCATTTTTTTATTTTTTTTTTTATTTATTTATTTATTTATTTTTTTACAGCTATTCAAAGTGCTGGGATAGAAAATTCCGTGTATATAAGAAAAAAAGAAGGCTTTTATTGCATATTTTTGTTTTGTTTTTTTACCATACATTTAACAAATGGGACTAAAAATTTAACGTACGTTACCAAAATTGGACCAAAACCAAAATAGTTTAACATACGTTACCGCAATGGTAACGTATGTCAAATTTTAGGAATCTTAATTAGAAAAAGATTATTTAATTACAATTCATTTCAAATATAATGGGATTAAAACATTTGCAATGTTGAAAACTACGAACTGTCAAAGACTTAGATTGGAAGTAATGAATTCAATGTGAGAAAACACTGGTAACGTATGTCAAACTGAATTAAGGCACTCACTATGTTTTGAGAATCAAGGTCGTCTTACTTTTGTTAATACGGCGACCTAGGCCCTTGGTTGTGAATGGTTACAATAAATAGTCTGGAGGATGTTAAGGCTAAATATACCCCTTTCAGTCAAGCGTTGGAAACAGTAGAATTTATTTCCGCAATTTCTCCGGAACGGAATGTCCAATTTTCAATCTGTAAAATTCTTTGGGTATTTGGTAAACACAGAATTCACGCTACGAAGCGTTTTCTTCTATAAATTCAATAATTAAGAAAATAGAACGTAAAAATAGGTGTTAAATATATATTTTTGAAAATATGAGGTTATAGTCAGTTGTAGAAACGTTTTCTGAAACGAATGACACATTCCAACTAATTATAACATGCATATTACGATCGTAATGTGAAAAATACGAATTTTGTTTACAACCGGATGGAATTGCGTCACCGGCTGAAACGGTCTCCTCCTTACCGAAATGTCTCTCACATAGGTATTCCTCGATTTGTGAAGAACCAAAGAAAAATTGTATGATTTTGTTTTCTTGTTATTATTATTTTTTATGTGTTGTTAGATTCATTCCATTAACAATTTCTCATTTTAAGTAAAAAAGTAAGTAAGAATAAGGCTATTAAAATAAATTCGAATTGACAAAAGCTGAATTCAAGTTTAATATATATATTTTGATAAATTTATTAAATATTTTATTTGTCCATTTATTACCAAATAAAAAAAAAGACATTTTGTATATGCAATCCTTATTTTATTGCGGTATCTATAGGAAACATTGGCCCTTTTCACTGACTAATTATTAGGAACAAACAGACCCAGCTACAATAATTTGTAAACTTTTATTTTCACTTGAAGCGTTTGACGGTCCAACAGTTTGAATGTCAACCATAGTAATTGAAATATATTAAAAAACAAACAAACAACTTTTACTATAATGTGTTGTACACAACTTTGATGATCCGAAAATCTGAAAAATCATGAATTGATAATAGCTGCATAGTTAACTTATAGTTGTGATAAATATGTCTTTTTATAAAGTCAATAAAGGAGTTATTGTCTATTTATTTTCAAATAGAGAAAAGATTTTGTTTATTTACTGCAGGAAGTCTAACACTAGACCCTTTTTACCGGTAATGTATTTGGGACAAATATTATAAAATATTCCGAATAAATTCCATAAGTTACCTAGCCGATAGATACCTATGTAATTATATATGAATTTACACATATAAATACATATGTAAATTTATTACCTTGTACCTAATATAAATTTATGTAGCATGTCGGTATATGAAGTCAATCCGATAGTACAGAAACCAGGTAAAAGATATTCCGGAAAACCCAATGACAATTGAAAATATTTCCTGTCCAGAACAAATTGTATTTCCATTCAATTTCTATAGTTGTAAAGATAGAGCATAACAAAGAAGAACAATCTATTGGACGTGGAGATTTTTATATAAATAGTTTTAAATCGAAAAAGAATCTCCGCGTATCTGCTAGACGAAGAAAACCTGAACTGAAAAGAAGAGCTGATAATGAAAAAGGGTTCGTACCTATATAATATTTACTGTGATGTAATTTGAAAACATAGTGTTGTTTCGCTGAGTTGTTCAAATTCAACTTTGAAAATCAATAATTTTACATTAGTTGACTGTAAAAATCTTAAATAAAATTAAATAATGGCTGATAAATAAAATCAGTTTTATAACTGGCTCCTTGGAAATGTTTTAGAATTACCGTAATATAAGGTAATTTCATTGTTCCCAAGTCTCGTGGATATGTAATTTTTCCATAGCGTATACCACAATAATTAAAACATAACCGGGAAAAGTAATTTTAAAATGTAATTTCCTACTATTGTTTGGATATAGGTGCCCACAAAACGGTTTATTCTTTTATATTTGTATGATTTGATTTATTTGGTTGTAAATACAAGTAGTGGAAATCAATTGAAGAACGTGATTTTTTTTTCTGATTTCTTATGGCCACATCACATTGTGGGGTTCGTTATTTTTTCTTAGCAAAATATAAAAAATATATCAATAATTTGTATGAAATCGGGTAAATAAGCTCATGAGTTGACATTATTACAGATGCCAGGACTATAGCGGTAGTCAACATGAATCAGATAATAATAATCCATAAATGAAATTTATATTTTTTAAAAACTAGTTGGTTCATTTTGTGGTTTTCAAATTTCAGTGATCCTTATTGTAACTACACTCATTTGATATACTGCAGGTGGGAAATCCCAACACTGGGGGGGGGGGGTATGTTGATTTTTACAAAACAGGGGTCTTAGGCCTAAAGAGGCCAACTTTTCCCTCGATTGGTGACAGGTATATGGAGTACAACAAAACATAATAAAATGAAAACGAAACTTCAAAAGGGGCGCTGCGGTGAAATTTCCCACCGGAGATATACGAAATGAATGTAGTGATAAACCAAAAAGGACCACCCTGTTCTATGATATATAAATAATACTATATTTAAAGTTTTAATTGAGTTTTGAAGTAGGCTATTAGTCCAGTCAAATAAATGGTTTTGAAATAAGGCTTGAAGTGGAAAGTTTATGGGTAATTTTTTTTTATGGCTTACTTTATATTGTTTGGGGTACTGAACACGAATCTGAAGTTTTCCAACAAAATTTCCACCGGCAAATATGAGAAAAAATAGAAAAAAGTCAGAAAGTTTTAATTTTTTTCATTGTTTGGCTTGTAACTTGCAAAGAAAACATTTTAAGCAAAATACCTTTCTACATTAAAATAAAGAGGAGAAAATGACCTACAATTTAAGTCCTTATGTTTTTTTTGTCATACGTAAGGTATCCAAAAAGGAATTTAGCCAACTGGGGGCCAGACCCACTTCTCCGCAAAAATATGTTTGTCATACTTTTTTGTCAATAACTCCGAAACTATTCATCTGATTAAAAATTACTTTTTTTCATCTTAAAGATGATGAAATGTACTATTTGACTCTTTATATGAATTTTTAGTCGAGTCTCTTGAATAAACATGCCGAAACGCTGAAAAAATCCGTACTGTTGTAAAATCCACGTTTTTTTGCACATTTGTCACTATAACTCCGAAACTATTCGTCCGATTAAAAATTACTTTTTTTCATCATAAAGATGATAAAATGTACTTTTGGATTCTTTATATGAAGTTTTAATCGAGTATCTTGAATAAACATGCCAAAACGCTAAAAAAAAAAAACCTGTACTGTTGTAAAATCCACGTTTTTCTGCACATTTGTCACTATAACTCCGAAGCTATTAGTCCAACTCAAAATTTCATTTTTTTATCTAAAAAGTGGTAAAATTTACTATTGGAATCTATATATAAAGTTTCAATCGGGTCCCTTGAAATACACATGCCAGAACGCTAAAGATCCCGTACTTTTATGATATCCACGTTTTTTTGGCACATTTTTCGCAGTAACTCCGAAACTACTAGTTCGATTCAAAATTTCCTTTTTATATCTAAAAGGTGGTCAAATTTGCTATTGGACTATATATATAAAGTTTCAATCGGGTCCCTCGAAATACACATGCCAGAACGCTAAAGGTCTCGTACTTTTATGAAACCCACGTTTTTTGTCACATTTTTCACTATAACTCCGAAACTATTTGTTCGAATCAAAATTTCATTTTTTATCTAAAACCGGGGGGTAAATTTAATACAAGATCGTGTATATGTAATTTTTTTTTAAATGCCGTTAAAACACTCACGCCAGCCCACTGAACATGTCATAATTGTCATATTTTTCCAAAATATACATATTCAGCATGCTAGCGTGGGTGTTTCACGGGATTTAATATAAATTACATATATATTATATAAAAGAAAGTTTAGATGAAAAAATGAAATTTTGATTCGAACAAATAGTTTCTGAGTTATAGTGAAAAATGTGACAAAAAAGCGTGGGTTTCATAAAAGTACGAGACCTTTAGCGTTCTGGCGTGTGTATTTCGAGGGACCCGATTGAAACTTCATATGTACAGTCCAATAGCAAATTTGACCACCTTTTAGATATAAAAAGGAAATTTTGAATCGAACAAGTAGTTTCGGAGTTACTGCGAAAAATGTGCGAAAAAAAACGTGGATTATACAACAATACGGGCTTTTTAGCGTGCTTTTAATGGACATTATTAGAACTTCATATTTAATATTCTAATAGTAAATTTAACCATCTTTAAGATGAAAAAAAGTAAGTTTTAATCGGACAAATAGATTCGGAGTTATTGATAGAAAAGTACGACAAATATATTTTTGCAGAGAAGTGGGACTGGCACCAGTTGACCAAATTCCTTGTGGATACCTTACGTCTGACAAAAAAAACTTAGGGACATAAATTGTACGTCATTTTCTCCTCTTTATTTTATAATAGAACAGTATTTTGGTTAAAATGATTACTTTGCAAGTTACAAGCAAAATAATGAAAAACATTAAAGCTTTTTTACTTTTTTCTAATTTTTCTCATATTTGCCGATGGAAATTTTGTTAGAAAACTTTAGATTCGTGTTCAGCACCCCAAAAAATATAAAGCAAGACATAAAAAACAATTACCCATAAACTTTCTAGTTCAAAATACCTTTTTACTGGACTATATGTAAAACATCTATTGGATAAAATGCAGTTGTTACCAGGCAACGGTTTGATGAATGGAGCAGTAAAAAAAACACTAGGTTTTTAGTAAGTATAAATCTCACACTTTGCAATTTTTTAATACTTTTTCTTGGTGGCGTATTAGATAGTTTTATTAAACAAAACAATTTTTTTTTTTAATACAATTTTTTATTCATTGAAATATTCTTATAAAATTAAAACCAAAATTTATAACTTAAAATAAATATAAAAAGAAAAAAAAAAAAGTGATATGATGTTCGATAAATCATAAGGAAGAAAAAAGTTTTGAACCTTACTGTAAACTAAGTTTTTCTCAATTCCTACCGAACCCTAATTCATCAGGTTCCAGAGAATATAAGAATCCAGGGCATCTGTGGTATTGGAAATCAGTAAGGAATTATATGCAGTTGGTTCAGTAGCTGAAAATTTCAACTAAATGTGGAAAACTAAACACATGTTTTGGTCCTAATGATTACTTTACACTTTGACTTCCGTTATTCGAATATATTAATCAGTGAAATAAATTCCTCTTGAACAATGCCAAAATATTTGTTTAGGGTATTTTTAATTACATAAAGTATTCATATGTTAACTCGTTATTTGTTCCAAATATCATTTTTTGTTGGTTTATTATTTTTAATATCTCCTGGGTTTAAAAATGTTTATAAATTTCATAGATAATCTAACTATGCTTTAAAAAGAGTTTTTTTTTTTTCTTTTTATAAACTACAGAAGAACATATATAGTTATTTTGAAATTTGCACACAGGTTAATTTTTTTAAATATTATTTATATTCTTAAATGTACATAAAATTTTGTTGGCCTCTATTCTGTCGGTTTTTTCACTATTGGGGAGACGTTAGATCGGTAGCTGACTGGGAGCTGGGTCCTCACAGCCCTTCCCCACAGCAGGTAGCTTACTAATCTAATCACCCGCTATTGTTGAATCGTATTTTTCATATTACGATCAACCTATGTAACCGAAAATGAATCTGTTTACATAAATGTGTTCAATTGACTTATGACTAACTGACTATAACCAGCTTTTTTTTAAAAAATCAATAGTTCGCCAGATAATTTTTTTAAATTCTAAAATTATTGACAAAAAAAAAATCGGAAAACGTAGCGTGAATTTAATGGGGTTTTTATTACCAAATCCGTTTACAGATCTAATATTGATGAATCTGTTCACAAATGAGAGCGAAAATAAATTTGCCCCAAAAGTGCTGCCATCTCTTAAAAAAAAATCTTACTAAAAATCGGGATGTTTAGCCTTAAGACGCTGTCCCGACTCCACAAGCTCCAGAACTCACTCTTCTACACCTGAGCACGTAGATCAAATAAATGAATACGGAAGTTCTCGGACACAAAGAAAATCTTTTCACAGACCCCAAAAATTTCATATTTAAAAAAAAAAAAAAAAAAAAAAAAAAAAAGTGCTATTTTCATTTAATATTTATCTAATTGAACAAGAAATAACAGAGAGAATAAAATGAAAAAAATTTCTATACTTTTTATGAAGGTTAGAAGATGGCAACTTGACCTGTGGACAGTAACGTATGTCAAAATTTTAAATACTTTTTTTTTTATTTTTCTCTTTATCAAACATTTCATATTGAAATTCTATCGTTTATATTAATTTAAACAAATGAATTCGACAAGATAAAATCGACAACTGTGAAATATGGGTAATTGTTCGCTCCCCCCCCCCCCCCCCATTCAAAGTGCTGGGATAGCAAATTGCCATTTTGTTGGAAATGAAAATGTCCCATAAACGATTTTTTTATGGAAAATTAAAAAGAAAATTTGAATAAAAATAGGCTCTTGGTAGGAGGGAAGTTTCTTTATTTTTTTATTTGAAATGTAAAAAATAGAGTTATCCCACTG
The DNA here is from genome assembly GCA_003667255.2 of Euschistus heros. Taxonomy (NCBI): domain Eukaryota; kingdom Metazoa; phylum Arthropoda; class Insecta; order Hemiptera; family Pentatomidae; genus Euschistus; species Euschistus heros. The sequence goes on along the minus strand of RCWM02000044.1, from coordinate 3,688,091 downwards.
TAAAAAAAAATATTATGTATTCCCGACAGTCGTTTATCAGTTTGACAGAATAATACATATTCTGGCTAATACAGCAAAACAGGAAACGTCTGTCTAATATTTCCTCCAAAATTGTCTTTTGATAGACCTGCTGCAGCAGGAGCTATTTTAACAGCGAAAAGTGCAGGTGAAACCACTTTTTTCGAGACCTAAAAATGCAATATATGCCTTTATTTTCCTTTTCCTTGTCTAGGTACAGATTCCATAAACAATTCTTTACTCTTTTCGATCAAAGAGTTTTTAATTCAAACCTCGTAGGATATGCTAAATTTTTCTTGTATTTATTCACTTTAAATATTGGTAGAGAGTTTAGCAGTGAAAATAACAAACATCAATATATCGTTGTCATTTGATGAGCGATCCAGGTAGAATTTTCTTTGAGAATTTAAGAAAATATTTTTGTGACGCATTCAAGAATAACTCCTCTCTAGTGTTAAATTATCAATTTAAATCATTTCCGCTTTAATTTATTCGGTTCATTGTTTTCCAATCGTCTGTCACGAAAGTCAAATGAGAAGAATTAAGTCCATTAGTGGTTACAGCTTGGTGACCTTATTTGCTTGGAAGGAGAGAAGGTCCATTTTCTACTTAATTTGTTTATCTGAACTATCGATGTACTTCGACATCGAAGGTTAAAATAGATTTGACCTACGTGGAATTACTCTTTTAATAATAAATGAATGTTTACTTTGTATGTTCTCTTTCTAGAATCGATATCTGACCTCGATGGTCACTTCTAATCTAATACGCTTTACACTATTACTTTTGTTAAAGATTTTTTTAATTTTTTTATTTGAATCTTACAAGGGGTCGTTTGACTTGTAACTGACAGATTTGAATGTCGATTTTTGTGTGGGTAGCAGAGACTTATAAAAGTGCAAAACTAGAGTTATAGCCGCCAATGAGCATTGGCAGCTGAGGAAAATATTTTTTTTTATGTTTTATATTTTTTCTCAGCTCTCGGTCAAGATAGAGAAATGGTTTTTTCACGTAAATTGATAGTTTTGTATGTTATTTTAAATAAAAATACTTTCACTATGCCTGACTTCAGGGTACTCAAAACCCCCCAAAAAAGACAAAATTCCAGTTAAATCCGCATGGATTAAATTTTTTAGGGGTTTGTCTCTATATACTTTAACCATACAATATGAACCGTATTAGGAAATAATTAAATAAAAGCAAGAAGTATGTTTAAAAAAATTATCAAGCTAATCTAAATTTAATAAAGTTCATATCTACCCTTTTGTTCATTACATTGCATTCAATTGGGTATAGGTCTAATGTGATCTTCTATAAATTCCATGTTCCATTCTAATGCGAAACTGTATTACAGTATATCAAGTTTAAATTTCGTAATTTTAATAATTTTTTAAAATATTAGTTTACTTAGTACCTTTAATATGCCCTAGTTAAATAATATAGGGACCTAAACATCTAAAAAAAAAAACATTTAGCCGAGAAAGTGGGAAAAAAAATATTTGGAGGAATTTTCTGCCCATCAATATAGTTTTAAGTAATACGTGTCTATTTTCAATAAAAACAAATTTTTTTTTGCTCACTTATTTTAAATTTTGTCAAAAATTAATGGGATGAGTATATTGCTGCGATAACCCTGATCTTGTAGTTATTCCTCAATCCTAGTTTCATTTTGTGTACGTAACTACTGCTGATTTCAAGGTTTCGTGATGCTTCTTTTGCTAGCTCATCACGAAAATTATTTCCTGAAATTCTGTATGATTTTGCCCATTTTGGTGGCAAGATTTTTCGGAGTCACTCAACGCTGGTGTTTATGTGTTTATATAGATTCAATAATTTATAATTAAATTATCATTTATTAAAAATATTTTTAATTTAAAAAAAAAAAAAGACCTGACCGTTGTAGCGCATTTTTAATTCGAAATATTACTTACCAAGAAATAGAAAGAAAAGAGTTTTTTTTTAAAATTATTTATTTAGTACTCACCTATATCACATTACTTTACTTTAATAAGGTTATGAAAAAAAATTGCTTAATAATATTAAATTTTGAGTTTTGTTGTACTTAATATTTACATTAATTCTATATAAGGCCCATAAACGAAAGTATTTTATGATTTTTATGTGTAATTATAGTTTCACAAACATAAAAAATAAAATTATTTTAAAAATTTATTTATGATGCCGACATATCATACATCGACATAGATTGCAAGCCTTCATCTGGGCGATGGGAAAAAACATAACGAAACGAAAAAATATTTTTATATTCTTTATTTTCTGACAAGGATGTGTCCTTTAGAGGATAAATAATTTTTTTTTTTTATTGTTTTTTCCACCATCAAAAATGTAACATTATAACGAGCTCTATTGCTCGGAACGAATCTGGAAACATGGAGGATAGTTTTTGTTATATATCATTTGTCGTTAGAATCTACCGTTTGGGATATATATGTGTGTGTGTGTGTGAGTGCGTGCGTGCGTGTGTTTGTGTGTGAATGAACAATGTTACTTGAAACCCGTATTTTCTCTTAATTTGTTTATTTTGAATAATAATTAATTGTTTTTTTATATTTTATTTTAATTTATTCTAAAATGTAAACTGTAAAAAGTAGCAGATTACAGATAGGCCTATCCAAAAAAAAAATTGTTTATTGTAGTCAGGGAGGAAATTGCTTCTTTTTTTTTGTAGTACTTTTGTATGTTGTTATTTTCTAATTATTTTTATTTTTTATTTTTACCTCCTTTTTATTACTAATGATATCCACACTTTTCTTTGTCGAAATCCTATTGTTTTATTTTTTTTTCTACGTCATCGTATCTTATAATGTGATTTTTCCTTATCAATTGACTTTTAATCTTGTTTTAATTCTGCCATTTTCTTTTATTTTTGCAATGTATGACAAAACGGTTCTATGAATAGATGTATATTTATTGTGTTTTTTTAAACAATAAATATCTATCAGTAATGAATTGAAAAAATTATATGTATTCTTATCCCTTCAGAATAATACGTATTCTCTGCAAGATGCTACAGTAGTCTGGCTATCTCAATTTCAAACAAAGATAATAATGTAAAAAAAAAATGAGATATGTAAGTACAATTGAGAATAGAACTTTTGATATAAATATAAACATAAGAAAAGAAAAAAAGAAGTAATAATATTTACAATATGCTCAGGAAATATAAAATAATAAAATAAAAATAATGAATAGAAAGGAAAAAGATATATAGAAAAAAGAATTTTTTTTTATATGGCCAAAACCAAACATTTATGCCCTATAACTTCGTTGTTTACTGATATATCAATACCATTTCTTTTTTAATGTAATTACTAATACATTATGTAAAATAAAAAAAGATTTGATGCAAAAAAACGGGAGATCGTTAGATCTTGTTAAAGGCAAAACAAAAAAATCAAGTTTAGGTTAAAAAAAAAAAAAGTAAGAGCAACACCCAAATCTAAATTATTTTAAAAACATGTTTTGTTTTTTCCTTTAACTAGATTTAACGATCACTCATTTCTTTTTTTTTTATTTGTTTTTTGCATCAAATCTTTTTTATTTTACATGGACAATGTATTAGTAATTACAGTAAACAAAAACATGGCGTTGATGTATCAGTAAAAATGAATTTATAACGCATAAATGTTTGGTTTTAGCCATTTTATTTTTTTAAAAACTCATTTAAAAAAACCCGTATGACTATGTATGTAGGTAAGTGACTTTAAATAGGTTCAAAATGAACCTCCCTACCCGAGATACCTCTTTGGCCAACGATTTTCCCAACACCCTGTATATATATAAAATTTATGCTCTTTGAAAATTTATGTATGTTCTGTTAATTCTTGTATGTTTTAATCAATATTTATAAAAAAATTTAAATTTCATATACTATACCTTCATAGAGCATTACGATAACATTGGTATCGTAATCGATAACACATACGCGTGGACCAGAACCTTGGTTCACTAAACGCAAGTCAGGAGTGGGCCGGCTGACGTTCCTTCTAGGGGAGGGACAAGGATTCCTCTTCCGCCGATATATATCTCGCTCGGTGGCCACTTCTCTAGTTTCCTGAACGGCCGCCATCGGTGGAGTTCGTCATGTTCTGAGTGCTTCTCGTAGAATCTCATCATTAATAGGCCACTGTCGAGTTACATGTGTTAGCGATGGTTGTGCAAGTTCTGATCGAATGATGTGGTTAGTCTTCATGATAAAGTAACAGTGAAGGATTCGAGGTTAAGGTAAATTTTCTGAATATTTATCAGTACAATCTACAACTGTGCCCTTTTGCATTTTGTTCAGGTATATGCTCAAGTGGGGGAAGGGCGGTGTAAAAGGGACACAGTGTAACATCATGATCAGTTCTGTTTTCAAATTTTAATATCCTGTCTCTTTATTAGTTGTCAATCTTTAACAGGTGTTATTCAGTCAGTCAGTCCGTTCAAATTGTGGGATAACGGAAAAATAATTGAATTTTTATTTTTAGGCTTAGAAAATAATAATGAGGAAAAGGTAACCAGTTGGACCTTTTCAGCCCAATTCAGAAAATTAATGCCAAATAATTTGAAATTAGTGATTCACTTAAATAAAAAAATAACTGTAATTAATGAAAAACAACATTACTTACTAAAACAAAGCAACCTAAAACTAAAACAAGCATAACGTTCATAGGCTGCAATAGTGGCACAACTCAAAAAATCATTTTCTTTATATAAGTGGGTTTAAAGTTTTCATTTCTAAGGAAAATGCATAGGAAATGCTTTAGTTTGCTTGAACGAGACTTCTCTTAGCAATTTCCTTAGAAATCCGAGACTTTCCTTAGCAATGAAAACTTTAAACCCACTTATTTCAAAAAATGATTTTTTGAGTTGTGCCATTCCAGCCCATGAGCGATATGAAATAACTATTTATTTCCTGCTGTGTATGGATCTATTTATGTTTTATCGATTTATCCAAAAAAAATTTATCGATGAACGTAAACTCTTGTTGTTGTCAATTGACATTTAATACGATATGTTTCTTATTTTTTTCAATGTTCTGTATTTTAAGTGATTTGAGCAGCTTTGAATATTTTATTGGGAATGCATTTGTTATAAAAGGCGTGACATATAAATCGCATAGAAACATTTTGTCACGCTGTAGCTCTGTTAGTGTTTCTCGGATTGAAAATTTTTCCACAGTTTACCTATCAGAAATTTTTATAGAGAACATTTCTTGTTATATAACATTTGTCGCTAGGACTTACCTTTTACGAGCTATATTGGTTAAATTAAAAAATTCATCCTTACATTCTAGCTACTATTTTTATTTTGTAAAATGATTAATTGTTAATTAAAGTAATTTGATCATTTTTATTCGAAAAAACAGCAAATAATAGATATACATTTCCATGATCAGTTGTTTTTCCCAGTTAGGGAGAAATTGATTTTTTTTACAATTTGTTATGAATTTTATAACCATCGTAACATTAAATGTAAAAAAAAGTTAAATGTATTGTTCTCAATAATCCGACACATATGGAACCAGAGAGGTGCCGTTTACAGAAAATGAAGGGTTACTGGATGTAAAGAAAAAAACCCATAAAAAATGACAAATTATTGCATTTTGAAAAAATATTCATATAATATTCTGAAGAAAAAAAAATCTATGCATATTTAATTATAACACTGGCAATGAAACGCAACATGTAATTCGGGTTATATTTTGTTAGTTTCCTGTAAGCCAGAATCTTCATTCCTATGAAAAAAGTTGTGTTACATAGTAGACAAGTAGCAGTTTTCCTCGTCGCCGTTGTTGACATTTTTTGGAGAATACTCTAGAATTCCAAAAGCAAATTTTCCTGGAAAGGTTTGAACTTAAAGTAATCTTACGACAGTTTTTTTATATTGTCAGAAACCTTATCCCAATACGACTTTTAAATTTATCTAGCCATGCAATAATTACCTTTAAATCATCTATTTCAGTTATTTTATTATAGGACTTTGTACCTATCTTATTTCTCTGGGAATGGTTTACTGCAACCGTCCAAACAAGCACTAGCTGACAATAAACGTGTTATAGAGTGCATGACATATGCGATTATTTTTTACCTCAGGGCTTCCTTAGAAATAGTTAGAAAGTATACATACTATAGGTCTCAGCCCCTGGGCGTATATATACGTTATTAAAAATCGATAATTTCAGAGAGAAAAAAAATATAATGTTTACCTAACTTTTTGTCAAACATTTGCTACAAGTGCCAGTAACGTATACATAGAATTGAAGTAAATTTAATGCTCAACAACTTTTATTCTCCCATTTTTTCTGAGAAACGATCTTGTAAGGCACTAAAAGTAAATGTTTGACAAAAAGTAAAGTAAAAATTATTTTTTTGTGGAAATTATCGATTTTCAATAACGTAGATCTCGAAAACGGTTGAAAGTTCGTCAAATATGTATAGAGTTAATTTTAAGGGAAATTTAATTAGCTTTAATTTTGATCTGTAGCATATTTTCCTAGAGTCCACCATCCCATTTTCGGGTTTTTCGAATATATCTGGAAAATGGTGGACTCTAGGAAAATATGCTACAGATCAAAATTAAAGCTAATTAAATTTCCCTTAAAATTAATTCTATACATATTTGACGAACTTTCAACTGTTTTCGAGATATACGTTATTGAAAATCGATAATTTTCGCAAAAAAATAATTTTTACTTCACTTTTTCGAGATCTACGTTATTGAAAATCGATAATTTTCGAGAAAAAAAATAATTTTTACTTCACTTTTTGTCAAACATTTACTTTTAGTGCCTTACAAAATTTTTTTTTCTAGAGTCCACCATTTTCCAGATATAATCGAAAAACCCGAAAATGGGAATTTCCTCCCGCCTCGCCTGCAGTTAGCTCACTCCCCAGCGGCGGGGACTTTTAGTATGTTTATCATTTAACTACTCCTAACGTAGCCCTGAGGTCAAAAATAATCTCATATTTCATGCGCTGTAAATATATATATATACAGACACATACATATACACAGGGTGAATATCTGTTAGTGTAAAAAAAATAAATGTGTGAAAATATATCAACAATGTAGAAAAATGCCGTAGACCTCACCTTTCTATTCTAATCCCAAACCTTTTATTTTCTATCAAACAATAATTTTTTTTCTTTGCTTTTTATTCCAATGTAGAGTTCATTGTGTTTAAAATGCACATTTTCATTAAGGGATTGTCATAATGTTTTACTTACATAAGTAACTGATTAGTCTGACAAATGAGAACACCATGTTTTATATCATTCGAAAGCTGATAAAATTCGCAAGTCTTTGTGAGATTTGCAGTTTTGTGGATAGTTTTTTTTCGAAAAACGGTGAGCGTTGAACTAATATAAGACATTGTAACTTCCCTAAATTAGGTGAAGATCAAGCTGTTCAAGTTTGTAAAGTTCAAGTAACTACTTTGCTCTTATAGGAAATTTAATGCTTAATTCATTAAATATAAAAAACAATTTATCTTTGAATTTCGAATAGTTTATCTATTACGGTCTTTCATTGCCATCTAATAAAAAGTTATTGTCAATATCTATGGCTATGTTTAGAATTATATTTTTTATTCAACCATTTACCGTTTTCAATACTGCATGGGCACTGTGTGTTATCGAATCCGATTAGTATTTCTTAATATTTCTTACAGTGATAACTATTATTGTAACTAATTTAAATAGGACATATGCCCGGAAGAAAAGAAAATTTCCTTATGTAACTTGTTGGATAAGGTGAATAATCTCCCGATTGGATCTTAATAAATAATCATAGTTACGGCACAATAATAGTGATTAAATAGCTATCTCCATTTCTCCAAGATAACGCTAATCTCTCCCATTAAGTTTGATATGAGAATATTAACTGTTCCCGCCTTTTCGGGCTATCTAAGAACCGATGGGCCAAACACGGTTTCTTATATGAAGCTTCCCTTATATGGTATGGCGGTATGTATAAACATGATACATTTCATGGAATGAGTAATTCATTTTGGTAGCTATAGTGAAAAAATATGAAAAATTGCATATAGGAAGTAATAAATTCTCTAAATAAAATCGATAAATTAGACGACCCATACATGAATTGAAATTATCAGCTATATATGTTTGATTTTATGTGACATATACAACGAAAAGAACAGTGATAAATATATAACACATTTCAGAACTTATAACTAAGAATTTAAATACTTCAATATTGAATCTGTATATTTTCTGTTATATTATATTTTATCCTTTCAAGATTACAACAATCGCTGATTATTTTTGACACTATACGTAATATCTGGCATTAGACATGAAGTAGAAAAACACTCGACAGTACATGCTCGTAGTAAGAAGCGAAATTAACTAGTAAAAATAATAATTAAAAGAAAATAATTATTATTATATAAGCAAATTTCCCATCCAACTAATATTAAACTATTTCCAATCTAATATTTGAACTACAGTAATTAGACCTATTTGAATGTATGGAGTTGAGCTTTGGGACTCCACTAAGCCATCCAATTCATCTTTTGTCCAATCCTTACAATCCAAAATCCTTAGAAAAATCTTCAATGCTCCTTACTTTGTCACAAATAAACTTATCCACAAAGATCTTAATATTCCTTATTTTTCTGAGGTAGCCCAAATCATTCAAATCTATATGTATCACAACTCGCTTCCCACTCTATTCCAGATAATTATCCGAGGCGCCTGAAAAGAAGATGGCCTAGGGATCTTCTAGTGTAGAATTTTTATTGACGTGCTACTGATGAGTAGCTCTTTTCAAGTTCTGACATGTCATTGTAATTGTTATGAACCTCCTAATATCTTTATAAGTGCTACCAATGGCTAGTTTCTTTACATGCAATTGTCCTATATTTTTCAGCATTATCATCATATTTACTTGTTGTATTTTATTTGTTTTGTATACAGCCATAAATTTTAAGAAATAGCTATAATTTTTTTTTTTTAATTGTCAAAATTGATTTTGTGGACTATCACTAGCAATCACTACCTCATAAAAGATTTAGAACATTCTGTCGATATCATTTATATACCTCGGTTTAAAAATAAACTGCAATTACAAAAAGTCATCTATATGACAGCTAAAAAAACTCAAAGAAATCTTTAAAATATAATTCAAGGAATAAATTAGTACACAGAAAATTTAATATGCATTCATTACTTAAATAAATTTTTTTCACACATTCACATATTCAGATATCTTCTGACAATGTACAATTAAAAATTGATATTACAAATTGTTTATCACATCTGATTGTTGTCACATGTTAAGTGACAGGTGTGGATTAAACAAATAAAGAGAAAAAAAAATATATTACAAATTTATATTCAAGAACATAAATATTACAAGGGATGGATATAAATATTCTTGTTTTAAAATTTTGTAAATTTAAAATTGCTTGGCAATATTTTTTTTATTACTGCATGCTTTTATTGAATAATTCTAATGGTTTTCACATGCCCTGGTTAAAGTATATAGGAACGTAAACATATATAACAAATGTTAATCATTCGTTCTGAGTTACACATTCAATAATTATGCAATGTAATATTGATTATTGATTAGGTCCCTTCACCAATTACACTTTAACTTAAATTATTTAATTATTAATGTAATAATTAATTATTTTCAGCCTCAGTATAGAACCTACTATGGTTCATTATAATCATTCTTCGAATAATTCATAACAGAAATGTTTCATCATGAAGTTTTTTATGTTCCTCTTCTTTTACCTGGCATTGTTACACTCACATCTACATCATTTCAGAAATTAATGGACACCACCCTATTGAAAAGAGTTCTCAGAGTTCTTTGTAATTTTATGTAGCCTTTGTTCTTAAAAATCGTTTAAGATGTAATCCGCAATTATTAAACAAGCAGGGGAAAAAAAATAGCTTTTAGTAATATCGTTTTATAACCTCAATTTTATTTTATTTTTCTAAATAAAACTACGTTTTAAATAAGTATTATTAATTAATATTTTATGTATTTTGTCTACTTCTGAATTGCATTATTTTCACTAACGTTTAATAATTTATATGCGTTTATACCAATTAGAAGTTTCATATCAATCCTTCTAATATTAGAATGGCTCTTTCAGTTGCTTTAATTTCTTCTTCAAATAAAAGTTTTATCACAGAAAAATTATTATTTGTTTATCTGGCCTCACCAGCCTAGAACCTTCCAGCTATATAGAGCTGATATCGAAATGATGATACTAGACGCAAGATTATCGTCACTGTTATCATAAAACATAATAAATAATCTCTGAAGATATTTGAATAATTAATAAAAAAATAACAATATATTTTTAGTATTATATATTGTTCAATTAATCACAATATAAAATTATAATATTTCTTTAGGGATTGTGGACCGTGGACATTAGATATGATGGACTGCTATTAATAGAAAGCAAATTTATTGTAAGCCTACAATAAATAAAGATCGGTATTTTCATATTGTGCTTTTGTATTGATTCTTATTTTCTATTTTGTATATTATATTTGCTTTTTATAAATAAATAAAACGTTTAATTAATTATATTATCTGTGTATATTTTATATTATTTATGGGAATGAGCCTCTGAGGACTAAAGCATTCACTTCTTTTGTGCCTTTTTAATCTTCTATATCCATTTCATTTTTTCACTGTGCTTTCTTCCTGTCTTCCGACCATTTGGTTCCTGGTTTTGTTTTTATTTCTACCTGACAGACTTCCAATTTGTCTACCATATGTCTGAATTGTGTTCTTTTCGTTATGTCTCTCTCTGTTATTCCTGCTTTCCTAAGATCCTTCTTTATTACTTCAGTTATCCATCCCATATTCTTGATCTTTTCTCATTTGTCCATCCTCTTGGTGTGTCCAAATAATCTGAACCTTCTCTTCTTCATGTCGTGAAGTGTGTTTGATATGTCTTCAGTCTCTAGCCTGCTTCTTAGCCTATATCCTTCTTCCTTCTTATTCGGCCCCAATATCTTCCTGATGATTTTTCTCTGTCTTCTTCATTTCTTCCATTTCTCATTTCCTAATCATAGTCAATATCTCTGCCGCAGATTTTACCTGTTATCCGAAGAGATCTCTTCATCTTATGATTCATCTACTCATTTGCTTCTCGTTCTATTCCGTTAAATAATATGATCTCCCCAAGATATTTAAATTGATGTACTCTGTCGATCTTTCCATATTTTGTCATTACATTAACTAGGAGCTATTTTCTGATTTGAAATATTTTGAGTTTTCTCATATGATATATGCAGTCCATCTTTTGCTTCTGACTTTTTCAGAATTTCTACTTGTTTCTGTGCAGTTTTTATATTTCTTGCAAGAATCGCCAGATCATTCGCAAAGGCCAGCGTATGACTTCTACTCCCATGTTTTTACTTCCTAATCTAATATGGTTATATTATTTATTTTATCAGTTTATGAACTGCGTTAAGTTAAGCGAACCATTTTTCTGAATTTTTTACAAATAATTTATAATAAGTTATTCGATTATTTAAAGTTGGATATGTTGCGTTATATCGGTAACGTTTATATGAATGTTTTAATAGATAGTTACATGCTCAGCAATTTGATAATTGTCTAACTCGTTTTTTATAATTTAGGAATTTATAAATTTGAGGACTAATACATTAAATGTTACAGCTGACTTGAAAACTACTCTTTGAAAACACTCTAATAAATTTTTTTATTTAGTCTTTTCAGACGTCATAGAATATTATCGGGAATCGAATAAAAGTTAAGGATCTGTTGGCTTAGAGTAACAGTGATATTGTTAAATTTACTATTTGCCATTTAATCTATCAAAAATCTGCCCTAACCGTCATTGTTTACTAGATTACTATTTTATAAAATATATGGTTATTTTACTATATTATCCACCAAAGAACTTATGAGTTCCACTTTTTTTTCTTGATTCACTCCTCTCAATTTTAAACTATTCTATATTTTTCATTAACACTTTATATATATGGCAGAATTATATTTTAAATGACTTTATTTTTGTACTTTTTTTTAACTTAATTTATTAATCCACCTGTTAAACAATTAATCTATCAGCGGTTGGTATGATTCACAGATATAATATTAAAAAGCGTTTCAGGCATGACGAAGATAAGTACCACTCTTCCAGGCATTGGTTCGTTTTAAGAGATCAAAATATTAGAGCACGTTTATAGTGAGAATGTACGTATTTGCTGTTTGTATGCATAAGTTAGTATTGTGTTACTGATAAATAAAGGTTCTTTTTGTAATAAGCCTAAGATATTCAAAATCAAAAATATATAGACAGTGTATGTGTCTTTTCTGTTATACCAAAAATCTATGAAGCTTAAGTTCAAATTAGTTTAAGTAAGTAGCAAATTTCTGTCGAACTTTTACTTTTGAGCAGTGGTATCAAAGAGTGCAGCCTTTGGTCAATGTTTTGGAGTTCATAGTTTGTGTGTGGTCACCATGTCATTCTTCTAGCAAATGCTAACCATGGGTAAATTACTTTAATGTTTTTTATAAATCTGTCATTTGATTAAAGAATGATCAATGTTTAACTTTCAGTTAAAATTAGTGAAAAGTTTAGCTTGTTTATAATTATTAGGATCCTCATATTGGCGTGATTTACAATAGCTTTTATATTAATTATAAAAATTATAATAAAATTATTCCTTATCAAAAGCATCGACTTTTATTTATCAGCTGTAGTATTATCGATATAATGAATGCAATTAGCTATCGATATGATGTATCATAACCTACAAAATGCCAGAGCCGTTAAGCCTAAGGTCAGCTGTGCACTGAACAGGGACGCGCCCTTTACCCGGTAGCATTGGGTCGGTCGTGAACTTTTGGTCCCAACCTTCCTCTAACTCTCTCAGTCGCCTGGTTTGGTGTGTATGTCAAAGTCTGAATGTCATTGCCGAACAGTTCGTTTTAGTTCTTTACAATTGTTAACAGTATATATTAATAATCATTTCTTTTTATCTTGTATGAAGTAACGTGATACATATTAATATGCTATGTTAATTTAAGTTAGTTAATTATGTTAATACATACTACTTCTTCAAGGATTTTTTTTTCGGAAAGTTTATCATCAGCAATTTAATTTTCTATTTTTGTGTGTGTTTTTTATTTTAACTTTGATAGCTAAGTATCATAGATAAGGCATATCCTTATCAAGCTCGAACTTATTTTATGGTTTATAATATCATGTTCTGCTAGTGCAATCATATTTACCAGAAGTTCATAACTTTTAGCTTTCTTTAAGATCACAAAAGTCGAACTATTAACACCATTCTATGATTCTGACGAATTGCTAAGATAGTTTAATTTTAATTTTTTTTTTTTTTTTTTTTTTTTTTTGCAGGTACGTTTTCTTGCTTTTGTTGTAACTACTCAATAAGTGGTGAGTTTAGTTGTTAGCTTTATAAAATGTCTATAATAGTAATCTTTATTATTTGTATTTTAAGCAATAAAACAGAATTTCAATGTTCTTATGAAGGAAGATAGGTAGGTTATGGTCAAAATGATTTATATTATATTTACATAACCAATTCTAGTTGAGTAAAAGTGACCAGCCATTTTATTTATAGTAGATATGATTACTAAAATTAGAGAAAACATAATTATTTATATAAATCATTATAAGACCTATCTCCAAAAAGATACAATATTTCATCGTAGTACAACATTTTAAGGATTATTTAAAGTGTATTTCGGTGTTATATCATGCCTTTAATATAATAATTTTAGAGTTAAAAGACTTTTCTTCACTTGATGCAATTTAAAAACCTCTTAAGCTTATTCCTTAAACTCAAGCCATCGTAAAGATTAGAACACCCTTACTAACTTCTGCTTGCCTTTATAACTAAATTCAATGAACTTAGTTTTTGTTTGGGTTTTAATTATTATAAATTTACTGTTGTGGTATAAATCCTTCAACACAACTAATAATAATTCTGACGGAGTAATCGTAAGACTTTAGTAAAAAAAAAGCTTCTCAGTCTGGAAACGCGAGGCGGTCCAATTTTTGGAGATCAAAAAGTTAAGTTTTGTTTTGGAAAACTTTTTTTAGTGTTAAAAGTTTGCTTTAACTTTTTCTTGATTTCATTCATTCTATATTTCTATTCAGCTCTGGGTCCTAAAGAGTCTGAATCCCTCAATCTCTATAGAAATTACTTTTAATTTATTTTTTTTTTTATATTTTGCCTATTAAATATTATTCATCTATTATATCGATGTTACAAAGTCTTATTTTGCGTCTTATTAAAAAGCATATCTTAAACAAATCTTTTACAACGCTTCGAAAATCTAGCTTGGAAGGCACGGTTAACTCGTTTTTTAACGTAATTAGACTTATCGACTTCTTCACAACCACCGAAATATTTCAAAACTAATTTATCTAGCAAAATATTGGAAAGCAAACTTTATGGACATACTTATTTCAGAGTTGGGAAATAGGTACATAATTACTTTTTGAAATTAACTAAGGATTATTACGGAGTTACTCGCTTAAAAGATCACTCGTTTGCTTCTACATCAAAATTAGTTACTTCTTTTAACTATAAAATATATAACTATTATCATTTACAGAAATAGTTATATTTACTTACTGCTAGTTGAAAAGCTTATAACAATGCAGTCACTACTACTACTACTACTTAAGTAGTTTTAGTTAGTAGTTACAACTGCTTATTGCATACAATACACATTCCAAAGGCTATCCAAAGTAGTTTTTTTATTTTTAAACAAGTTATAAAAATATATAAAGTCAGGAGGCGATACCAATAGACACAATTCGCTCAACCTGCGATGAGTGGCATGATGGGGAGCATTTCCTAGGCACCTTCTTCTCTTGCTAATATATTTCGTTTTATTCATTGAGATCTCTCGTCCGTCTCCTTTTCAACCTTCTACGGCGTTGTTGGGCGTCATTGTTATTTACAAGTCCCTATGAATTTATTGGGACGATCTTGAAGTCTATTGCAAAATCATTTGTAGTTGGTCTGTATGTGTTCTTTGATGGCAGGCTTTTGCAGAGTTATGCTATAGTATATTGAAGATGAAGAGTAAAAATGAAGAATTTCAAATAAACATTAATTTTTTGATTCTGAACAAAGATAATGAATAAAAACAATTTACATATTTTTATAATCACTACAATAAGCTTCTAAGTTATAAATAAAGTTTTTAACTTCGAAACGTATTGTAGGGATTATAAAAAGTAAACGCATATTTTATTTTTCCAATTCAAAAGTTTGTCTGGAATAATATCGTATCATTTTGTATAAATTGTTGATTTTTTTTTATTAGAATGCCGCTAATTCGGTTCCCGATCGTCCGGACATCTAGTTAATCCTGATGGCATGATAACAAAAAAACATCAATTAACTTTTATATTAGCGATTTAAACTTGGTGTTATTTATAATAGCTAATATAAAAATTAATTGATATTTTTTGTTTATCATGCCGTCAGTATAGACTAGATGTCCAGAATATCGGGAACTGAATTAGCGGCATTCCGATACAAAAAATCAATAACTTATGATACAATATTATTCCAGATAAACTTTTGGATTGGGAAATTGAAATGTGCGTTTAAGATAAATAAATTATAAATAAAGATAAATCTTAATAAAACCGTTATTAAAAACATCATTGAAATTGTATAACTTTAATTAAAAATAAAACACAGTACCAAAACCTTAACCTTAATGTAGCATTTTGACTTCTTTTTTTTTTAATGAGGGGAAGTTAACTATCCAGGATTAACAATATCGTAAAGAGGAAAATAACCTCGTTATTAATTATTGTAATTTTAATATTTAAATTAGCATCGCTATCTCATAGCCTTCAATTCATTGTTGGTGTGTATCGTCGTCGCTAACCCTGACGTAAGAACATCCTTAAATGATTTGTGAATCAATTATTGTGTAAATTATTCTGCCTGATCAGTCAACAATAAAATAGAAAATGGTATAGACTTTAGATTGCTTAGTACGCTGAATAATAGAACTTACAAGGGGACGTTTGCAGTTGTAACTCACAGATTTGAATGCCGATTTGTGTGTGGGTAGTAGGGACCTATAGTAGTGCAAAACTTGAGTTATAGCCGCCAATGGGCATTAGGAACCGAGTAAAAAAAGAAAATATGAAAATCACGTTTTATTTTTTTTCTCAGCTCTAAGTCAAGAAAGAGAAATGATTCTTTCACGTTTAATTGTAGTTATGTATGGTATTTTAAATAAAAATACTTTCGTTATGCTCAAAACACTACCCGGCTTTAGAGTGCTCAAAACCTCCAAAAAAATGACAAAATTCCAAGGAAATCCGCTGTAAATCAGTGGAAACTTTTTTTCATGAACAACTGACCTCAAATCTTGATTTAGCGCACCATAAAACCCTTATATGTGAAATTTTATCAAAATCAAAAAATATTGTTTTTTTAGCCCTTTCGAGGAGGTTAGAATTTTGAAGTTGAGATTTCATTTTCACACATTTTCTACTGGTCATAACAACTGCTGTCTTATTTATATAATATAGGTGAGGAAAATTTTTAAACAAAAAACTGTTTTTTTTTCCAGATTCCTCATCTCAAAAAACATGTAGAAACTTAATTTTGTCGAAATCAAAAATAATTTTTTTTTACCTTTAAAATTTTGTAGGATTTTAGAAGGCAAGGAAGGGAAGGGGCTGTCAATTTCTTAAAAAATAATAGTAATATTTATTTATAATAGCTAATATAAAAATTAATTGATATTTTTTGTTTATCATGCCGTCAGTATAGACTAGATGTCCAGAATATCGGGAACTGAATTAGCGGCATTCCGATACAAAAAATCAATAACTTATGATACAATATTATTCCAGATAAACTTTTGGATTGGGAAATTGAAATGTGCGTTTAAGATAAATAAATTATAAATAAAGATAAATCTTAATAAAACCGTTATTAAAAACGGTATAAATAGTAGTAAATAATTAACGCTATCTCACATATTTCGCAACCGATGAAGACAAAATTTTAAGGTCATCTAGAAGCCTTAAAACTGCATAGTTTAGCCCAAATCCGGAAATCGCAGGATTTCCCTTATTGAAATATCTCAAGTTATAGCTGACCTTGGATTTTTTCATTCACATCAGTTTTTGTCCACTAAAATCAGGAGTAAATCCAATGTTATACGCATGGATAAAAAGTAGAATGTATGCTGATTCTAGTGATGCTATTATTTTTGTAATCGGTTGAACACAGCAGTTGTTATGACCAGTAGAAAATGTTGATGAAATCTCAACTTCAAAATTCTAACCTCCTCGAAAGGGCTAAAAAAACATTATTTTTTGATTTTGATAAAATTTCACATATAAGGGTTTTATGGTGCGCTAAATCAAGATTTAAGGTCAGTTGTTCATAAAAAAAAGTTTCCACTGATTTACAGCGGATTTCCTTGGAATTTTGTCATTTTTATGGAGGTTTTGAGCACTCTAAGGCCGGGTAGTGTTTTGAGCATAACGAAAGTATTTTTATTTAAAATACCATACATAACTACAATTAAGCGTGAAAGAATCATTTCTCTGTCTTGCCTTAGAGCTGAGAAAAAAAATAAAACGTGATTTTCGTATTTTATTTTTTTACTCGGCTCCTAATGCCCATTGGCGGCTATAACTCTAGTTTTGCACTATTATAGGTCCCTACTACCCACACACAAATCGGCATTCAAATCTGTGAGTTACAACTGCAAACGTCCCCTTGTTAGTATAAGTCTATAAAGTGATAGATTCCCATCTATCATGTCACTGGTGATGGGTCTTTTTAAAGTCCATTTTGTCTGTACAGGAAATTAAACTTTTTTTTTTTTGGAAGAAAGGAATCTTTTATTTTTGCTTGTAATTTATTTTTCTTTAAACTAATAATAAATAATTTTGAAGTATCCTAAATAGAAACCAATTAATAAATATTGCAACTTTTTTATTATTCTTTACCCCTTTGCCAATTAAAATTTGAATGAACTTTTAACAAGAACATAAAATAAAAAATATTGATTTTTACATCAAAGTATCTAAAATGTCTGGGGAATCGTGTGTTCAGTTTAAAAATTAATTTATTGTAGTATACGCTTAATTTAAAAAGTTAATTTACTTTAGTAATATTTAACTTACTTTATTTCCTGAGTTGATATGCTTTATTCTGAGATTAATCTGTCTTCTGTTAAATAAGTCTTGGTAGACATTTTAATTCTGTTAATTATTAAGAAATGGATTACCACCCTAGGTGCCAGACAAATTTCACACGCTACTGATCTTAATAATAAATGTCGTTTTAAGTTAGCGATCCTTAACTAGAAATTTCCACTTCAATGTGTACAAACCCAATTGTTTATATTTAAACCTAAAATTATATTTTCAGCCTAATATAATCCACATTCACCTGTTTTTTGGCTGGAGCTCTATGGTTTTTTTGTAACTTTTTTTCTCCCTCAAATGTAACGCTCTAGCTCTAATGGTGTTGCTCGGATGGAAAATTTGAAGAGTTTCCTGATCAGAAATTTAATGTAGAATAATTTTTGTTATATAGCATTTGTCTCTAGGACCTACCTACCTAGGAGCTGTATTGGTTTAAATGGAAAAAGTAACGTTTGAAACCACTGTTTGTTTAGTAGATTATAGATAGATAGACATATCCATGATCCATATTTTTTCCTTTGATTTGACATGGATATTTTTCATTTTATAGAATGTATTACAATAATCAAAACTCAACAAGTCAACAAGTGTATCTGTTCAAAATACATTTATTAGGAAAAATAAATGGCTGAACAAATATTTGGAAAAAGTATTGATATAATACTTAGAAAAAAAAAAGTATTTGAGAGTTAGGATGTCCCCATCCATTGCATTTTTATATTATAGATAAGAAGAGGAATGGCAAAGATTGGAAGATTTAGATGATTCTGTGTGGAAGAGTGGAATGTATTGTACTTAAATTGTAACCGAACGTCTCACAGTGGGACGAAACCGGTGATTATTTGGACATGGCATTATAATAAAGTTTTCTTTTTCAAAAAAATCGATCATATCCTTTGTATTTCTGTGTGTATAATTTAATAATGAAGTAATTTTTCTTGATATGAGTGGTGATAATAAAGCAACAATAACTTATAGCAATATAAAATACATTTTATTAAGAAATTATAACTGAACACTTTTTTTTTTTCTTTTCTCTTCCATTATTTTAAATTGTATTATTTAAAAAATAATACGAAAAAGTATCAGTAAAATTAAAAAACTTGCAGGAACAATCAAAATCACTATATTCGACTTCGTACATTTTTATGTCAATTTTTATTACTTTTTTTATCTTAAAAGCACAGCATTTTCACTACTTATTTCTGGAATATTCCCACATTTTCTTATTCCTAAGAGGTTAAGGTGCAAAGTGGTCGGGGAATGAAATTAAAAAAAAAAATTAATTTTTCGGAAATGTCGAGGAATTTAGGTCATTTGTCCCACCGTGCGTGTCGTTCCGTGTTGGATAAGATTTGATCGAAAATTTATTTGGATTCACTTACAATTTTACAAAGGACTAAGGATTTCAAAGTGTTTGTATTCTGTTTATTTGTAAGTATTTTATTGAACTTTAAAGTTCTGCTTCTTCGAAACTCCAGGTTGATTTTCAATAATGTGTATTGGATAATTATATATTATAAGTTGGAGTGGTCTTAATCGCATTTATTCTAGGTCTATTTTTTCCACCTATAGTTCGACATTACGTACAATATTTTTATTTATAATGTTTTTTTGTTTTTTTTAAATAAAGGAAAATAATATTCATTCGCTGGATGGGTAAGTATATTGGAGGTTCAAATAAATTAAAAAAGAAAATCAATAACATTCTTCGTAACCTTATATATATGAGTCGTTTAGAATCAAAACACGTCATGTCCATTTTTCAAAATTTTACAGAACAAAAAATTACAAAATACTTATGATTGGACTGACAAAAACTTGATCGCCTCAAACCTATCTTCAATGTAGTGTTCTTAGAGTGTTCATAAACTTATGGCGAATACCTAAGACTAGTTTTCAATAAATACAAACTGATCTAAATAAAATCTAGAAACTAGTTTTCAAATAAAAAGAATTTCAATAGATGCGGTGAATTCATTTATCATAGTTGGTCCTTGTATACGATCATGCGCACCTCTGGTGACAAATTTAAAGAACTCACATAATAGAATTCACTAAAAACTGTGAGTGAACAAACTAAGTGATAAAAACCGAAAAAGCTAAATTTTTATTAGTATCTAGTGGTTTTTGATCGATTACTACTAAGCCATAGCTAAAGGCTCTCTTAAAAAATACATTTAAGAAATAAATATGTTCCTCGAAAAAAGATTTGATTCCCCTCCCATACAATACACTCAGCGTTTTAGAGAAAAAATCAGGAGTTGAAGAGATGCCAGTACTTACGCTGAGGAGTTGTTACCTTTGGCAGAGGACCCAATATACACCTTGACAAAGGGTTACGGGCCGATTTGATCTTGGGTTGATCTTCAGAAATATTAGAGGGGTATGTATGGTAACTTTGTTTAAAAAAATTATAAAAAAATGTTGTGACATCAAACCTCCACCATATTTATCAAACCATCATATCATCGATCAAATCGATTCCGATACCACACTTCGAGTTTCACATTCATCAATAGCTCTTGACCTATAAACTTCCGAATCTGTAGTTTCAACTTTACTTGTATGGTTTTGTTTCACTGAGTTATAATGAAATTTTTTCTATTTTCTCTTCTCAAATGTAAGATGGTGTAACATAAGTTAACATTGGTTTCGGCATGAATTGAGTGTTTTTGTGGGAATAAAGGAAAATAACCTTCTCCCTCGCAAATTAGCAACGATAATATCAAAAGAAGGTCACAATTGAGAAAAAGGTATTTTAGAACGTGGTTCGATGTCTTTACTAAAAATAGTTATTAGAACAATAAGTAAGATTCTGATTAAAGTGATGGTGTAAGTTATTGAATACAAGGGATTTCGTTTAACTTGTAATTTGCATTGACATCACTAACCTCTTTATAATCTTTATTCATCCATCTTTTATTTTCCACACCGCAATGCCAATTTCTTTTGAAAATATTTCCAAATCGGATATCTGTTTTATTGATTCAATGACTCTTATCAGTCAATCTCCTGACACTATTATACTCATTTGAAGCAGCATTCCTGAATGACTAATTAGAATCGAGCCCGCCGAACGTTTCCGAAGTTACCCGAAGCCGGTTCGGGCTGGGGTGGGGATGACAGTCTCATCAGTCGAAGCCTTGGAGTGCTCGCGTTTGTGTCCAGGACATGTGGGATGGATAATGGGCCTTCTGACTGCACGTTAGTAAATATTTTTATTATGTACATAATAATTTAATTATAGTGTTTATTGGTTGAATTTATAAGGTTGTTGTCATGATGACAATGAAATATTGCACCTTATTGCTTCTGAACTCTTGAAAACCCAGAAGGTAAATAAAAGTTTCCTTTTTATGTTTTCTTAAAAATATACCATCAAGGTAAATGAGGAGAAAATAATTTTTAGGGCTCAGAAATCCGATGTTTGGGAAGGAAGTGTTCTAAGGGTTTTCAAATAAAAGATTAAGTTTTATCAGTATTTTTATTAATAACATTAATAATATCATTAATTTTTGAAAATCATATCCGCAAAAATATTTTAATCGGATTTCTCCAAAAATATTTGATTATTAAAAATGACATGAAAGAAATTAAATTATTTTAATTTATAAAAATATTAATTGCACCTTAGGTTATATATTTTATGTCCCCTCACTTTTTTACCATAAGTATATACTCGTAATTTCATTGTTTTTTTTTTGTTTTTTGTTTTTTTGTATTTATGCACATATATATTCTATCAAGAATTGTAAAGTTTAATTTCTCAAAATTATTTGATTCATGACCAACTGATATAATATTTTCCATCCGAAATTAAATAAAAATACGCTTGTGATGTATTGACTGATAGTAACGCGGTATTAAAAATTTTATCTGTTCTGTCCTTGATAAAGGTCCACCAGAACCGGATAATCTTTAGTAGGTAGGTTTCAGAGAGCCTTTTAAAACGTTTTAATAAATACCTATAAGTTTTGCTTGTTTTCACAATTATTTATAATAAAATAAAATTATAATTATCACAATTTTATAGGATATCTTAGGATCCGTTGATTTTTAATCATATTTAAATTTTGAATGAATTTGCTTTTGTTGATGTCATAAACATAAAAATTATATCATAGCTTTCAAAATTTGTAAATGGCGTTTTCTTAAAAAAAAAATTAAATCGTTTCTATCTAGGGAAATTTTCAAAACTATCATTGTCAAAATATATCGTGTTATTATTGTCTGATTATTTTTAAAAACTACGATGTCCTCATGTTCTCTCAAAATTTATGTTACAGTTATAAATCAATGAATTTCTATGTTATTTATAAATATCTTGTACCTACTCGAGACTGCCGCAACTGAGCATGTCAAACACTTCAGCATTCTCTCAACTTCTGTGGTGCCGGTTCGAATCCACCCTGGGCAGGTTGATCTTTATTTTTGCGATCCTACGGAATGAATCCTGTAGGATAACCCATCCTTCTGGTAGTTATCAGAATACATAAGGACGTTTAGCCACAACAAATAGAATTGAAACTTTCACTAAACGAACGGACTAGAATCGTTATTATGTAAAAAATATATTTTTCGAAATTTCCCCATACTATGACAGAAATTTTAAGTCCACAAAAAAAAACTTATATTCTACAATATATTCGCCCGATGCTGTGCGAAATATGAGGATAATCAATTGTTAAAACTTCTCAATTTATAATAATTTACCATTATTATATAACCATAGCAGTTTTTTGCCCTAAAAAAACAATTAACAACAACAACCATTATTCAAAATAAATTATGTTTGAAAGACTTCCCCCAAAAATATAATTCGGCAGGAATTAGGACTTGCAAAAACTTTATAAAAAATTCTGAAAGATAAAGAACATACAATTAAAACCCTCTATCTGTTCGAAATTCGAAAATTTTCTAGATATTAAATGCCCCTTTAAAGTAGACAATACAAAAACAATATAGTTTTTTTTTTTTTTTTTTAAAAAAAAAAAAGCCATGACTACAGGAAAATATTTGTTTACAATCTTTTCTATATACGGGTATTAGATACATTTATTTTCTAACAAATTTTTATGTTTTCAGTCCTTTTTATTGTTTTGCTGCAGTAGACTGTGGGCTTACTGACAAGGATCTTGGGGCTTCCAAATTGGTATATTTTCTTTAGAGTATCCCATGTCATTCGGTATAGAAGAATAAGAATAAATAAGATAGAAAACTTATATTGAAAAAAATTATAAAAAAGACCTAATGCCCAAGGAAAAAAAATATTGCATGAATTTTTGTAAATTCACAAAATCTTCAATTAAACAAGTTATGATATATATATATATATATATATATATATATATATATATATATATATATATATATATAAATATATATATATTTATTTATGTTTAATAATGTTCTTAAGGTTCAGTCAATAAAATAGCAACTTATTTTAGCTATGTTTCGAGACTATATTGTTCTCATAATCATGCCCTACATGTAACAAAAAACAGGTTACAATAAAATTACATAAGTTACACAGGCTATTTCAAACATTAAATTAGCAACAATATAAGTACATAAATACATGCGTTAGAATGAATATATAGTACGTATAATTACTGTCAAAAAATAGGCAATGTTTAAGATTAACAAAGTATATTTTTTTTTTGCTAACGTTTCGATTATATCTTTGATGGCCATTATCAGGGTAAGAGGAAAATTGAAATAACTAAAGAAGATGCATCACCATAACAACTCTCTACCAAATAGAGAACTCTTGTCAAAATAAAAATATGGTTAATTAATCTTAAAAATTGCCTAATTTTTGACTGATCCCATTCAGCAGCCTAAGTTATTCCACTTTAGCTCTTCAAATATAAAAACTTTTTTAGTTTTAATTTTTCGAAAACTAGAATAATAATTAAACTAGAATAATTTAATAACAATTAAATGTTATTTCATTATTATCAATTTTTCTGTTGTCAGTTTAGTAGTACTGCCTGGACTGTAGTTTCATCTCATTTATAGTTCTGTTAGATTATATATCACATTCCTGAAAGAAATTGTTTAAGTATTCCTATATATTTTTTTAATGCTCTAGCTGAATACTAAATACGACTTTATAGACCACCAACTGTCATTCCACCATCCAATGTAATCTATTGTATTATTCATAGTATATCTGTTGTTCCTTCAATGTGTATTTATATTTATTCTGCTCACTAGTGATCTGTTTTTATTTCATTTATCAATCATATTCTTATTCCCAATTTCTTCATTTTTTAACCCCATCATTCTCTAAATTTTACACCTACGATAATTTACAAAATTAACGTTGAAGTATTAAACAGAACTTCATTGTACCAACAGAGGTTTAACTCTCAGCATAATATTTCTAAATTTTATGATTAAAAAAATATTATTAATTGGTGGTTATTAAAAATTAAAATGGCTGTTTTTGCTATAATTTTCAGTAAATATATTTTGGGTGGGATAAAAAAAAATAAATAAAAAATCGTTTTATAATTAATATTTTATCAATTTATTCTCATATTCTTTATGTTATTGCTATCGAAAAATTTGTTTGATCTTTTTTTATACAGTTAAATGAAATAGATTTTAAAGCATTTATAATATTTTTCGGTTGTAAGATACCTATCCTTTAAATTATTTGAATATAATGAATGAAAAAATAATCTTTATTCTGGGACGTATTGTCCCTTAAGATTAACAAAAATTGTATCATAAAATGGTACAATGGTCTGGCATATATATTTTCATACAAAGGTATTTATATATGAGGAACATGAGACATGCAAATACAGTTAAATGTAAATAATTGTATAAAGAGCTTGAGTAAATAAGATAACATATAATATAATATAATAGAAGTAAAGAAGTCCAACTCAACAAGTTCTCACATAATATATATATATTAAAATCTTTTATTGAGAAAGTATTTCAATCTGCCTCAAAAAAGGCAATACGTAGTACGTCTTGATCGATCCATTCAAACAATATGTACTGTAATAAATAAATGAAAAGAATAGAAAGAAAACATAAACATAAAATAAAGAATCACATAATATATTATACAATAAATAAACTGGAAAAAAAAAACCGATACAAATATATAATTATAGATTTTATAACTAGTGTTACTTTATAAGTATAGAAATAAAAATAAATAATTAGGTCCTTTATTTATGATTTATATATTTTATTTATGACAAATATACATTATTAAACATGAACGTAATTAGTATTATACATATCTTTTAAGGTTAGTATATAAATCTACACTTTGGTCGTATTGCCATAAGAACACTTTTTTTTTTTAATTCTTTTGAAAATTTGGTTTATAATTGTTTATAAGTATCTATGCGTTATCATAATTACTTTACATTATTTATGTGGAGAGATTATCTGGAATTTTTGTTGAGTACTTTTTTAAAAAGCTAAATGATTACAAAATTAAAGCTGTTATCAATATTCCTGGTTATTTTGCGTTATCTTATCAGTAATTTCAGTTTGGCGGCTAAAAACTATTGCCAGTGATACCTGCCCGCTCCGGTGATAAGATAGGCCTTCATAAACTGTCATCTTCGTATTTTACGTCAGTTTTGTTCTTACATTATGATGCAGAATGATGTACAAATGGATGCTGAAGATTTGCCCTGTTTGGAAGATGTTCGGGCCTTGAGGTACTGCTGACATTCTTCTTGAGTGAAATTAGCTGTTTGTCATTGTAATTGTAGCAAATCTTGTTATTGCTTTGTTGTTTTGGACGTTACTTTCTAATTTGTTGCTTGTCGCTTTATACTGTCTGTGTATAGTTCCTATTTATCTACACCTAACTGTGACAGTAGGTATCATTGGCATAATATTATTGATATAATAAATTATGTTGTTTTTCTTTAGCTCCCTCGTAAAATTCAGTATAAAATTGTTTTCGATACTCCCACCATAGGCGATCTTCTTATGGACTGATAAATAGACATAGCGAATGGCAAACCATCAGTCATCTGAGCTCCTCCAAGTTTATCGAGCTTATGAAACATAAAAGAGCCGTTTTATGATTTTAAAATAATAATTAAAGGCTATACATAATACTGCATAAAGGCTATTGTTATTGATAAAATTTTAGCTCATTTAGACCATTGTCCTGAAGTGGCGTATTATTAATATTGAGAAACATATTATTCACGTCATATAATGGAAGTTGCTTTGCGGAGTTTATTTGAGCTCTCCCATCAGTATGTCCCACTGCCAGGCTTATTTGAATTACAGATATTAGGGTCTCACAATTCTTATTGCGTTTGTATTTCTTAAAAAAACTAGGAAATGAGTTTTCTATAATCCAGATTAAAGGATTGCTAACGAATAGAATGAAATTTTAAAAATTTTATTTCATGTATATAAAACGTAAAACTATTTCTGCGTCCTCAAGATGATATAATATCAAATTGAGGTTGTACGCAATTTTTTTTTTAACCTAATTTTGTCACTTTACGTGTATTAAAGTAAACTTTAACCGTATGTATTACGGTTCTCAAATTCTCAGTATTTTTTTTTTTCGTTTCACCTCAATGTACAACAATTTAAAAAAAAAACAAACTATTTTATGTTATTTACGAAGTCTTAAACGACAAGAGACTGCCCTTCGTTACAGACTACTTCAATATTTAAACGTTAAAAGCTCGCAATAAATTATAAAAGACTTATTTACATGACTGTGATTAGACCTACTTGGACTTCTCGTTTCCAATCCTTACAATCCAAAATCCTTCGAAAAAATCCTCAATGCTCCTTACTTTTTGACTAATAAACCTATCTATAATGTTGGCAACATATGTTCCATATGTTGCCGATTTAGCCCAAACCACCTACCTATCCTTTCATCGTTAGCTCCGTAACCACGCAAATCCTCTAATTTCTCAACTAATTTCCCATACTATTCCTGATAATCCTCCGAGGTATCTGAAATGAAGATGTCCTAGAGGCCTTCTAGTGTAAAATTTGTATTAAAGTGCTACTGATGAGTGATTCTTTTCAAGGTTTGACATGTCATTGTAATAGTCATCTGTTTATTTACATGTTACTATTTGTATTACTATTTGTGTTACTATTTGTATGTTATACTGTTTGTTAATTTACGATGTATATATTTTTTACAGTTGTAAATTTTTAATAAATTGATATTAAAACAAAAAAAAATGTTATTTACTAATTTTTTTAATTATATTTAAGTAATATGTGAGTGTATATACACATAACTATTAATTAAGAACTATTTCTTTATTTTATAAATTTCGCATTCGAAAATTAATTCGAAGATTAATTACCCGGTTTTAGAAAAATGAAACATGTTTTTACTTTTTCTGCTAGTTTATATTTTAAATTAACATATTTACTTTGAACAAATCCTCCGTAAAATTAATCGCTCAATGCAGTAAATAATAATAATGCACATCTTTATAAGTAAAATGTTTTAAAGTCTGAGGTTGACGACCGAAGCAACGTACATACTGTTGAGCACCTACTTGCTGAGTACATTACTTGAATGTTAATTGTGGTCACAGTCTGTTTGGTTGTAGTCATAGATCGTTCTCAATGTGTTCTACTGCGTTCTAACATTTTGTATATAGATCAATTATGATGAGTTGTAGATTCACCTACACAATTAAGACCTAGAGTGTTCGAATGCCAAAAACGTGTTAAAAATACTCATAAGTCAAACATTAATCTTCATAATTAAACAGTAATTATTTTCGAATGCCAGATAACATCATCCCTTTTTACATTTTGACATAGGTATGTCTTTTGTTTGGAGGTGCATAGTTTTACTTACGAGTTTTAACCCTCAAAAATGTTACATTTTGAGTTACTCTATCTCTGTTGGTGTTCTCTGTTGGTGCTCGACAATTTTTCGATAGTTTCCGTAACAGAAATTGAATAGAGAATATTTTTTGATATCACATTTGCCGCTGGGACCTACTGTTCAGGAGCTATATTGGTTTGAATAAATAAGGTTACGTTTTGCCTACATTTTTTTAGGTGTTGGGTTTTTTTTTGACTCGCTCTAGCTCTGTTGGAGTTGCTTGAATCGAAATTTTGAAGGCAGTTTCCTTTTTGGATGTTGTATATATCCACGATCTATTGATTTTTCCAGTGAGGTACATATTTTATTGTTTATTTTTGATACTGTTCAAACCGATAAAAAAAATGGCGATATAATTATTGTTTTTTATTTCCTCAAAACGATAGCATTGTTCTGGTATATAGTTTAAGATTTAGGCCATGTTCAAATCCAGTGCTGCCCCGATCTCAGTTACATAACTTAAAAACATGATTAACCCGATCAAGTTACCTCACTTAGACACTTTTTTTTTAAGGCTCACATTACTGACTGTGTCATAAATATTTGCCAAATATTTAGTTATTAGAACTTCCATTATTTTTCCTTTTTCAATAAGTTTTGTCCAGTTGATTATTTATAGTTTTCTTTAATTCAAATTATCTTAATCTTTGGGGAGATTTGGTTGCTCCGTGGGTAATGCACGGAACTATCTCCTTAGCCCAGATTTGAGTCCGGCTGTGGTAGATAATTATTTATTCTGTCATATCAGCTGGTCGGAAGTCCTTTTAGGGCTCACCCAGTCTCTCTAAAGTGGGTGGTTACCCTTTATTCCGAGAAAAACCTGGCGATTTAGCATGATCCTGATAACCTTTTTTAATAACCGATGGCAAAAACAGTAGATCTTTACCGAAATACTGAACCCAAGACCCTTCATGAGTTGTAGAACTCCTGTTTTTTTTTTTGTTTTTTTTTAATATTGATTGCTTTTTTAGCAATATTTTCAGGAACTGTGCTATGAAGGCCTACTAGTTGCAAGTACGAAATTAGGATGTTCATCCAAGGAGCCGTAGTTTTTTTTTGTTTTTTTTTGATAAATTAAAGCAATGAACGCTTATATATACGTTTTCTTGTGAATTTTAGATATTAGGTATCAACAGAAAGCTAATTTTTTTCTCTTTGTTCTGATCTAATGGACTTTATTGTGAAGTTATTACAGAGATGAATACAAATAGGTGAATCATGGTGAGAAATTGTTTTTTTCCTAAAAATAGATTTTTGCACTTTACCGACTATTCACAAGTGCCATAAGATATTTTAACGACTATTTTATTTATTGTTAGTGATTTTCATTAATTGTCAGCTAGGTTTTAAGATCATTTCATATTTATAATTCAAACCAAATATTGATATTTTTATTGGTAAATTATTCTAAATATAGCTCTACGAAATTTCGAATATGTAACATACGATTTATTAAAATACCAATAGTAACTGTATTCAACATATTACTGAAAAGGGCCTGGATGAGAGATCTAAATTTAAAAAAAAGTTGAAGACAAGGTTTCATTATTATTTTCGCATATTATGTGACAATATCTAATCAAAACCTAATGATAAAGAGTTAGAATATAAATCTAAAATCTTGCTTAGTGGAGTTCCCAAATTCTCAAGACTCACAAATATAAAATTTCTTCCTGTTCTTGGTCTCAACTTCGTGGTGAATAGCAACCTGTTCAGTTCCTCCTCAGTCAGCAGTTCGTATCCTCAAGTTCCGGGAGGGTTCCTGACTCGACGGGAGTCCTTGCCTGAAGACAAAGACCTCTTCAAGAAATAAAGGCCGTCAAGAACATCCGGGAACGGTCTACAGCTGCCGTCGGCCTTTTCAGTTGTTCGCTAATGAACTAAAATAAGTGCAAGTATTGCAAGTTTCTATCTCCACACGAATGTTGACGTCACTAGAAATCTTATATCCAACTATTCAATGTTTATATCTATAACGTCTCTTGATTATTTTATAGGAAAAGTTTATAATTATTAAATAATGATATTTGAGACCTTAAATTTACTACATTGAAAAAAGATGTTTTTACAACGGCGACAATAGCTACCGTTTTTTAAGGAAAATATTTGTTTATTATTTTGTTCTATAATATTTAGTTTATTAGACTAGACTAAGACTAGCTTAAAATGTTAAACACAAGTGTAGTAATAGGTTTGATTCTGGCTTCCCCAGGCTGAGTGTTTTTGCATTGTACATAAAGTTTTTTTTTTTTTTTATATATATATCAATTTATTGAAATAAATAACTGTACGAATTTGTACATTAAGTTAATGAGCTGATAACGATTACAATGGCATGTCAAAACTTGAAAAAAACTACTCATCAGTAGCACTTCAATAAAAAATCTACACTAGAAGATCTCTAGGCCATCTTCTTTTCAGACCCCTCAGAGGATTATCGGGAATGGAGTGGGAAGCAAGTTGAGAAACTAATGGATATGAGTGGTTAAGGAGCTTATGATGAAAGGATAGGTATCTGGTTTGGGCTAACTCAGCAACATATGGAACGTTAAGGTCTTTATGGATAAGTTTATTGGTGACAAAGTAAGGGGCATTTAGGATTTTTCGAAGGATATTGGATTGTAAGGATTTTGGATACGAGATGAATTGGATGGTTTAGTAGAACCCCAAAGCTCAACGCCGTACGTCCAAATAGGTCTAATCACAGTCATATAAATAACAATTTTTTAATGAATTGGGAGCTTTGATCGTTTGTCTGGTAAATGTTGAAGTAGTCTGTAACGACGAGCAGTTTCTTGTCGATTTAGTCTTTACGTGTAGCATGAATGTATCTTAAATTTTTTTCTATTTTAATTTTTGTCAATTAATTTTTATTATTACATTTAATTTTTTATGATTGTAAGTATCTATTAGTTTTATTTTTACCTCTTATTATTATTAATTATGTATGCATGAGAACTTATTTATATGGTACTAATGAATTCATCATTAGTTACTTATTGCTCTAAACTGATGCAGATTTTACATATATTTCAATATATGTTTTAAATTTTTTAAAATTATTTTTAGTTCTACAGACACTCTAATCATCAACATTTTGATGTGCTGATTATAATCATAATAAAAAGACAAGTGCTGATTATAATAAAAAGACAAGAAATCAAATGTATGGTGGTACTCACAAGGGAAAAGTAGAAACAAACAAATGAGTTGTTCAATATCAAAATCCTTTAAGTCCACATTTTTCGAAAAATATGTAAATTGTAAAGCGCTTTTCTGTATGACTTAAAGGCAATAGATTAAAAACCACTATTCCCCTAAAAAATTTAATCTTAGTCGTCCTTTATCGTATAGTTTTTTTTTTACAAAATAGGTTATGTACAGACTCGCAGTTTTCAGTTAATTCTTGAGAAGGAAGAATAGAAGAATCAATACAATTAGAATTTATGCATTAATCGTCATTTTTATTGAAATTATTTTTATTTGAAAACTACTTACAAATGTTAAACATTTGAAAACACTAGCACTTTGCTACATAGATCAATTACATGAAGTGTATTTCGTATATATAATCAATAATAAATAAAAGAGTTATGGAAACTCAATAAAGAGCAAAAAAAAATTACAGAATAATTAATTTTTGGGACGACTTTCAAAACAAAACCCGTTATGTCCTACTCAAAATGGAAATTTTTTGCTTACGCAGTCATGCATTTAATTTGAAAATTCACAAGTATAAAACCTACACAACAGAATATTGAATATAGGTTTGAAGCGTAATCAAATTTTTCATCTGTCAAGAAATTATTTTTTGGTCGTGTAAAATTTTGAATAATGGACAAAACCGGGTTTGATTCAAAACGACTTAAATATAACTTGTAGAGGCAGATTGTTTAGGAGTGAGATGATTATGCTTTTATTGATTTGAACATGAGTTTATTTCTTGTCTTACAATTTTACGTTAAATAAATATACTCCGTTCATCTTGTTGCCGGTGTTTTGAATGTTTGTTTTTTGTACTGCAGATGAATGTATAACGTTTGAAACTTTTCTTCTAATAAACTAAACATCAGAAAAGCTACAATTAGTTCATCAATCCCTGATTTTATTCATCCCTCTTTACTATCGTGCGTATCTCAACTGTTTACGGTATTCTCCGCCACCAATCATTCCTTCTTTCATGCAATCGACATAATTTAAAACTATTTTGTGTTCATTGTGATGCTTTTAACCGACTTTTTTTCTCCGTTAAGTCATATTTTAACTTTCCTATATAGCATTGTTAACATATTTTTTAGGATTATTATAAATGGTATAGCATTTAATGAATATTTATTGATTTTTTTTTTTTCATCAACATAGTTGTTAAATAATAAAATATACTCCTGAAGGAAATGATACGGAAGATTTTACAATTTATATTATTTTACCGGGTATGAATCAATGAATAATCTGGTGATTATAAGAAATTTAACTATTGTTTCTCTACTATTTCCTACTTAATTTTAATTATCAGCACATAGGGAAATAGGCAACTTGTGACTAACAGCTGCTGTATTGCTCCTTATCTCTTACTGCGTTATCTTAGGCGGACCCTCTCTAGAAATGTCTGAGTAATGTTTGCATAGGAAACGCGTGTAGGAAAACTTTAACTGTACTAGTATTGATAAATGGCTATTTAATAAATTATGATTATTTATATATGTTTACTTAAATGATCAGTAAGTGAAAATCGTGATAAGTAAGTTTATGAAAAAATTTAATGATGTAAACGAAAATTCCCCCCCTCTCTCTCTCGATATCTAGATATCGGTTTAGAACTATATTGGTTTTGAATGTTTTACTATTATTATATATAGTATATGTATAATATATTTAAGGGGTCCACTTACTTGATAAAATAAGAAAAGCGAGATTACAATCTTACAAACTGAACCTCTTATTATCTGCTACAAATTTAGCTTTACGTTTAAAATTAATTATATATAAATGTGTAATCCGACCAACCTTGCTGTATGGAGCACCATTATTTTCATCGTTTGGGAAAAGTACAAATTACAAACTCCAATCATTTCAAAATGGTATAATGAGAAAAAATTATAAAAGGTACTACAATGCAAAGAGCCAAAAGTACGAATATACATGAGGAATTAAAATTTATATTTCCTTTGATAGTTGAGTGAGGAATTAAAAGTTAAAAAAAATTAAGGAGTTTTTGGCCGATAGAAAAGAAATATTTTTCGATACCTTAAAAAATATTTCAAATCCTCTCTACAGCAAAATTTCACCCCCAGAAGAACCAAATCGATGTAACTAAATTATTTTTAATTTTAAATTATAGATATAAGTTATTTAGTGTGTGTACACATAAATAAACGGTGAGCCCCATCACCTAATTATTACTTTAACTATATTAATTAATAACAAAATTATGATAATCTATCTTTAACTCCTTAAAATGCTAGAAAGCAGTAACAGGAAATTTTTAAAAACGTTATATAAGGTTATTACAAAAAAAAATGGGGCTATGGAAAAAAATAATATTATTATTAATCTTTTTATTGAGAAAGTATTGTAATCTGTCTCAAAGTGGGTAATAAGTAATGAATCCATTCACACAATATGCACGATAAGAAATAAATGAAAAGAAGAAGAAAAAAATTAGTAAAGAACCTCATAATATTTAATACAAAAAAATGAAGTTTGAAAAAAATATATAAATAAATAAAGAACCTCAAACCAGTAATAAAAAAAAATTAATCAATAAAACATATAGGATTTTTTTTTTTCATTTATTGAAATTCACTACCGCACAAAATATATACATCTAATAAATGTGTTCATAACAATTACAATGACATGTAAAAACTTGAAACGAACTACTCATCAGTAGCACTTCAGCTAAAATTCTACACTAGAAGGTCTCTAGGCCATCTTCTTTTCAGATGCCTCTGTGGATTATCGGGAATGGAGAGAGAAGCAAGTTGAGAAACTTACGGATTTGAGTGGTTATGGAGCTTACTATGAAAGGATAGGTATCTGGTGAGGGCTACCAGCAACATATGGAACAATAAGGTCTTTATGGATTAGTCTATTGGTGACAAAGTAAGGGGCAAACTCATATTATAAATAAGGAGCACTGAGGATTTTTCGAAGGATTTTGGATTGTAAGGATTGAATACGAGATGAATTGGATGGTTTAGTGGAGCCCTTTTATAGGATATAAAAAACAATAATAATACTAAAAATAAAAAATAAATTAAATAAACAATCCATTTATTCTTTATTTACATTATACATATATGTATTACATTAAAGTTTTCTGAAATGTTAATTAAAGTAATACTGTATGTTAACGTTATCTTCTAAAAACATATCATTGAATTCCTACCATTTATTGAAGCAAGTTTCTTTTCAATATATAATTTATGCATGATAAAAATCATAAATTAAATATTTATTTATCTATTACATTGTTTTGTTGGAAATTATACAATGAAAGTTGGCAACAACATATAAATTTTTTCTTGAGCTTAATTTAGTAGAAGGTTTTGGTGAATGTGGGATTATGTTATATCAAAAACAATTTTGAGTAATTTATGTTAACATTTTTTTTTTTACGTTTTCCTTATGTAGGAAAATGCTACATGGCCCCTTCATCTTCTTCATAACTCTTTTTCTATTTAATTTGTAATAATCTGATTTTTCTAGCTGACATTTTTGCACATAAATTCTTCATCCAATGAACTAGATTATATGTTTTAAAAATTTTTGACATAGCACCCTTCATCCACTAAACACTTCAATTCAAATATTAATCCAACATGCAATATTAAACACTTCAACATTCGAGGATATTCTCTTAACTTTACAGAAAATTGGCCGGATCGCCTTATGTTAATAAGTATTAATTATTATTTATGAACTTAAATAAATAAATGTAGCTGCAGAAATTAACAAAGCTAATAATTGAACAGAAAAATAAAGAATTATTATACTGTTTCACATTAAATTACCGTTTTATTTCACTACAAGTATGATCTCTCTGGTTGTTTACAAATAAAATGTTTACTATCTATAATTATCTGTTATTAATACACAATTGATTGTTGGTATTTGTTTTCTCCACATTCATTTCTCACATTTATGTACAATTTCAAATATTGATGGTTAAATCTTTTCGTGTGGTATTTGTTGTGAGCAGGCTGATGGAATTGACACTGCATTCAGGGAAGGAAGTTCAAACGAACAAAACATTCGTGTCGGTTTGAAAAGTTTTTAGTCGGAGAAAGCATCTAAAAATCGTTCCCGATGAAGACCACTATCAATTGATAAAGAAAAAACTCACAAATCGTATTTCTATTACATTTACCGAAATATAGTGTCATGCTAAAAATTCCACCCAACGTTTAAGTTTTATGTAGGTGTTTATATGTTATTTAACCAGGGCATATAAAACGTATTAAAATTATTAAACGTGTAATTAAATAATACAAGTCATATTATAAAAAATTAGCAAACCATTAGAAATGTACAAAATTTTCAATTAATAAGAGTAGTATCTGCCCCTTTGCTTTCATTACCTTTTTCATTTGATGGGGTATAGGTATATTGTGATTTTGAATAAATTGTTAAGGGGTATGCCCTTTATAAAGCAAAACTGTAATAAATCATATTAATTTAAAATTTCTTATCTCTAATTTTTTGTAATACTATTTCAGCTTAATTAGTTAATATTTTTAAAAATCCTAAATCAGTTCATATGCCAGGGTTTTAAGTTACGGGCTTTTAAACACTTAAATAAGAATGAAACTTAAAGCCGAGAAGATGTAGAAAAACAAAAACAAAACAAGAGGTGAGATTTTTTGTATGCCATTATAATTTATGATAAATAATCCGCACTTACAAATCAGCAGTGGCCTTTTTCTCTTCCATGGGAACACAAAACTTCACTTTTTAAGGCTGACTTGATAAATTAAATAACTATACTATAGTTATCTCCCGCAAAATTTCGTCTTTTTAGAAATCAGCAAAATATTTTCGCTGGGATTTTTTCTGAAAATGATATTCGTATAAAAACGTTTTCTTCCTTTATAGTTCTCAGAGTTTTGCATTTTCCTTTCTACAATTAAAAATTTGGTTTTACGTTATAAGTGTGTAGAAAATAAAAGTTAGATATTTTGTAGTATTTATAGTTAAATGGTATGGTATGAAAATGGATATGTGTTGCGAAACAACTTTATACTAGCTAGAGTATCGATCTACTCTCTGAGTCACTGTTTGGGAAATACCAAAATTTATGTCATTAGTCATCGGGAAATTTTTCTATCTTTTTCTAGAAACCTTTTTGGCAGCGCTTAGATAAAATGTAATGCCTATGCGTTAGTAATCGATTTTCTGCTCTTATTATATATCGATTCTGACTATTAAGGTCAGGAGAAGAATTATTTAGTTTTATTGACTTTTTATCTTAATCGAACGGCCTACTTTGGTAGGACATTCGCTCTGTGTACGTGCATGATTGCTTATTTTATCAAGTATATTTCTTGTATTAAAAGAGTACTCTGAAATTTTTCGAAAATTTATGAATTGGTTAATAATTGTTCTGCTTCTGCCGGACTATTCGTCATAATTCGCTGAAAACTTGCTTGAAAAATTGAATTTTAATGTAAGAACTATTTTGATAATTTTAAAAACTCGGAAGGCAGTTGTCAAGCTTGTTGATTTGTCTAGAAATTAAGCATTCCTGTATCCTCTGCAATTCTGGAGGGTTTAAATTCAATTGGATATTTACCTTAAACTTTAAAACTTTTTTTTATAATTGTTTCTTGATATTTACAACTTACAAGAGAAGTTCTCTTGGCCATCTTCTATTGAGACTTTTCGGGAATCGAGTGGGAACAAGTTGAGAGGATTGTGGATTTGAGTGGTTATGCAGTTTACTATGAAAGGATATGTATCTGGTTTCTGCAACAATGTATCAATATTCAGCAACATATCGAACATAGAGGTGTTTGTGGATAGGTTTATTAGTTACAAAGTAGGAACTATCCCCCTCTGATTGGAATAGTTTGGTATCTTGTAGAATTATCCCCCCTTAATTTCCTGTCCTAGTTTGAGAACTTAAGGAAGTTGAGTACCAATAAAATAAAAGAGTTAAATTTTTTTTTTTTTTTTTTTTTTTTTTCGATTTTGGCCGTCTAGGGACCGCGTCAAACAACTACTGTACGATATACATTTCTTCTGTTGCGTTCATCCTCCTTACTCTTCTGCCAATACTTCTTCATCCTCTGTCTATGCGGCTCCCTTCGGTGCTCTGTCCACACTGCTCCTCCAGTTCTTCTCTTCTTCATTTCAAATCCCAAGTGTTGAATTTTGTCTCTCATCAGGTCTCTGTTTGTTACATCTTCCTGTCTAATACCCATCTCCTCTAAGTCTAAAATTGTTTAATATATATATATATATATATATATATATATATATATATATATATATATATATATATATATTGTGTGTGTGTATTGTTATACATTGAATATATAATTTTTTTTCTGATTAATTAATTAATATGTGGAAGTATAAATTACTAATTTTTTTGTAATCTCTATTGACCTTCTTGCTTTGTAACACTATACCCCCTCAAGTAGAACACTGTCACAAATATTTCTTCACAATTTTCAAAGATTATTGCTGGCCAGCTGTTTTGGTAACTAGAAGATAATATCTCAATGTTGTAACAAACATCTACAGTCGACGCAAGATGTAATCTTTTCTTTCGAAAGTAGTCGTTTAGTAAATTTCTATAGCATTAGAGGCCATCATGTCCTCATGTTTGCCATCAGAATTGTCTTCATCGATGGATTTTTCTTGGTCATGAAGTAAACGATATATATAATTGATTTATCTGATTCAATTAATCTATATTTATATTTCCACAAGCAGGAACTATTTTTATGGTGTTCCATGCATTCTGTACATTGTTTATTTTTTACCAAAAGAATATAATAAAAAATAATGTTTGAAAAAGAAAAATGTAACTCGCAAATCAGGAAATCTAAGATTAGGATTTAAATAAAAGATTCCCTGTGTTTTAACTCTTATCGGTTTATTTTTTGGGGGTAGGCCAACACCACAGGTCACTCAGGCACCTTGATATGTAACATTACATTGCACAGGGACGTATATATGCCTACCATCAAATAATATATACCGTCTTACTACTAAAGATTTGACAGCAGACTTCCAGATCATCCCAATAAACTCATACAAGACATGTCCACAACCTTAGAAGGTTGAAAAGGTGCTGGATGAGAGATCTCCTCGATTAAGTTAGAAGATGATTAGCTTGAGAGATTGGGTGCTACTTGGCGATATCCCTCATCATACTCGTTCGCATAAATCCTTTTTTTTTTTGAGCAGTTGTGAATTTTATCAATAAAAAATTATTAAGAAAAATGCATCTAAACCTAAGTTACTGTTCAATATAATGATGAAGCTGCAGGTCTTACTATTGTCACTCTCAGCTCCAATTTCCCCAAGTCTTATTTTTAAGTACTCGAGTTGAAGAACAATTACGATTTGGCCTAGATCCACCGACCATGGCTGATCAGTTTTAGCAGGCCGTCTACTTTAACGAAACATCGTATCACATGACGGTTCTTTGATTTTAAGGAAAGATGGCTTTTGGGGGTCCTTGCGCTTGTCACTGACATTGGTGTTAGTGGCGACTGAGTAACGATACATAGACCGTAAGAACTCAATAGTTTTGAAGCTGATTGATTATTTCTGTAACTAAATATATTTTTGTATAATTTATGTTTGTATTATTATATTGCGTTTTTTTTTTAAGAGGTTAGGAGAAGATAAGTCGATATTTGAGACTCTTTTGCTGCCCATTTTGTCTCACCTAGATTTTTCCTTCACCGTTTGAAAACTTATTCGCTCTTCTTTCACCCACTGCTTGTTGTTAAAACAAATTGTTAAAGCGCAATATCTATTGATCTCCCGATCCTGTATCAACAATCTTTTTACTATATCGAAATACAAACCGTTCCCCTGTCCCGCGTTTATTTACAAATTTATACAGAGCCTCAGCCAACCCGTGCAGAACTCTGAGGACCGTTATCCATTCCAATACTTTCTCTTCGGCGCCGGTTGTCAGCTGCAGAGGAACTCTTTTACTTTCTGGTCCAGATTACACTGTCAGCATTGATGGGTAATTATACAGAGAGTCAATAAATAAATGTGAATATATTAGTAAATAAGTATTTATCAATCTATCTCAATCAGAATCTTTCCTATAACTTTTTATAGGGTAACACTCCATTTTTTCTTTATATAGTCCAGTCAATGATTGCTGAAATGAGAGGTGTAGAGTGCATGGAATATTATATTATAACTACTATAATAGTTAGTAGTTAAAAGGTAAACACACTAAAAGTCCCCGCCCCTAGGGGTTGAGTTAACGATGGGGGGAGGGGAGAAAGTCCCATTTTTGGGTTTTCTGATTATATCTGGAAAACTTTGGACTCTAGGAAATATGTTTCAAATCAAATTAAAGCTAATTAAGTTTCCTTTAATATTGGTTTTATAGAAATTTGTCGAAATTTCAACGGTTTTTGACATATTCGTTATTAAAAATCGTTAATTTTCGAAAACAAAATAATTTTTACCTCGCTTATTGTTAAACATTTGCTTCAAATGCATATATGAAATAAAAGTAAATGTAATGCTCTACAACTTTGATTCTAACATTTTTTCTGATAAACGATCGTGGAAGGCACTAGAAGCATATGATGACAAAAAGAGGTGAAAATTCTTTCTTTTTTTTTCGAAAATTACCGATTTTAAATAACGTATATCTTGGCAACCGTTGGAAGTTCGACAAATATGAATAGAAACAATTTTATAGGGAATTTCATTAGCTTTAATTTTGATTTGAACCATATTTTTCTGGAGTCCACTGTTGTGAGATATAATAAAAAAACTCCCCTAAACTTAGTTCACCTCGCAGGGGTACTTTTTGTATGTTCACCTTCTAAATACCCTAAGTATGTTTATATTTCATGCACTTTACAGTATGTTTATTGACTGGACTATATAGGGTCGAGGTTGTTGGATGTCTTCACCCCTTGTATTTCATTTTAGGGAGTTTTATAGTAGACGATTGTTTTCTATAAAGGAAGAATTCTGTGAATTAAAGATTTATAGGTTTCATGGATTAGGTTTTATACGTCATAGACTCTAGCATTATATTAGTTGATTAATTAAAATTTCCGTTGTATATATGTATATACCTACATCCGTTTAAGAAAATTTTACATATAGGCCTTGAACGACTGCTATTGAGTCGACCAAATCCTAATTACCAAAACTACTGTGTGCTGAAAACTGTTCACTCTAGAATCTGATTTACTCTTTTCATCAATTTTTCATGCTCTCATCGCGTACTTCTGGTTTTTTTTTTAATTCGTACTGTCGAACTAACATCTATCGCTCCTCAAAATAATTTTATATACAGCTTTAATAACTATTAGGTCAATAAGATTCGATACCGACACTACCTACAACACAACCCTCATCGAAGTCTTTCGTTCAATGGCGTTTGTTTATTGCGGCTTAACGTACTTATGTACTCCAACTAGGACAAGAAGGACAGGTAGGAAGATTCTAGATTCATTTCATGGTTCCGCCTCGAAATAAATTTTGACACGCCCAGATGGAAATCGAATCCACGACCTTCAGTACTGAGCGCGCTGAGATCCTCGCCCCAACTCGCTCGGCCATCGAGTTCTCCATGGTAATCATTTATATATTTTGATTACATGTATATGATACATGTATCTTTATCATGGATACTGTTTGTTGTATGATTTCGTTATTTTATCTGTATTTGGAAATGATCTAGGCAATTCATTTTCTAGAACTATGAGTTGTTCTAAACAAAGGTTGTTCATGCAGAATGGTTGTATAAATAAAGGAAAAAGTTCTTGATATTATGATGTTTGTGATTATGATGTTCTTCAAAATGAAGAATTGGTTGGTTTTTCTAAGATCCTCTAGGCTCCCATTTAGCTTTCTTCGCATCTCAGTCGGGAAGGGTCAGATTATTGCTCATGGCTCCAAAAACTTATTCGAAGCTTGTGTCCTGCTCAGCTTCCCCGCACTCGCAGAGAAATTTTCGATTACTAGCGTTTGTATGAGAATTATTATCTGTGTTTAGTTCAGTTCCCCCCTTTCCAGCAAGCTCCGAATTTTACTTATAAAATAAATTTTATTACTAATTTATATTCAGTACATAAATTCATATACTCATTGTTATCCTATATATTATTATAATCTGCTATTACATTTCAATTGAAATAAATTGATCATATAAACTTTATGGTCATAAAACGTGACGGTAATGCCTTGCATTCTCGTCTCTG
Source organism: Euschistus heros (assembly GCA_003667255.2). NCBI lineage: Eukaryota > Metazoa > Arthropoda > Insecta > Hemiptera > Pentatomidae > Euschistus > Euschistus heros. The sequence goes on along the minus strand of RCWM02000044.1, from coordinate 3,646,561 downwards.
CCGAGGCCAAGGTCGCTTAGATTAGTGTCCATTGGTGACCACTTGAGGTAATGCTCGGATCGATTTGTTTTTGTTGTACTATGCAGTTTGTATGTACGATTGATTTCTTTGGTATTAATAGAATGTCTGATTTTAAATTAAGAATTAAATGCAATTTTGTAATGTAGTTAATCTATAAGTCCGTACCCAGTGCTCTGTTACGAAGGTGCCCTAGTCATCGTGAAATTAGTCGCAATTAGTGAAATTAGTGACGTTGGAGATGATTGGAGTTGGATAATATTTTCAGACGGCAGTAGTTTTCCATAAAGTTTATTTTCTAAGCTTCAGGTTGGTGCATTACTCAACCTACACTGTTGAATCTTTGAACGACTAAATGATTGCTCGATGCTTAAATCATAGGGAATGTTCAATCTTTTTGTGTAATTCACGTATAATTATCTCTAGTATTCATGTATAAAGCGCATACTTTCCATACTCCTTCATAGCTTTTACTTCTTCTTGAGTAAACAGGATTCCTCCACTTTCTGGAAAGATTTTACGACTTTATCTCATCAAGAATCATCTGAGATGATATAGTCCTGCTTCTTCAAATTTCAGATGTTTTTTATGATAGATCCATCAACGTTCTAAGAAGGCGATCTTGCCTTATTCTGGGCTTGTTTTTTTCCATTTCTTTACTTCAAATGTGTTTTCTTTTAGCACTGTTCATTTATACAAAATCCTCGAATAAATAAAACTAATTTCCTTAATTTTCATAATTTAACTTTTTTTTTTTTTTTTTTTTTTTTTTTTTTTTTTTTTTTTTTTTTTTTTTTTTTTTTTTTTTTTTACAATTTATTGAAATTTACAACGGTACAACATACATGAAGTAAATGTGTAAAAAACGCTTACAATAACATGGTAAAACTTGACAAGAATTACTTATCAGTAGCACTCCAATAAAAATCTATACAAGAAGATCTCTAGGCCATCTTCTTTTCAGACGCCTCGGAGGATTATCGGGAATGGAAAGGGAAGAAAGTTGAGAAACTAGTCGATTTGAGTGGTTATGGAGCTTACTATGAAAGGATTGGTATTTGGTTTGGGCTAAATCAGCAACATATGGGACATTAGGATCTTTATGGATAAGTTTATTGGTGACAAAGTAAGGAGCATTGAGGATTTTTTGAAGGATTTTGGATTGTAAGGATTGGATACGGGATAAATTGGATGGTTTAGTAGGCCCCACAGCTCAACTTCGTAAGTCCATATTGGTCTAATCAGTGTCATGTAAATGAGTCTTTTGTAATTAATTGGAAGCTTTGAACGTTTGTCCAGTTAGTGTTAAATTGTCAGTAACGACGAGCTGTTTCTTGTCGTTTTAGTCTTGTATGTGGATTCCAAGTAAGACGTTTGTCCAAGTGGAGTCCTAGGTAGCGGATCTGTTCAACTGGGATTAGTGGAATATCATTAAAGGGTACTGTAGGTTTACGACGAATCATAAAATTTAAATATCAATTTGACACCTTGTTGAATTTATTGGTTATTTTCATTTTAATGGATAGCGAAGTTGATTGTTTTTTTTATAGATGGGGACTATTAATTTAAAAAAATATTAATTCAGAATTTATTTAAAATAAAAAATTTTAAATGTAAAAATCATTTTCACATTTTTACCACATTTAGGAAAGCTCTGCGTTCACTATCCAGCCTCTACGGCCTTCTTCCCAACCAAACATTTCTTCATAATTCTCAAGAATAATTAATTGAAATTTTACAACCATTAAAAGGGTATACACCTAGGACTCCAGTTATTAACTGTTGTTAATATTTAACAATAAGTTGTTTTTTTTTTGTTTTGTTTTTTTTAAGTTAAACCTTGTTATTTTAATTTTTTTTATTTAGCTTGTTTGCGTTGAAGTACTACTGCAAATCCTTTTTACGCATTTTATATAAAATAGGATATCTTTCTTATATCTACGATTTCTTTGAAATATATTTCATTCTATTTTGAAAAGAAAAATATATATATATTTTTTATTTAAAAGTTAGTACCATTTTTATTAAATATGTTGACATAAGGTTTTTTTAAATTTATAAAATTTATGTTTTGTTTCAGGTAAGTGTCTGCCTACTCTACAGCCTTTATACAATGACTAGTTTGTCGGTAAGTTTTTTTAATACTTTAAGCAACTTCAACTATTTTTCTTTTAATGAACACCAGACCGTCAGTTTATTATTAGCTAAGTAGTGGAGTTGATTGCAAAAAGACTACCTTAGATCATTAGAGTGATTATTTCTGTTAATTGTAAAACCCATACCAAAAAAAAAAAAGAAAAAAAGGGGATATTTTTTGTTCTGCTGTTTGATTTAGGTATTTTGTTGAAATACTGAAAGTGGTTAGTTTATTTACTAGCATTGGATAAAGTTCCTCTGGTTATTCATTTTATTTGATTGTATATTCATATATTTTTAGAAATAGATTTTTTTTAAGTCCAAAATTAAAGACGGAATTCTTAACTAGTCCAATTTAAATTATGTAACACGCATCTGCAACTCCGTGTGTGTCATCTGACAGGTGTGTGTGTCAACTTACTCAGTATGTACAGAGCAAAAAATGTACAATGTACTCTTTTCCTATCATATAAATTTTGTCTACTCATCAAAAATTACAGATAATAATAATTTAAATCATATATTTATAAAATCATTAATTCCTTCTTTTTCTTAATTAATTAGGTTTACAACTGTCAACGAAAAAATAAAAAGGAATCAGTCAGCGAATGTGAAAGTAATAAAAGTAAATCAATTTTAGAATAAGTATAATGAGAATAGTTTCGAGATCTCTCATCCAGCTCCTTTCCATTCTTCTATGGACATTTTCGGCCATGATTGTTTTAGACTTGTATTGTTCAAGTGTTTTGGAATGGCACTTTTAAGTAATTTCGTATGTGTTCTTTGATGGTAGCAAATTGTTGTTAGCAATTTCAGATAGTTTCTGTATACGAGTCTTTAAGCAGTTCAGTATATTTGTGTTATTTTTTTTTTTTAATTTTGCTATTTATTTCTTGTTTTAATACATTAATACAGTTAGGAATGTTAAATCTGAATCGGCAAGACGTTGACCATGAGTGGCGAATAGTTTGTTTGGAATTTTCCTGGTTATATTTTTTTTTAATCATTTTATTTGAATTTTTATTCCTTTTTTGTGCTTAAAAAATACTTTTGATTAAAGTTTAAAAAATAACTTGATACTGAAAATATATTCAAATATGATGCATACATAAAATGTAATATATGTCAGTGCTTTTTTAATCCTCTTTGTTTTTATTTTCAGAAAATTTTAAATACGTGTATTTTTATCTGTCCAGTCAGCGATTTAAATATAGTAGCATGCTTAATAATTTATGATTTCTAAATACTAAAACTATTAGTTATGATAACGATCCTGTTGGTGGATACATTTAAGACTATTGAATAAATCCGCGAGTAATATATTATTTTAATACTATATAATGTATTCGAATATAGCAGTCGGACTTCGCAGTTGGTCCGTAGCAGACGCAATGTAGAGCGCGACATCTGCCGCCGGTGGAGCGTTGAACCTCATTTGCATAATTAGCAACAGAATGTCAATCAACCTTCAAAGGAAAATAATCTACTACAGTAAATATCCTTTAAATGTGAGGTTATTTGTAGTCCTACACATCAATATTTTTCTCAAGGTTTTAATATTTTTTACAGTATTCGTCCTTAGAGCCAATCTTTTACTTATTTTTAATTTTTATCATTAGGTTTTATTGGTATGTTTCTATTGTTATCACTAACCAAGAAAACTTCTGAACCAATCTGTACCAAAGTTTAACCAGATTATCTATATTGTTCCAGAAAGATATAGCAATAATAAAATATACTGATTATATAATATAATTTGTTAATATAAAAAAGCGATGATATGTGGTTTAACAGAGCAGTTAGAAGATTGAACGAAAAGTAGCAAGGGCCATTCTGCATGAGAGGTTACAAAGATACGGTTTTTTATGTAGAGCTTGAATTTGATGATAAAATTTTCAAAATATTTTTTTAAATTATTAAATATACTAAAGAGGTAGGTTTTTATTCTTGAAACATTCTTGAAAAAGTCAGGAATAAGCCGGGAATTACGTTAACCTAAATTGGTTCACACCATGTTTATAGTAGTGACTTTGATAGCTAAATGAGTTCATAGTAAACATTTATCTGTGTGCCCTTACCTTATACCAGCAATCAATTCGATTTGATCATAAATTAAGCATTACCTAATATTTTCCCATTTACAAAATATTTAGTCATTTTAAAAAAATAAAGTGAATGTTGTATAAATATTTACTTCAAACTGACACAAGGGTGTACGAATATATCAGCCATAATATAAGGTTGTCATAACAGCCCCTTTGCTGGAACCATGAGCTACAACAGCGAAATTTACAATATGATCTACTATTGACCATTAATCCTCAACTTACAAATTTTAGTTTCCAATAAATAATTGTATTCATGTATTAGTTATCTTGCTTTTGGCCTTCTATCTGGTCAATTATAGTATTAATAGTTTAGCACTTTTTTTTTCTGTTACGTGCTTCGTTATTCTTTTTTTAAATTTTTATTGACCAATAGCTATTACCCAATAGCCCTGCGGTATACCTCTACTTCGCCTTCAGTTAGAGCTATCAACTAGGAACTGATAACTCTAGATAAACGCAAGGGTATGGCGACAAGTAGTGCTGAGTGTTGTGTAGTGCGCTATGGGTGTCCTCTACAGGTCCCGCCTCCTGGCTAGGGCTGGCCACACTCTTCTGTATGTTATTTTATCATTATTTAAATAATTTATTACCGATAGCTATTAAAAATTTAAATCATGAAGACAGTGATGAAAATAGGTTTTTAAATCGATAAAGACTGTCTCCTGTTCATTGATTTCTTTATGTCTGCTATTATTGTACCAAATGTTGAGGAGAAAAGAAAGATATTGCAACCAGTGTTCCGAGAAACAGACGCAATTTGCATGTTATTTAATATTACATGTCGTATTTGTATGTTAATATTTTTTTCATATTAACATATAATACATTTAGTTCACACAAGGTTCAATGGAAGTTGTTCTCAGAAACATGTTATACCTGTTTTCTCAGAAACATACCTTATCAATTGTTTTAATTCCTAATGTGTTAATTAGAAGTTCCGTGTTCTTTGTGGTCGAATAAGAACCACAATATGTGTGTTTTTTACACCTTTTTTAACGTGCATGTATCATCTACTCTACCTATCTTTTACTTAGGGATAGAAGAAAACTTATCTCTATTCTATACAGATCTCTCTCTCTCTCTCTCTCTCTCTCTCTCTCTCTCTCTCTCTCTCTCTCTCTCTCTCTCTCTCTCTCTCTCTCTCTCTCTCTCTCTCACACACACACTCACTCATTCACTCTCACTCTTACTCACTCACTCACTTACTCTATGCCTATATTTTTTGTTATTGTATTCTTTGATTTTTTTTTAAATTTGTTTAATGTTTATTATTATAGTCAACGTATCGCTAATTGTGTTGGCACAACATTACAGTCAATAATGATTCTGCACTTCATGTTTTATAACACTACTTAGTTTCTCCACTTCCATCCGATTTGGTTTCTGTTAGTCCTCAAGGCTTGTGAAGTGAAAATAGTCTCAGGATCTGAATGGATGGTTTCTTTCCTAGTCGTTTGATTCTTATCTTCTTATATTTTTGATGGTTAAAGATGATTAAAGAAATATTTGGAGATCGAAGGTATTCCAAAATTTTACAACTTTATCTAAAATAAATGAGTTTTCCTGTTGTTTATTTCATTCAATATAATTACAGACAGTCGGCGTCCTTGAGTTTAAGAGGTCGATTTCGTTTGTAAAGTATGAGACTAGGTTTACCCACTTTTTCCTGCGATCCTCGTCATTTCGTGCACGACGGGCCCTTACATCATAATGGATGTTGTGCCACCAGATGTCGCGGAGGTCACAAGGCGAACATCGCCTCCTTCATTGTGATTGCTACTTACCATTGCCTTCGCGTGTCGTAACCGGATATTGTAACTCTTCGTCACGCTTAGCTGTAAGATTACCGTGGGTATATCGGAGTACCTTCGGAGGTCTCTGTTGGGAGTCACATTCGGTCCTGAGTACTCTAGGAATGCCAATCCGTCCTTGAGAGCACATTTAATTTTGTATTTTTTACTTTCACTTTGAATTTTTAACTTACCACAGTCCTTGATTTCTACGAAATCCTCGTGGATAGAAAAAAAAAAAATATTGATTTTGTGTTTTATGTTTTATTTACTTATTTCTTCTTCCCTAATATGAGAAAGTGTAACAGAAATTTACAACATTACTTTCAACATGGATTTAGTTTAATTGTGGAAAGGAAGGAAAATAACCTTCCTCACCGAAAAACATAAGCACGTGAAAAGCAGTGAAATGGTCGCGTTCTTCAGTTATAGCTTGATGACTGCCGGGCTGGAAACTTTTAATTGACTGACAATTCTCATTTTACAGAAGCCAACTTTAAATGATAAATATTTTCCCGGTTCTCCAAAGTTAAAACTGCTAATATACCTAGATTAGGTTCGCGGCTGAATTTAAAGCCCTGTTGATATCTAAGGACAAAAGTTGGGTCGTTATAGTTTGCAAAATATATTTTCGTCTTATTAAATAATTTTTCTCAATAAAAATCCTCTTTGCAGCCTAGTGATTCGTAGATTGATCTCGCTTGTGTAACCCAATTGAAGTCATATTCGTGCTTATTTCTTATTTTATCTAGCTCAATAAGCCTGTTGAAGCAAACTCGCTGAAGTCTGTCTTCGGACATGGTTGAGAGTTTTGTACACAAGTTTGATCTCTTTATATGAAGTACTTTAATTGGGTAGCGACCTGTTTCTAGACGTACTATGAAGTTGGGAGTGTTTTATATCTCTATTGTTTTTTAGTTAAAGTATTCTTTGAATTAATTTATCATCTGCTACCTAGGTCCTTATTTTTAGAACTTGTTCTCGTCATTCAAGACTGAAACTAGAGAAAACTGCTTCTCGATTCAATCAGCTAATCTTCCAATTTCCTACATGAAGCTCCTTTACGAGACATTAGAATATATAGACTTGATCTTTGGGGTCTATTCAACCTAATAATCTATCCCTTACTATCTAAGTCCTTAATAATTCTCTAAGTGGCTTATCTTTAACAATTATTGGGGTGGTATTCTATTATTCTGATTTTCAAAATATGGGAAGGAGTAACATCTCCCCTCTACTCCTCTTATCTCGACGTTCTTGACCTTCAGCGTTAGTTTATGTAAACTATAGATTAGGGCTGTTAAATTGGTGGCTTAGAGCAATAGCGACAAAGTGAAGGTCATTGCTTCATTGCTTAGCCTTGGTATTTCATAATTGTAAATAGTTATAGTTGTGACCGATTTAACAACTGATCCTATTCTATTGTAAAAAAAAATATATATATATATATATAAAGCTACAGAAATATTCCATTTGAACGCTTTGTGTTGGCATTCATAACAGTCATCAAGTCTGGTTGCTACTGTAGTCTGTATCGCGTAACTTGATTTACAGATTGTTAAGTTTCATAAAATTTCTGCCTGAAATAAAGATGACATGTAACTTAAAAGAGTCCTTTGAATCTTAGAGATTTATCATCAAATATAAACTGTTCCTAATTTACTAATCCTATTTTTTTTTGCCATATGTTTTATGGCTATTATTTATTGGAAATATATTAGGGTGTTGGTAAATACTAACAATGTTAATGTTATATATACGAAAATTGTTTTTTTATCTACTGTGCCTACTCTTAAAAATATGGACCTTAATTTTGTATCCCGTTTTAACTCACTTTTGGGGCAAATAGAAGAATAGCTTTTATAGAAAAACATTAATGTCAGCCCGCCTTAAGGGCAATAAGTAATGGAGATGATTCATATAATGTGTACAAAAAATAAATAAGATAATCTCCAAAAATGTAAATTATAAGATAAAATAAAAATAAAAAATTAGATACAATTCATCTCGCATCCAGTCCTTGCAGTTCAAAATCCTCAAAAAATTTTATCCTTGTTAACCCTCCGAGGCATTCGACTAGAAGGTGGCCGCGGGGCCTTCTCATATAAAAATAACATAATAAGTGTACTTATATTAATTCTAATGATACAATTTGTGCTTAAATAGACACTTTAAGGTCTTGTTAAGCAGCACAACTAAAACAATATTTCACTATGCACAAATTATAAATCTTTCAAGGTAATTTTCCATATCCATTTATTCACGACATCCACCAGTGTGTAATTCATAAAATATATAACTATATGTTTTGGTTTAAAATTAAAAAACATATGCATTGCCAGTACAAGGACTACAACCTGAGATAAGAATTCCCCCTCCTGCGTGTCCTGAATGTACGCTGTGTAAGAGGACCAGCTTTTTGTCTGCCACTCGAGTTCTCGCGTCAGTAGGGCGCATTCTTCTGGGTCTTTTTTATTGCTTGGCATTTCCTCGCTGCTGAGGAAGTCTTGTTCGATTTCCAGATTTGATGTATATTCTTAGTACTAACTTTATTTTATTTTTATAAGAAACGTTTGCTAAACAATTTGACGTACGCCTGTCAGTATAGAATAATCAATGTAACCATGGATTCATATATGATATGCTTCTTCTTATTAATTTATGATGTTTATAAGTAATGATGTTTAGTTTATTAAAAAAGAGTAGTTTGGAATGTTAAATTGTAATCTTCAGTCATGATTTCAGAATATCCTAAATATCATATTTTTTTTTTAAATTTATTTCTATAAGAATTTTTGTTCTTTTTCGGTGCGTCCTTATTTAGTCTAACTAGGGCAAGAAGGACGGATTATCCTACAGGTTACCAACCTATTCTGGTGGAAGGTCAAGATCTATTCCTGGGTTCGCCACGAAATAAATTTTAACACGCCCAGGTGGGATTCGAATCCACGACCTTCTGGTTAAGAGTGTTCTGAGACCCACGCCCAACTCACTCGGCCATCGAGTCCCTCATTTGTATAAGATTAAATATATAAATATTAAAATTTAAATCAATAAATCATATTATCCATTTATTCTCTAATGACACAAACATTCAAAACATCAGCTATTAGATTTCTTTTCATACATTTTCACGTTATTTTAATTTTTCCATTTCTATATCAAATTGTAGATTTTTTTTTTTTTTTTTTTTTTTTTTAAATGTTAGTATTCCTCAATCCGTTTTTGCCAACTTGAGATTGCAGTGCGAACGGATTACGTACATAGATTGTCATATTAATTAATATGGTAATTGATTTTAAAATATTAGTTAACATGGTTCTTTCATTTAATATTAATTCAGGCAAGATGGAGAACAGCTCCGATGGTATATGAAAAATACTGAGTCTGAGTTGAGGATGACTACTGACCGAGTGACGTAAATATAATTTTGAGGATTTTCATGAATGATGACCTTCTTTCCCGCAGACCTGCATATGTTTACTTTTGCTTACATTTGTATTTCAAAAGTGACACAACTCACAAATCTGCTTATAAAAAAATGTAAAATTGCAGTCTTACATGGAATATCCGAAGTGTACCTGGATTATCTTTTAATCCCAACCGCAAGTGAAATTTATCAGGTGGGATTTGAAGTTAATTCGATACATTTTTGACATTTCATAGAAGACTATTGAACTTGATGGTAACTCAAAAATACAGATTTTTGAGTGGTGTTCCTTTTGAATTTTGTGTGTGGTATGATGAATGTCCTTTTACCAAAATCATTCCGAAATTATAAATTAAATTTCGATAGAATATCATAAATGTATACAAATAAATTCAACAAGGCTTCAGTGTATTTTACCATTGCGGACTCTTATTCACAAATTGCTGCATTTTTGAAATTTGCAGATTTATAAGTAAACCACAACCTAACTTAAGCCCCTAGCACTTTTATCATTATACTTCTAATAATTGAAAATAAAATTCTTCTGAATATATTCAAATTAAAAATTTCACTTTTTAAAGCCGATAACATTTGTTATAATTTAACGTTCTTACATTCTCCAAAATAGGCAGAAAGAATATGTAATCCTACTGGTCACGAACCTATCTTTCCAGAGTGAGAAGGTATATGATATCCATTGTTTGCCATTGTTTATCTTAGAGATGATCTGGCCTCGCAGAATTTACAAGAATGCTTCAATTCATGACACTTTAACACTTTCTGTAGCCTTACAGACACACAGTTTTTGGTTTTTAGATATAATCCTATTCCAAAAGATTTGTTAGTAATGTAAATAGAAAGTAAAGAAAATATATGTATGAATACACATACACGTCTAGGAGGCGCCGTTGTCCGACGTTTGAACTACACGCTTCCTGCACTTCTTGGACGCTGTCCAGAGTCGAGGGAAAGCCTTGGCCGATTTGGAGGTTGATGAAATCCGCAATATGTCGCTGAGAAATCTTATAAAAAGGGAGAACTGATAGCCGAAAAGAAATATAAATCTGCGAATTTATAAATATACACCATCTCTTGGAAGAAACTTGGAACAGTTCATCTAGGGCTACAGGGATATAGTAGTTGTTAAATTAAATTTGAATTATGGTTAACTTTTATTTTTGTTAATATTTCTATGTGACTAATGGAAAAATCTTGTTTTCCGATGTATATCATTTAATTTATTAGATAAAATGAATGCATAATCAAACAATGTACAGACATTTTTTTCCCCCTCGACTCAACACTAGGAAGTACATCGTACATCGTATAATCCTATTCGACTGACGATACACACAGTGACAAAAAAGGAAATCATATTTTAAACGAGTTTCACTGACCTACGCGCACGCAATGAACAAACACGGACGAACAACACACTTCATGACAAACTAAATGGACACTCTAACACAGTCATAAATGGAATTGCCTCATCTCTCATGCCGGATAGAAAATGGATGAGAGACCTACTTACCCAAAAGTAATACAATAATGAGCGAGACTTAAAAGACAAGAAATATCTCGTCGTTTTGAACTGCAACAATATTTACTAAGAAAGAGTTCAATGATCCCAATTATGTATAATGACTTATTTATATGGCAGTAATTACGAGGGTGAATCAAATATAAACGGTAATTTTCAAAATTATATTTATTGAATAATATTATACAGAAAGTATACCTTCAACATTTTTCAATGTAGTCTCCTGCATTATCTATACACTTCTGCCACCGATTTGGAAGCTTGAATATTCCCTGTTCATAAAAAGACTGAGGGCGAGTTTTTAACCATTCGCGCACGTGCTTTTCGACGTCTTCATTGTTTTCAAATCGTTTTCCTCCAAGTGATTCTTTCAGGGGCGCAAACAAAAAATAGTCACAAGGGGACAGGTCTGGACTGTAAGGAGGGTGTTCGAGAGTTTCCCAGCCCATTTCTTCCAATTTATCCCTTGTCAACAATGCGGCGTGAGGCCTTGCCTTGTCATGGAGAAGGATGACATCACAAATGGGCACACCTCGTCTTTTGTTCCGGTAACTGGTTTTTGCTGACTGTAGCACCTGGCAGTTGTAAGCCGCATTCACTGTTCGTTGATCGTGAAGAAAATCAATGAGTAGAACTCCCCTTGAGTCAAAAAAAATTGTTGCAAGAACTTTTCCGGCTGAGAGACGAGTTTTGGCTTTCACTGGGCAGCCTTCATCCTTCCTTCGCCACTCCTTACTTGCCATTTTCGATTCGGGGGTGTAATGGTGGACCCACGTCTCATCACATGTGACGATGCGCCTCAAAATATCTTCACCTTCTTCTTACATAATCGATTTGAAAACAATGAAGACGTCGAAAAGCACGTGCGCGAATGGTTAAAAACTCGCCCTCAGTCTTTTTATGAACAGGGAATATTCAAGCTTCCAAATCGGTGGCAGAAGTGTGTAGATAATGCAGGAGACTACATTGAAAAATGTTGAAGGTATAGTTTCTGTATAATATTATTCAATAAATATAATTTTGAAAATTACCGTTTATATTTGATTCACCCTCGTATATCCATTTGGACGTTGAGCTCCACTAAACTCCAACAAAACTCCACCAATTCTTCTCGTATCCAATCATTGCAATTCAAGATCCTTCGTAAGAAATTGCCCTTCGCTATCGACTACTTCAACATTTACTTGACAAACGCTCCAACCTTCCAATTAATTACAAAAGACTCATTTACATGACAATAATTAGACCAATTTGGACATACGGAGTTGAGCTTTGGGGCTCCACTAAACCATCCAATTCATCTCGTATCCAATCCTTACAATCCAAAATCCTTAGAAAAATCCTAAATGCTCCTTACTTCGTCACAAATAAACTTATCCACAAAGATCTTACGTTTCTGACTTAGCTCAAACCAGATATCAATCCTTTCACAGTAAACTCCGCAACTATTCAAATCCATTAGTATCACAACTTGCATCTCATTCCATTCCAGATAACCCTCGGAGGCGCCTGAAAAGAAGATGGCCTCGGGACCTTCTAATATAGTGCTTTATCATGTAGAACCTTAATAAGTGCTACCAATGGGTAGTTGCTTTAAAAACAAGTGACGTGTCATTTTTATCTATTTCATCACATTTACATGATGTATTTTATTTTTTGTATATACAGTTGTAAATTTCAATAAATAATTAAAAAAAAAAATCCTTCGTAAAATCTTCAATAATCGTTATTATGTCACAAACAAACTTATCCATATAGATTTTAATGGTCCATATGTCGCTGATTTGGACCAAACCAGATACCTATCCTTTCGTAGAAAATTCCTTACCCAATCGAATCCACCAGTCTCCCAACTTACACTCAATTCCTGATAATCCTCCGAGGCGTCTAAAAAGAAGAAGACCAAGAGACCTTCTAATGTAGAACTTTATTGAAGTGCTATGAGTGAGTAGTGTTATTGATATGTAATTCCAACTCCGTATCCACTCGAATCGACTAGCCTCCCAGCCCAACTTGCTTCTCACTCGATTCCCGATAATGCTCTGAGGTGTCTGAAAAGAAGATGGACTTAGAGCTTTCTTATATAGAACATTTATTGAAATGCTACTAATGGCTTGTTGTTTACAAACTATTGTAATGATTCTACAGCGCATTTACTTATTGTATGTATTGTATACTTTTGCCAATAACGTACTAAAAAAAAAACAACAACAATGATATGGAAGAGTTGCCACTGGGTTCTGTCACTTCTCATTCCTAATAAGCCAGTTTTTTTATATTTATATTCCATTACATCTGCTTATTGACATTTTGTATTTGAAAGGTGCGGATTTAAATATAAGAGTGAAAAAAAAAAGTCATTTACAGTAAAAGATTTTAAAGTATACTAATAGTTTAATAAACAGTTTAGTTACTTATTTGTTCTGAATAAATTGTTGGTTTCACATTTATCTCAACTCATTCCACTGTTAGGAATAAAAAATGAAAAAAAATCCTCTATATTTTTCTATAGGTTTTCTATAAAGGATAATCAAGGGCTTAATGTACTATAAAAAAAGGAAGTAACTAAATTTCTGGTGATAAATGTTACTGTTTAAACATATAGTGTTAAAAATCGCAACACATTATTTAACCGCCCTCCCTCCCATTAACTAACTAGGAAGCTTTTAATTGATACAAGGCAGTTTTAATTTGTAATTGTTGTCTCTAAATAGTCTCATTAGTTGCTAATGGATTGGAAATATCTATTTTAAATGGTTCAAAGATTTACGGCGACCTCAGCTCTGATCTTAACAGCTTGTTCAAAATAAACTGTATGTTTGTTCAAAATATTCCTGCGAAAATATTTTCTCCATGGTGATTTATCTCTTGTGTTTTTATTGGAAGTTAGTTTAGGATCCCGCTGAGCACGAAAATATCTTGTGTCTGTTAGTTTTAAACGTCAATTGCAATAATAACAAAATTGTTTGTTGCTCTTGACGGCTTGGATTACGTGTCCCATTTGGTATAGGAAGGATGGGATATCCTTCAACAAACCTAATCAAAACAGAATTAAATGACAAGATTTTTTTAGTATTTTCGCCTCGAAATAAACATCTACTCGCCCAGATCTGATTCGAACCGCCGCGACGTCACAGAAGTGATGAGAATGCCTGGCGCTTTAACACGCTCGACAACCAATCGCTCAGTTTAATGTTTAATTTTTAAATCATTAGAGACTAGTAAAATAGTTATTGACATTTTCTGAGTTCACATTTTTTAACGTGCAGTCAAAATCATTTTTATGAAGTCCACTTTTATTATCTGTTTCAGAGGTCATATTTTAATTTTTTAAATATGTTTTTTTATGAAACATATTTAAAAAATTAAAATGATTCTAATATTTGAATGAGTTCGAAAGTTACTTAGACTTTCATAATATTTCTCTTTAGAAAGAAAGGTTTTTTGAAATCACTAAATCCGATTTTGAAATTTCTCATATTGATTTATTCCGGAATGACTGGATCTACTGATTATTTATTATTTATAATAAATTTATTTATATAGTCACTTTTGGTCATTAAGTTTGTGAATTTTACAATAATTGCGTTAATCTTTTAGTATGACCTAGATGTATGTAAAGTGATTATAATTACAAAAATATTTATTAAAGATAAAAATAATGATGATTAAGGGTAACAAACAAACAACTGTCAAATGAGTATTGTTTTGAAATTTCATGTAAATTTGAAGTTTATTCAGATTTATTCAAATAAAGACTAACACTCCTCCAAGATATTATTTGTTTTTATTTATATGATTTAATTTATTTGTTGTTGGTTAAAAAAAAAAAAAAATCATAAAAGAAGTAATAAAAAGATTGTTTATGTTTTCTGTTCTATTGAAATTTAAAATATTTTCTACTGATATAAAGCCATCTTTGTGGGCCATGTAATCTTTGAGGATATTTACGTAAACATGAATACGACATTTCTTATTTTTTGTTTCCCGGACATTTATAATAGTTTTATACTATTAGGTATAATATAGTTGCATTTCTTAAATATTATTGGATTTAATTACTAGGCGGTTTGAGGAAATGAGTTTTTGGTTATTCAGATCGTTGATTGGAGAGAGTGTACTTTTACACAAATCTGGAATTCCTAATATGAGAAATCAACCCCGAATTTTTTATCAGCGACCCAGTTACCGACCTGTATGGAAATCAAAGATTTAATCAATGGATTGTTGTTTTTTTTTACAGTTTTTCGATTTTGTTTGAGGCCATATTAGATCTAGTCATTTCAGGATTTCCATTTTCTGAAAAGTATTAATTCCTAGCTATATTTCCAAATTTGAAACATACCTTCAGATTTCACATAAAATATTTTACTTGTAAAGAAACTACACATTTATAGCTCTTCCAAAAGAGGTCTCTAGCCCATCTTTTTTTTCAGACTCCTCGGAGGGTTATTGGGAATCGAGTTTAAATTAATTTGTGAGACTAGTGAATTAAAGCAGGTATGGAACTTATCATGGAAGGATTAGAATCTGCTTTGAGCCAATGAGAATTATAGATCATTTTGATAAGTTTTTAAGGCATAATAAGGGGCATCAAGGATTTTAAGAAGCATTAGAAGGTTTATAAGAGCCTCAAACTAAAGTCCGTGCGTCCAAATAAGTCTAAATATTGTCATGTAAATGAGTCTTTTGTAATTAATTATAAGCTACATAGAAATCATTGGTTTGGCCCTACGTCCTATATGTGCCCTAAATGCTGAACCCTATAAACCCTTCATGGGTTGTAGTGGTGCAAATTTTAATTTCTTTTTAATGTAAAATTATAATAATAGTTCTGTCCACATAAAATTTTATTGTGATCTAATAACTAGTATGGGCTGTAATAAAGGTGTGATGTTATTTCTAAGGGGTTGTAGGTAGAAGCAGGGAATGAGCTCGATGAATTAGTTATGAGGGGCCATTTGCGTACCATATCCTTGGCAACATTAATCTCATTTCTGATAAATGTCCGGCGACAGAATAGGGAATCTAATTTATACAGAGCGTCTGGCTTAGTGCAGCTTAAGGGAATGTTGTGCCATCTGCTACATCTCGGGTTATGCGTTCATTTAATGGACAAAAAATTAAGTAGCAAAACGTTTTAATTTAACGACTTTAAACAAATTTATTATTTCATACGGATCTAATGGATTTCTTGTAATCAATTAAACTGTTCAGTGTTAGTTTTTCATATTAAAATGCTCAAAAAGGAGTAGGGATATTGCAAAGTTACTTTAACTGGAATTTTTATATTACTGTTTTATTATTGTTATTATTAGGCACGATCTGGACCTAAGATAGATCACGTGAAGCTCTTGTGGTTCCTCTCTCCTGACGACGCGCCCAAATGATCTTCATTTTCTCCCCATGTTCTCTCCTCTTATCCTCCGACCAAGTTCTCCCAGTACTCTTGACTCCGTTTTCCGGACGTATTTCCCACGCATTCACCTTTCTGCCGTAAGCATTTCTGTCTAGAGCTTCTTCTGGGTTTATTGTTGCCTTCAGGATCTGATGGGTCAGTCTGTGTTCGGGTAGTCTGCGTATGTGTCCAAAGAATTTCAGTCTGCGTTTCCTTATGTCTGCCTCGATGTTTGAAAGTTTCTCTATGGTTTTATTATGTTGGAGTCTGTAGCCATCTTCTGTCTTTAATGAACCAATAATTTTCCTAATTATTTTACGACCTGCCTTCTTGATCTTTTCTAATGCTCGTTTTCTGTTAAGTACCAGGGTTTCAGTTGCGTACAAGGCTGCCGGTTTGATGACAGTGTTGTAGTGTCTGATCTTAGCTTGAATGGGTAAGCACTTTTTATTGTAGATTTGATAAGTTCTTCCATAGGCTTCCTTTAGCGTCAGTTCCCTGCTTTCTTGTGATCTTTTCTCAAGTCCTGAAGGCTCGAGAATTTCACCCAGATATTTGAAGTATGGAACTCTTTTAATGATACCGTATTTTGTGATCAGAATCTTGGTTTCCAATTGTGTGCCAAAGAACACTGTCTTCTAAAAGATATCTTTACTACTAGAGTAAAGTGATTGCTTCATATTCCGTTTCAGTTAATATTGCGATGTCATCAGCGAAAGCTAGGCAATTAATTTCTATATTTCTTCCACTTTAATCGGTTTCCAAAATCTTTTCTGTAAAAGATTTTCTAGCCATTCTCTCATGACTTTTTCTAGAACCAGACTGAAGAGGAGTGGCGAAAGACCATCTCAAATATCAAAAGGTTCTGAGACCTATGAATTTTACTTTGGATTTTGTGTTAGTTAACGTTTCTTTGATTAGAGCAAGGGTCTTCTGATCCAGACCAAATTCGAACAGAACATTGAAGAGGGATTGGCGGTCGATGGAGTCTTAGGCCTTCTTAAAGTCTACGAAAATGCAAATAGTAGGCTTGTGCCGTACAGATCGATATCTCAGCGTGGTTTTCAAGTTGAAAATTTGTTCCGAACACGAAAGATCCGGTCAAAAACCGGCCTGATATTCCTCGATCATGTGCTCTAGTTGCTCTTGTGTTCTTTGTAACAGGGCCATGGAGAGTAATTTGTACGTGACAGGCAAAAGGGAAATTCCTCTGTAGTTATTAACATCGCACAGTGGAGCAATCCTACAGTAATGTTGGACATTAGGGAAAAAATAAAACTTTTAATTTTTGATTTTTCTTATATTGTTAGTAACAAATAAACCCTTTTAAATTGAGCAGATTGGTTTTTACTCATATTATTACATTGGGTTTTACATAAAGCCTTGCTATAATTGCTATGTCAAAAAAACCCTTCGCTTACTAAAAGGAAAAAACGGAGAAGAACCCAAGATTTCAGAAATTGTTCTGATGAAGTGTTCCATTTCGTCCTTCAAATTCAAATATGAAAATTATCGATGTGTTTTTGATTTTATGCAGAACTATCCAGAATATATTCATCAACCAAATATGAAAATCTCAACATAGGCAAGAAAAATGTTTTGGTCTCTACGCCTGATACTGAAAAGTTTACAAGAGAAACGGCTGAGATATTTGTGGATTAATGTGGGTGGTATTACATACCAGTATCAGCTCACAAACTGGTAGTACGTGGCCGGGAAATTGTCAAACATGCTATTGTGATTGTACCAATTGGTATGCTGTAAGAAGATGCACAGGAGGCTAACCATAAATATTATTAATTCAGGCTCTTTGATATAACATATAAGGCCATCACTTAACAACGAATTGTTAAGTGTTAAACAACGCATTGTTTAAAAACAACCTTTTCAGAAGTAAAAGAACTTATAATTAAAAAATAAAAAACACTTGAAATTTTTGAAATATATATTCTGCCAGCTAAAATTTCTCACTATTAAATTAAATACATCGATTTATTTTTCATTTTTACTTGTAGATATATTTTTATTTATAGTTTTTTTTTTAATTTAATAGAAATTTACAAAACATATATTGATATTATGTGTTTACAAATCATCACAAACCGCTATTCTCTATATAGCAAGAGATACATAATATGTATGTACACATGTAAAAGTCATCCTACCCGTTATACCGCAACTTGTAAAATTGCATAAATCGCCGATCATGCAGTTCAATAGAGTATTAAATATGCTTTAAAATGACACCAGAAGCAATACTCTAGGACCAATAGAAACGGAGATATTAAAGGATGTCCGGCAAACCCTATCACTCGCCCCACTGTGCATCGGTTCGATCGCCTTTTTTATATAGAGGGTGGATGAGGGCACATTATATTACTGTATAGATTTAATTTATTTTACTGTTTTTATTATATTTATATTTATTACAAACTAGAATTCCCTTTTGCGGCATCATCCGCTCTCATAAGTCAAAAACTTAAATCATCTTAAATAATAATTTGTTTTATTTTTCCCGATGAAAATCTTGTATACAATTAACCATTATTCAATGAGATTTTTAGGCACAGCAGTAGTTTTTACCCTGGTTAAAATTTCACAGATTAGGAGTTATAGATTACGTAAAACCATTATTATTATTTTATTTTATTTTTTTATTCTTTTTTATCTTAATTCACAACATCTTAAAGTGGCAGCCAGCGAATGAGGTGACTATTAAACAATGAGAATTATAATTGGACATCCAATTTTAAATTGTAATCTATGAGTTGCTAATCCAGATGGACGGAGACTATTAAGAAACAATTGGGGATAACGGACTCAGTGCTCACAACTAAAGCCCTTGAATCATATTTTTACACCCAATATCTTCAAGGAATGACATTTTGATTTGGTAATAATTTTTATTCGGCAGAAATAATTTTATTGATTTCATCTGGTTGAATTTTAATTTCAAAATCCACGATTTCTTGCAGTTTGAACTTCTGTTGAATATTCTATTTTCTGTCGTCTCAAATCACAAAGAGTTCGTAAAATAAAAACCTTACCTAGCATTCCAATAATTTAATAAAATATATCATTAATTTAATTTATGACTCACATATTATGGCATATATTAGTTGTTGGAGTAAATTATATTGTCAACCGTTGTCTCTTCCTAACATCTGTTTTGTCACTCACAGACCATCTGTCTACGAAATTGTCTCTTCATTTCTTTTAATCTTTCTTTACAGTCTGTCTTAGAAACGTTATATTTTATTTTTTTATATTATATTATTTAAAGTAGTGTTTCTTTGTTTTATTTTTTAATATTTATTCCAAGCTTTCATTTAATTAATTTTTACTCCGACCAGCCGATATTTAAAAAAATCAAAACTAGTCCTCGTATCGAAACCCAGATTTTTCATTGAATTGTGTCTTATCTTCTGCGAAAATACTTCAATCAGTTTGCGTTTTTTGTCGAAATTAATATTTCTCCGCTTTTATTTATAAAAATATATTTTGTAAAACAGAGACGAATCGGTAAAGTAAAATTTTAAAAGCCATTGTATTACGAATAAATTTAATAATAGTTAAAAATAGACATTATTTAGAATCAAAACAATCCTAATAAGGAAACAAGCAATATAATATAAAAGAAAATTACTAACTATTACTGAAAATTGGTTCAATAAATAAAAACATTAGTAAAGAAACTACCTTTCGGTAACACTACGGCAATAAGCGCTACTTTGAAATGTCGTGAAACCAACCAGGCATTTTGGTGGTTTATCGCCAATCAAATAGAAAGTGAATATAAAATAGGTGTGGGGACATTCGGACAACTCTGTTTGTGATATTTTGAGTAGCATTGAGTATTTGAGTATTTTACGGAGCGTCTTAGATTTTAGAAAAATCCCGGTAGATTAGAGGAATTTTTTTTTCTTTTTTTTTTAGCTATTAAATTTGAATATAATGCTCATAATGACAAGTCAAATGCTGGTAAATGAACTAACCATTGGTAAGACTTCAATAAAAGTTCTATATTATAAGGTCCCGGTGCCATCTTCTCTTCTTTTTTAGCGTTTTAGACGCCTAGACTAGTTATCTGGAAATAGATGTGAAGCAAGTTGTGATACTAATAAATTTTAATGGTTATGGTTTGGCCTAATTCAGCGGCGTTGGTGCATTAATTAAGATCTTTATGGATAAGTTTGTTTGTGAGAAAGTAAGAGGTATTCAGGATTTTAAACTGCAATGATTGAAAACGAGAATTTTTTTTTTTTTTTTTTTTTTTTGAGAACCAGAGTTCAACCTGTATGTCCAGATAGGTGTAATTACTGTCATGTAACTGAGTCTCTTGTTATTATTCGAAAGGTTTGAACGTTTGTCTTGTAAATGTTGAAGAAGTCGAAAACGATTAGCAATTTCTTGACGTTTTAGTCTGGTATTAAATCTAAATTAAAATAAAAAAAATGAATGAATACACTGCAAGACGTAGAAAGAACACGTTTAATCATAAAGTTCTAAACATTTTTAACCAACGGTTGGTTTTTTCAATTTTTTCTACTAGTTTATCTTTAGGTGAATGGATATCTCACAAAAGTAAGGATATCTCAAAAAATAAGGCCTTTTCTTTTTTCAGTGAAACCTCAATTTATCGACCAGCCGTTACAAAATTTGAAAAATGGACTGAAATGGTTTTGGAAATCTAAACTTGTAGATTATATGCTTTTACTTTCTGAAATTAATGATTAATTTTTTTTTGATTAATTTTTTTTTCCAATATGTCTTTACCTCATATTATATAACTTATCAACTTAATGGCCGACTGATGGCGACAGTCTCAATCGAAGATATATGTTTACCCCTAGCTATGCAGTCGATATGATTGCATTAGCTCTGCAAGGCCACTTCAAGGAGATGCATTTCTTGGAAGGATATGACAGCTCTTATGCAACGACGATGATGAGGCATATTTGTATCTTCAAGAATATCAATGAAAGCGAAATATTGTTTTTCAAATGGAAATTCCCCTTTTCTCTTGTTCGACATTGCTTTTCTTTAATTTTTTTTTTCAGATAGGCCAGGTAAGCCTTACATGGTTCATTTAACGATATTATTAATGATTTAACAATATTAAAAAGAAGGGTACATAACATTTAAGTTTTCTAATAATTCTGGAATAATTGTAACTTTAGAGGAAGTGCATAATAACAAAAAAAAAAAAAAAAAATATAATATATAATATACAATATATAATATATAATATTAATTACTCGGGGACCACCATAGTTTTCATGAGAAACCAAAATTCAAGACGGGAAAGATGTGGACAGAAGACAGAAAGGAGCAATACCGGCAACGAATGAAGGAGTCTAATGTCAAAGCCAAGAAGAGACAGCTGAAATGACGTGGTCCTTAGTAGGCCGATACGAAAAAAAAAAAATAATAAACAAATAGGAAAAATAATAATAGTAATATAAAGGCAGGATTAGGTACTTAAAAAAAAAAAATAATAATAAAAAATAACAGAAAAAAATATATATAAGAGAATAATAATAAAGACAAAATAAATAAATAAAGTAAAGAAATAACGAAATAATAAATCAAATTGTAGTAATAAGAACAGTAATTGGTGTTGTAACGATGAAGTAAATACTAAATAAATTAGTAATGGTGTTTACATCAGGACGTCTTGCATGAGTCTTGGTTTCAATCTTCGGGATGTTTAAGATCCTATGTTGAACTCTACTGCACTTTTAACCGCTGGTAACTTGCTATGAAATCTGGTGATGCTTTTTTTGTTGAAGTTGTCTATTGATTATATGTCTGATTCACTCTTTTGTTGATGTTTTAACAGTGTATTTTTTAAAAGGGTAATTGTTTCAGATACATCGGTCGAAACGTAGTCCATCTTCAAGGTTGTATCTAATTTATCCTCGCATGTTAGTGAGTGCATATCATTTAGGAAATTATTGTTCGTGTTAATGTTGAATTGTAATGGACGTATTTTTGTAGATTCTATGAGGGAGGGGGGAATAAAAACCCTTGGTCACTAAGGTCTTTTAGTTAGTTTTCCCTCACATCTTGTTGGTACAAATAAAAAATATTCTCTGTATTTTCCTAAACGGTAACCATTGTATTTGTGACACTTGTGGGTAGTCGGTTATGTGCAAAAATTGTATTTAAGGAAAATGCAATGTTTTCCACAATGATTTACTATTAGTATTCATCTCTGTAATGTCCTCGTAACTAAGCTCATTAGACTCGAATAAAGAAAAAAAAAATATTGATACTATAACCCGAAAATCCCCAACACACAATACAAAATGTACTTAACAGACATTTTTACTTTGTCTCCTACATTATTTTATTTTCTTTATCAATAATGTCGCACGTAAAATGTCAAAAAGGTATCGAATTAACTCAAAATCACACCTTTTACGTCTCACTCGCGGTTGGGATTAAATGATAATTCAGGTCATACTTTCGATTTTTAACACAAGGCATTGAAAATTGTATTTTTTTTTTTAATCAAGTTTTTGAGTTGTGACACTTTTGAAATACATGTGCGATGTGTCATTAGTATTAATTTCTATTATCATAATTTAATTTATATTATTATTATCTGTTATTAATATTTTTTTCCTTATTAATAAATATACTTTAGAGACAATGGCACCTGAATAAAGCCTACCATCACATTTCATTTTTTAATATAATGGGACTTATAAAAAAAATGACCGTTTTATCAAATTCCAGAGTTCAAAAGTCTGTAAATATCTTAATGCTATTTATTATTTACCAATACTTAATAATCCTCTAAGAGAATTCTCTAAGCTTGTTTACTAACACTGGACTTCTTCAAAAAAAAACCTCAGTTCAGTTATTTATTTCAAAGAAGAAACATGACAGTGTCCTACGAAATTCTCGTAATTTTAAGACATTACAAAAAAAATTCCACAGCAGCTGAAGCAAATAGTGTTACTGTTAGTCGCCATCTTCTCTCCATGGGGAAGGTGAAAAAGACCTGTAGACTGCGCGAACTTACTCCTTAACAATTTTACAAAAGTCAGAACTTCATGGGTTTGAACTCCTGCCTCATCCACCATATACTCCAGACCTCGCACCTTCGGATTACTACTTCTTTCGATCCAAGACCCATTTTCTTCAAGGTAAAAAATTTGATAATTTTGTGGAAGTTGAAAATGCTGTCCAAGAGTTCTTTGACAGCCATCCCAAGGAAAGGTATCAGCGTGGCATCGAGAAATTGGCTAGCAGATGGGTAATGACGGTAGATAACAATGGACTATACTTTGAGTATTAATTGTATTTTATATCAAAGAAATAATAATACAAATATTTGTTTAAAAATCTTTTTTTTTTTTTTTTTTTTTTTTTTTTTTTTTTTTAATACACCCTAGTATTTTAAGAGAAATGTTGCCATTTAATTGTCACATTTGGTATTAAACAATTACTATGTCTTAAACGAATCTTTCATTTAACAACATTTAGTTTTGATGAGTAGTTATTTATTTTAAGAGAACTAAACCTTTATTTTTTACATAGTCACCTAATGAAAAAAATAATTTTCAGTATGAATTTTTTCTCGGTCTGGTAAGTGGAATAACCGATTTTTTTGTTTTTGGTTTTACACTTCTTTCTTCTTATTTTTTTTTTTTTTTTGTTGATAATACAATTTTGATAAATTTAAAAGTCTTAAATCATTTTGATTGATTTTTAGTTAGTTTATACAATAAATATTGTTACAATTATTTGAACCATTGCTAAAAATCTAACAGGTGTTGATTTCTTACAATTAACCAACGATTACAAGGTTCTCATAGCTGACTCCATGAATATTGTAAATTTTCTAGCTTATTTAGCACTCTTTTATTTTCAATTATTCGGACTTGTTAATCTTAGCAGCTCTTGAGATTGAATTTTTTAAATATCTTGGATTAATATTGGGAAACCTAATCTTGATATTATTATTAATTAACGATCTTTATGCATAATTTTTATTATGTTCCTTTAAATATTTACGGGAGTTGTCTTTCAGATATAATATTTGGAGGTTTAATTACCCTACTATTTAACTATATCAGCCGGTATTGCATCACGTGAAGTATATACTGTTCCTCATCTTACCACGACTCATTATTAGGAATGTGTTCGACTTAGATCTAGGAGCCCGATCTTTAACATTTATTCTGGTAATTTTCGGATCCATAAAATATCTTTACCATCGTACATGATAGCAAAAGAAAGTGTGGTGGTTTATTATTTTATTGTAATTTTAATATTTAAATAATTTTATTATACTGTACAACTAGTGGAAGTGGATATGATTTTTAACATCTGCTGACTTCTGTATGCGGGTCGGACCATTACCCTCAGCTTTCCTAAAATAGTTATGACTGGAATGGGGACCGTGTAAAGCATTGTCATAAAATTATTTAGATTTTTATTTAAAATAACATCTTGTTTGATTATCAAAAACATTTTTGTAAGTCTCGCTATTAGTTGAATGGTATTGGACTGTTACCCTAAATTCGTCTTAAATGTACATTGTTCCCGATAGGTGGTGAAATTATTCATAGCAGACATGCCGATTATTTTGTAGTTTTTATCGCATATCCTTGTTACGATTTGCACTTTTTGTTCTGAAATCAATCAATCAACGTACATTGTATTCTATACTGTAAAAAACTGATTATTATTCTTTATAATTTATATTGATCAGCTCGTAACCAAATTACTTAAGTACTATTTTTTGAAATACGCTTTTAATAACTTCACCTGTATGTAACGAAATCTTTCACCGTAATTTTCACCAATTTCCAGCAATCTGATTAACTTGAAAATTTCCACACGTGTCAAGGACCAATGACAGTACAATATTTGCACAGCCTTTTTCTACTGTTCTCACTTACAATTAGTCTAGGTTAAATTGCCCTAAAAATGGGGGTTTGCCTTGAAAAAGGTGAAGTAGTAGGTTTTACGTTTTTATATGGTCCAGATGGGTCCTGAGAATAAAATATCAAAAATGAAACTAAATTTGATAACGGAAAAATGTTTGGAGGGTTAAAAACCCAAACTTCTTTAACTGTTTCCCGATTTTGGCAAAGAAATATATAAAAAAATGCTGTCAATCGAAAAATGTTTTATTTACAAAATTAAAGTTCATTAAATCGTGCGTCTAAAGATATCCCTTAAGCTGAATTTATTTAGGCGTTTAGCCCCAATCGATTGTCAAACATCGAAGAATTTTTCCAATAATTGATTGCTTTGGTCATGTTTAAGAGTCTATAAAGCAGAAAAGGGCTAATTCAATCAAAAAATGTTATTCACTAAAAGTTGTAGATCATTACATTTTGTACAAGATAGAATTTTGAAAGTAAAAAGTTACCTATTCCTACTCTGAGATATGTCAAAAAAAAAAATTATTCTGAATAATTCGCTTTTTATTTTCGTGTGTGGTGATTAGATTCGTTAATTATACGTATAATAAACTTTATTCAAATTTAAATTGATTTTAAAAGTTGTTCGTGTTTGTTTGTTGGGCTTATCTATTTGTACTTCAACAAAGGTAGGAAGGTCAGATTGTCCTACATGTTACCAACCTATTTTCGGCAGAGTGGAAAAGAAAAATTGATTTCGTGGGTCCGCCACAAAATAAATTTTAACCCGCCCAGATGGGATTCAAACCCCCTTCATTATCGAGTATATTTCACTTTTAACTAACGTTTTTAATCACAATAAAATAACTACTGTGATCGATATTTATTTTTTAAACATGTGACTATCTTGATAAAATTTAAAAATAAAAATTTGGAGAGTCGATGGCCGAACGCGTCCACAGATCTTAACTCACTCTAAAGAAGGTCATGGGATCGAATCCCACATGGGCGGGTTAAAATTCGTGTGATAGGTTGCTTACCTGTAAGATAACCCGTCCTTCCTGCCCTAGTTGAAATATATAGACTTTGAGCCCCAACAAAGAAACAAGAACAATTTTCAAAATCAATTTTATTATTTTATTTTTTTAATTAGTTTATTGAAATTTACAACTTAACAAATATATACATCAAGTAAATGTGTTGATAAAGATTAGAATAACATGTAAAAACTTGAAAAGAATTACTCATCACTTCAATAAAAATTCTACACTAGAAGATCTCTCTGTGCCACCATCTTTTCAGACGCCTCGGAGGATTATCGAGAATTCAGTGGGAAGCTTATCTTTATGGATAAGTTTATTGGTGATAAAGTTAGGAGCATTTAGGAGTTTTCGAAGGACTATTGATTGTAAGGATTAGATACGGATATTGAATCACAGTCATGTAAATAGGTATTTTGTAATTAATTGGGAGCTTTGTACGTTATTCTTGTAAATATTAAAGAAGTCTGTAACGACGAGCAGTTTACTGTCGTTTTAGGGTTGTATGTGGATTCCAAGTAAGACGTCTGTCCAAGTGGAGTCCTAGGTAGCAGATCTGTTCAACAGGAATTAGTGGAGTATCATTAAAGGATACTGTAGGACAGAAAGTCGTAGGTTAACGACGAAGGTTAAAGGTTATTTGGTGTGATTTGTTTGGATTTATTTCGATTCTCCATTTTTGACACCAAAATCAATCTAAATTTGGATATAGTTTGTTATGGATTTAATAAACAATTCTAATCACTACACTCACCTTGTAATAAAAATGATAAACTTATGTTACCTTCTCTTCTCTTATGATACGAATCGTTATCAACCTGTAATGATATAAATGAATTTTTTAGAGTAATTTATTTATTTCATAAAAGCCTTTGATTCTGAAAACTTATTTATTTCACACCTGAATAGGCTATTCACAATATTTATAGGACTTTAAGATCTTCATCGCTCTTGCTGTAAAGCGATATTAGATGCACAGAGAATACAGCAAACCATATACAGCTGGGTAGCCTACTGTCCATGCAGAGATCTTATAACTTAGTGATGTTATCGTCTAATTTTAAAGTTGATCTAGTCAAAATTTTAAAGATGGAATCCTCCTGGATGTCTATGAAGCAAGGGCAAGATTACTCCGAGGTAGACATCTCTCGAGAACTTAATAGTTGGGATAGTTTCAAGTCAAATATGTACGTAAATTGGATTAAGTTTGAACACATGCCCTAAAAATAATAATAAATTGTTGATACGTTATTCGTTATTCTTGGGTTTATTCCGATTATATTTCTGTTTCTTCAAAATCAACATTATTTAACCGCGTCATATTTCAATTCAAGAATTTCAACTAAATTTAAGATGGCCTTGGTAACTTCTAATTTACCATAACTATTGTATAGATTTTTCTTTCGAATTATTTCTACTGTAAATATTTTCTAATTGGTAAAAAAACATAAAACAAAGGAAATATGCCAAGCTTATATGACATGTATAAGAGGTAGTCACCTTTCACATGTAAATATATGTATATAATGGCCTTTTGGCAACATTTGTGACAAAACGTTTTAATAAATGTTAAAAAAAAAATTTAGAACTTTTATTGGTGTCCTAACTACGAGTATTTTCTCTCCAAATCACAATTTAAGTTCATTTTTCCTCACATTTCATATATGTATTTTATTATGTGAAATTGTAAACTTCAGTAAAACATACACACAAAAAAAAAATAATAGAACATTATTGCATATCTCTTGTTTTTATTATAAACTAACATCTCCCATCGCGGCTTCGGCCTCTCTCATAAATAAAGAACTTAAATTATTTTATGTAACAATTGTAGTTCTATTTGTTTATCGATAAAAATCTTGCATTAAAGTACGCAATAGGGCATTATTTCTTCAATGATATGTACACGCATATTAGTAATTTTGAACCTGGTTTGAATTGCATTGATCGGTTGTCTGAAGATTTCCTAAACGATTTCCAATTTTTAATTTTAAATTATGAGTTGGTATCCAGATAGACAGTGACTATTAAAAAGCTCTGGCGTATAATAGACTGCATTATCAGTGCTTATAACAAAAGACCCATAGATCATATTTTAACACACAATATAAAAAAACCAAATAATCGGCATTTTGATCTGGTATGATTTCTAATCATAAAAGTATTTAACGGTGTGGCAAACCTCGTTTCTGCCACTCAACATTGTATATTTAAACTTTAATTGTTGTAAATTTTAATATTGCTAAACCTTCCTAGAGTTATGGAAATGATGTAGTTACTGTTTGGTTCAAATGGGTTCAGTAATTTTGCTTAAATTAAACTCCATTGCGGAATGGTGCTAACCACCTATGCCTTCGGTATATAATATCTTATTTTTGTAACCTCTCATGTAGAATAGTGTTCGCCACCTATCGGTAAATATTCAAACCACTGATCGCTTTTTTAATAATAAAGTAATTGATAATCAATAGATTTTATTATTGCTAAACATTTCTGGAACTATAAAGATGATTTGGTTAAAATTTGGTACAGATTGGTTAAATAGTTTTCGTGGTAATTATTTTTTTTAGATCTCTCATATTTGTCTGTCAACAATTGTCGCATTCATATTTTGTATTGACTAACCTCTTCCTCTCTTTCTTTATTCCTCGAGTCACTAAACGAGAAGTAAAGTGAAATCGTTGAGTAAGTACCATTGTCTTGGGTATTTACTGTCTATAGTCTCAGGTTTATTGGATAGTAACATTGAAAGCATTTACTATTGGTTTTCATTATTAACGAAAATTAATTTTAATATTTTTAATCCACACACAAGACTAATGCGGCTAGAAACTGCTTGTCGTTACAGCCTATTTCAACATTTACTAGACAAACGATTAAAGCTCCCAATTCATTACAAAAGATTTATTTATATGACGGTGATTAGACCTATTTGGACGTACGGAGTTGAGCTTTGGGGCTCCACTAAACTATCCAATTTATCCCGTATCCAATCCTTACAATCCGAAATCCTTCATAAAATTCCCAATGCCCCTTACTTTGTCACCAATAAACTTATCCATAAAGACCTTAATGTTGCATATGTTGCTGAGTTAGCCCAAACCAGATAGCTATTCTTACATAGTAAGCTCCATAACCACTCAAATACATTAGTTTCTCCACTTGCTTCCTACTCCATTCCCGATAATCCTCCGAGGCGTCTGAAAAGAAGACCCAGAGATCTTCTAGTGTAGAATTTTTATTGAAGTGATACTGATGAGTAGTTCTTTAGACATGTTATTGTAATCGTTATCGGCTCATTTACTTGATGTATATATTTGTACAGTTGTAAATTTCAATAAATTGATATTAAAAAAATAAAATTATTTTTAATATTACACTTCCGCTTTTAAGGTCACACTAGAGCCCAGTGTGACTCATTAATAACAAACAAATTTATATTATTAATTAATATTATTAATAATAATAGTATTATTCTAGTTTGACTCATTAATAAGAAATGTTTTAGTACAACATAGACTTGGTTTTGGCACGTAATATCAATCTCACCTGTAAGAAATACATTACATACTTATTCTAACCAAATGTAAATATATACCTATCCGAAAAACATGTATCATGTTTCCTTGCTTTTATCCTTGAGATTAACAGAGTTCAATTTTTTTTAAAGGTCCTAGAATGAACATCAAAACTTTCTTGGATATTTCAAAATCTATTTCCTCTCATATAAATAATAAATAATTTTGATTTTTACCTAAAGCAATGCCTATTGACCGCTAGCGTATTTATATATTATGTTTTTTTTTTTTAACCTTTTATTCTTTTATTTGCACCTGTCATAGCGTTAAGAGTCTGTGAATTATTAAATAAATAAATTTATTAGAGAATTATAAATATAGTACAAAATATTATTTTATTAATTGTAATCTTATTTTGTTTGCAGGTAAGTTGCTGAATTTGCCTATTGGGGTATTTACTGATAAGTATTACTTTTCTTAAATATTTTAGTACACTTAATTTTGTGTATTTCGGAAATATTTTTACGTAAATATAATTTATCTAAACATTTATAATCATGTATAATGATAGGCTGGAATGGAAAATGATATGATGTGAATGACAACTTCCACTGCTTGTAAATAAGCATTACTATATTAGCAGTAAAACATATTTACAAATGTTTGTATAATAAAAACATTTACTAAATATATACTTTTATATTATGGGTCTCTGAAAAAGTCCCTTGGAAGATGGATCGAAATATATGATATAAAAATATCAATAAATAAATGAAATCATAATAAATTCATACAAATATTAAAAAATAATGGGTGGCTATGACATGCTTCCACCTAATGAAAAATATCACAACAATATAATTTTTAATCTATATAATTTTAACATTATTATTTAAGTACAGAACGTTAGGGTATTGTAATGTCCTTGATATATCATTTATGTTTTTTTATCTACTATTAAATCATGAACAATATTTTTTGTTAGTCCATCAGGGATGTAGAGTAGAAGATCTAATGGTTTTCGAACACGTGAACACGCAACATGTAATTGTTCGTGAGGAAAACATGATTTTTTTTAATCTTGTCCTCATTTGGATATTGCTTGTCCTGGGGACTAATGGGAAGTCGTAAACGTTTGTGTACGTCATATAGTAATGCGTGCCAGTGAAATATTTTCTCATCCCAAAAATTTTTCTTAGTTTAATATGGCTCATTCAATTATGTTTTTCTTCATATTTCTTACTCAATTTATAACATTACAACGATACCTATATTACTATGTTCGGTCACGGAACCATTTTCGTTTGTTTTTTTTTATCTCCAAGGATTATTTGATATTATACAAGAATAGAACCTGCGTACTTTAGGATTTGAGTAAATTTACATTTCAAAATGTTAACTCGACTTTCGTTCGAGAAAATAACAGATTCCCAGAACGATGGAGGCTTTTGTACATACTCTTTAACGAATTCCAAATGGCGCTAATGAATTAACTTCCTAATGGATGGCTTCTTCCTGTCGATTCTACCAATTAAACTACTTTGCCGTAACTTATACACTATAGACGCGAGGCAAGTTTATAGCATTTTTTGGAGCGCTAGTGCACGGTTTGTCAGGTACAGTTTGAACAATTTATTTATTTTTGGTGGACGCGAGTTCTTTTGTCTGCTGGATGCTCAGCCTAATTCTTTATATATTTTTATAATTTTAGATGCAGTACCCACATTTTTACTTACAGTCCTCCTAATTTTGCCTTGATTTCGTTATGAAACAATAAACTTGAAAATGGCTTTTAGCACTTCCATCATGAATGCTAATCACAGACTAAAAGGATTTCTATTTATGAAACTTTGTTTCTGACCTTTGTTCTTAAAGCTCATAGCGAGTATGATCATTTGTTGTTGAAATGTTTTTTGTTTTTTTTTTGCTGTAAGGGTATATTTTTTTTTTTTTACTTCACCGTTTTCTGTTGACTGATGTTGGTATGCATTCAATGATGTATTATGTTAAAATTAAAGATTAATGTTTGTTGTGTAAAATAAGAGTGGTTTCACTATAGGTAGTTGCCTATTTTAGACAGGAGGAGCATAAGGTTAAGATTTAGGCAAGTGTTTTTTTTTTTTTAATTTAAGACAAGAAATCAAACATGTTGATACTGACCTAAGGCGGCGAAATGAAAACAGTTTCTGACAGGGATAGCCCTAGAGCTAATTGAGTGTAATGAGCCGAAGGTGTAAATTAAAAGCGCCATCCTTCAATTTTTCTCTATGACTGGTTTTTTTTTCTGTGTAATGGAAACAAATTTAAAAATCGACCGATATGTGGCCGTTTTGCAACAGACTTAGCAATAGTAAAGCTATTAAACCAAATTGTTTTTTTGTTTTTAACAATTTAATCTATACTGTTTTTGCTTTTGTATACTTTTTCCCAAAATACAAGATTCGGTTTTTGAAAAATTATTATAGGGCTGAAACGCCTTAAAATTTAGGTTCTTATATTTTAACCTCTGAAATTCACTTTAAAACAATTTAATCAATACTATTATTAAAGGACAAGCCATTTTTCCTTTGTTATTAATAACCGCGAAAACTACTAAACTAATATGTTTCAAATTTTAACCACACCTTCATCATAGTTCAAGGAAGG
Organism: Euschistus heros; assembly: GCA_003667255.2. NCBI lineage: Eukaryota > Metazoa > Arthropoda > Insecta > Hemiptera > Pentatomidae > Euschistus > Euschistus heros. The sequence goes on along the minus strand of RCWM02000044.1, from coordinate 3,614,052 downwards.
TTTTGTAATAATAAAATTTAAAGATTTTTAATTATATTGCCATAAAAAAGCGATAAATATGGTGTGCAATGAGAGGGGTTACAAAGGTACGGTATTATATAGAACTAGAAATTTATGATAAGATTTATTTATTTTCAATTCGATTGATATTAAAAAGGCTATAGATATAGGAAGCGACATGTGGATACAAGTGCAGTTTAAAAATCGACCGATATGTGGCCGCTCTGCAACAGACTTTGCAATGGTAAAACTATTAAACCAAACTGTACCAATACATCTGTACATCTTCATAGTTACAGGAAGGTTTATAATAATAAATTTTATTATTATAATAACAATTAAAATGTTTATCTTGAGTGCCATATTTACGATAATGCCATAGTTACGAGGTTTGCCAAACTGTCATATACTTTCATGGTTAGAAATTAAAATCCAACCAGATGGATCGATAAAATTATTTCGGGTGCCAAATCGGATGCCTAATTATGCTTTTCCATACTCTTCAAACATCTGATCAATGAAATTTTAACCAGGTTAGAAAATATTGAAGAAATAATGATAAATTCCATACTTCAATACAAGATTTTTATCGATAAACAAATGAAATTCAGTTGTTAGTAAAAATATTGTAAGTTCATTATTTATGATAGCGAGCGAAGCCGCGACTGTGTTTACTTAATTTATCTGATTTAGTTATGTTTTAATATAATTACTAAGCAACTCGTGGCTTTAGACAGGAACGTTTCCAAGTCCTCAAGTTCGTCCTATTGAGCATTAATATTATGACTCGAACGTCTAATTACAGCGCATGACTGAATCCTTCGAGCGTCTCCTTCGCCTTTCGTTCGTCCTCGAGGCGGTACTCCTGGATGGCGACCTTGAGCGGCAGAGGAAGGGACCGCGGCGGCTGAAGATGGAGGAAACCGAGGAGAAGAAATGGGGTCACTGGGGACAAGGTCGCCTCCGCTCTGGCCTTCTTTCTTAACAACTTTCATCACTCCCTGCGATTTCTCGTGGAATTCACTACGTTCCGGGGAGCGCTTGTCGCAATTCTTGGTTCTAGAATCATAATAACAGATTTTTTTTTTCATATATTTTAGTTTGAATTAATACCTCTTAAGAGAAATAATTGACAAACCGGCAATGGGATAATTATTTACAGCTTGACACAATAAACAGAAGGGAGAGCTCATCTAATCTTTATTACCTTAGAAAACTATTATTTAAAAAAAAACATATTTATAGAAGTTTATCAACAAATATATGAAGTGAAAGTTAAAAATAATGAATATAACAAATCAGCGCCTTGTGAAGCTACGACCCATTACTATAAAAGTTCTATATAATAAGGTCTCGAGGCCCTCTACTTTTCAGACACCTTAGAGGATGATCGATATTCTATTCGGAATCATTGTTGAATATATTTTATTTTTGGCTTAATAAAAATCATTTATAATTTTAAGATGGATTCAATAAAGAACGGATTCGGCGTTTTAGTGGAAACCATTAGAGGCAAGTTGAGAACAGTGGATTTGAGTGGGTTTGGAAATTGTTATGTAAGTACCTGTTTATGTATAAACTAGCATCCCCCGTCACGGCTTCGCCCGCTCTTATAAGTAAAGAACTTGGATAATTTTTACTAATGATTGAATTTTTATTTGTTTATAGATAAAAAACTTGTATTGAAGTACCGCAATTGAATATTATTTCTTCAATGGTATTTTCATGTCTATAACTTATAAATGGGTTAAAATTGCACACATCAGGTGGTTGAAGATTACGTAAAATTATAATTGGGCATTCAATTTTAAATTTTAATTTAAAAGTGGGTAATCCATATGGACAGCGATTATTGAGAAACTTGCGAATAATAGACTGCATAATCAAGGCTTACAATTAAAAGCACATGAATCATATTTTTCCCCTAATTACCAAAAAGCAAAGGATCAACTTTTATAGTTACATGTATTAGTAACTTTTATGATAGTAATATTTTTTTTCGACAGAAATAATTTTATTAATTTCCTCTAATTTCTAACCATTAAAGAATATTACAGTGTGGAAAACCTCTTGTAGACCAATCAACACTGTACATTTAATTTATTATTATTGTAAAAAGTATTGTTGCTAAACCTTCCAACTGGAAAACTTAGAATCAACATCCTTTATTCTTCAGCATTATTTAAACAAGTTTAAACGACAAGAAACTGCTCCTCATTTTTAACTTTCTCGACGTTTATAAGACAAACGTGCCGATCTATTAAAAATACTCATTTACATGGCAGTAATTAGATCTATTTGGACATATGAGGTTTAGATTTGTTGTTCCACTAAACATTCTGATTCATCTCGTATCACATCCAAAATTCTTTGAAAAATCCTTAATTCTCCTTACTTAGTCACAAATAAACTTATCTATGAAGACATTAATGATCCATATGTTGCTTTTTCAAAGTGTTTTATTTCATGCGTCTCTTCATAATAAACTCCATAACCATTCATATAAACTGAGACGTCAGAAAAGAAGATGGCCTCGGGACCTTCTCATGTAGAACTTTTATAAAAGGGCTACCAGTTTGTAGTTGCTTTACAAGCAATTGACATGTTCTTATGAACATTATAATCTCGTTTACTGGATATATTTATATGTTTGTATACAGTTGTGAATTTAAATAAATATAAAAAAATAATAGAGGTTTTTTTTATGATTTCTAATTATGAAGATTGGATAGTTTAATGTCACATCAAAGTTCGTCTTCCTAAGTTCATATAGGTCTAATTATTGAGTCTTGTATAAATAGTGAGATTGGAGGGATTATCTAGCAAATGTTTTGTATCAGCTTTTATCCCTGTCATATAACCTGATTTTTAGATTGAATAGGGAAAATTTCCAGGACTGTAAAAGCTATTAAAAATATTTTTTTAAAAGACATCATCTTGTTTAGAATAGTTGGTAAAAAATAATAGAGGTTTGAGGTTGATAGAGGTTGATATTACTGTCGATAGTCTACAGTTCCATAAAAAAAAGTGATAAAAAAAAAAAAATTATTGCTTATAAAAAAATGTTTCGATGAACAAAGAAATTTATAATATCTTTTTTTTCTGATCCATAAATTTACTAACTGATCGAACTTCAAAAAACATATTCTGAATCTATATGATTAAATTATAAACAGATATCTTATTTGTAATTATAACAAAAATTTGTATTTATAACATAAATTTATAATTTCTTACATTTTCCCTGAACATTCTTTATTTTAATTGCTCAGATGAATCACAAGCAGGAAACTAGTACAGATAAAGTAAAAAGAGAAAGTGGAGTATTGGATTCGTAACAGCTGTTTAGAAGTTCTGGTTTTAAATTGTGATAGAAAATTAACATATTACATGCTTATCTACTGCATTCCAATGTCGCGTCTGGTATGTTTCGCTGTGGGCATTTACCAGTTGGACATATGGACTGTGTCTCGGATCTGTGGAAGCTGATATATCGGTGTTTGGACAATTTCATTGTGGCTTCTGGAGTCTCCAATAATCCTACCTACCTTCTTCTGCATTCCTTAACTGTATTATCCATTTTTATTTGACTTGCGCAATGCAAAATGGACTGCCAATAAACAAAATTGGATAAAGAAAACAGTTTTATGACATCTTATTTTGATGGTCTAATAATAATAAGATATTACGAAAGGAAATCTTTCAAACACAGTCTCCTTGTTGTGTTTTCAATTATGTAGGTAATGGACATAACATATATTTGTTTGTTTCTGCATGTTCCCTATCCTACTCATTATCGATTTGTGTTTTTAATGGATTAACATAATTAAATAAAGTTTAAAAAAAATACATATCCATCTACTACATCATAAACTCTAAAGCGACTAACATGAATTGTCCATACAAGAATAAAACGACAAGAGTGTCCTCCTGTAATTATTGAACGATCTGACATTTCTGAACTATAACTAAATATTAATGACATCGATTTAGGTACCAATCGATTTTCGATGATTAATTGTCGAAACAGACATTTTTTTTTCTAGAATCGTTGGTAACGAGAATAGAATTATCACCTCACTATATAGATTTGATTATGAGAAGATAACTCATTGGTTTTATGAAAAGAAGGTATCCTTGAGACGTTGATTGCTATGTTACCTTAACGTGGGTTTTTAGCAAGTAATTTTCATGCCTTATTATAAATGACAAGACTTTTAATTTTATCATTTTATTTATATACCTTTCTAGAAGATGTGCCGATACCGAAGATGAGGCACATAAAAACATGGACTTCTGCCGAGAAAAATGATAATAAAGAGAAAGAACTCAGAATAAAAGAAAATTATTTTAAGATTTCAAAGCAAAACGTCTCTCTTAACTACCTGTTAATTATCAACCGAGAGAGTGTATCACCAATCTAATCAACATCAGGACTGAAGAGCACAAATTCACAGACAAGTGAAGTGGGATCTTAAATATTATTCATTTTTTATTAGCCAGTTGTGGGATGTACAGCCTCTTAATGTTATTTTATGTAATATTATTATTAGAGTTTCAGTTATTAACAGGACTGCTATTAACACAATACAATAGGATAATAATTGTAGTGCGAGTCCCTGCGAATCCCCCCCTTCCACGCTCCATGATCACGCCATAGTAATCACAGCACATCGGCTAGTACCTTCAACGGTAATATTTTTCATACGTGAATACATCACTAATCAACAGATCTGATCACACCAGACCAACAACCTCCCATGGTGGATCCGGCATCCTAATCCATAAATCAATACCACATTCCCTTGTCCCTTCTACTTCAATTGACGCCATTCAATCAACCTCAGTATCCAGTTTCAACTCGTCCTTCTTTCCATCTAACATTTTCAGCTGTATAATGCCCTCCCTGGAAATTCCCTTTCTCATAACCTCCTTGATTCCTTATTCCGATCCCTCGGACCGCGCTTATTGCAGGGGGAGATTACAACGCCAAACACCAGCGATGGGGTTGTAGAACATCCAACTCCCGAGGTAGCATTTTATCCCGTATTTCCACCTCCAATTCCTATTCTGTTCTCAATCACCCTTAAACCTACTTATTGGCCCACATCTCCTAAAAAACATCCCGATATCCTCGATATATTCATTTCTTCCCCAAATTTTCCACCTCTCATACCTTTGTCGAATCCCTGGATGACCTTTCGTCAGACCATAGCCCTGTTCTGCTTCACTTGCATTCACATCCTGTTCCTAAGCCCTCTCCTCCTAGACTGATTACAGGACGAGTAGATTGGGACAAATTCCGTTACGATTTAGAAAACGAAATAGATTTGAAAATTCCACTCAAAACAAAACATCATATAGACACTGCCATAGACAAACTTACCACATCAATATCCACCAGCATTAACGATAACACCTCACACAGACAAAAATTAAATTCTATTCAGACTAACTTGCCACACCATATTCGCGACTTAATAACAGAAAAAAAACGAAGAGCAAGAGCGAAGTGGCATAGGACCAATATCCATCAGATAAAAAATAATTACTGCAAATTAACAAACAACTAAAGACAGAAATTAAAAAATACAAAATTCAAAAAACTTACATAACGATACAGAAACCTTAATACCACTGACAAATCTTTATGGAATACCACCAAAAAACTACTGAACTACAGAAACTGTAATCATCCTCTACTAACCGAAGCCAAAACCTGGTCAAAATCTGACGATGAAAAATCACTCATTTTTGGCCAGCACCTTTTCCAAACTTTTAACCCTCATCCTGATATCCTTAATCTTGCTCACCTAGAATATATTGAAGCAGAACTCAACATCCCACTCCAAATGTCTCCTCCCCCTAAAGCATTCCATCCTTCAGAAATATAAACATAATTCACAGATTACCTTCAAACAAAGCTCCTGGACACGACCTAATTACTTCCCACATCCTAAAACTCCTTCCTCGTAAAGCCATCCTATTCCTAACATACATATATAATGCGGTACTCCGCACCACCACATATTTCCCTGACTCCTGGAAATTATCAATAGTTAAAATGATACCTAAACCCAAAAAGCCACCTGAGTTCCCATCCTCGTACCGTCCTATTTCTCTCTTACCAATCATGGGTAAAATCCTAGAAAAACTCCTTTTAAAACGTTTTTACCCTATCCTAGAATCCCATCATGTAATTCCAGATCACCAGTTTGGATTCCGAACATCACATTCAACAATCCAACAATGTCATCGTGTGGTGGACGTTGTCTCCTCTGCATTGGAGCGCGGAATGTACTGCACGGGAGCCTTTCTTGATGTAGAACAAGCGTTTGACCGAGTCTGGCACCCGGGACTGCTGTATAAGCTCCGTCAATTTCTACCTTCTACATATTTCCTTATTATTAGATCCTACCTCAGTGACCGCACCTTCAAAGTTAACCATAAATTTTCCTATTCAGCCCCTCTTTACCCATCTGCCGGAGTTCCTCAAGGCAGTATCCTAGGTCCCATCCTCTTCACGGTGTATACAGCTGACATCCCGACTCATCCTACCACTGTCCTCACCACTTACGCCGATGACACTTGTGTGTTATCAGTAAATAATAATCCTTTCATTGCATCCCAATCACTACAATCTCATATTACTAACATTCAAGAATGGTGTCAAAATTGGAGAATAAAAATAAATCCAAACAAATCCCATCAAATAACTTTTACCCTTCGTCGTAAACCTACGACATCCTGCCCTACAGTATCCTTTAATCATATTCCATTAGTCCCTGTTGAACAGATCCGCTACCTAGGACTCCACTTGGACAAACGTCTTACTTGGAATCCACATACAAGACTAAAACGACAAGAAAAACTGCTCGTCGTTACAGACTACTTCAACATTTACTAGACAAACGTTCTAAGCTTCCAATAAATTACAAAAGACTCATTTACATGACTGTGATAAGACCTATTTGGACATACGGAGTTGAGCTTTGGGGCTCCACTAAACCTTCCAATTCATCTCGTATCCAATCCTTACAATCCAAAATCCTTCAAAAAAATCCTCAATGCTCCTTATTTTGTGACCAATAAACTTATCCATAAAGATCTTAATGTTCCATATGTTGCTGACTTAGCCCAAACCAGATACCTATCCTTCCATAGTAAGCTCCATAACCACGTTGTAAATAAAATAAAGTTAAAATAAAATAAATTTTACTTTGTGTTGTTTTTTTTTATGTTATGAATCAGAGATCACCCAGTTGACTATCAGGATTTTAATGAAGTTCTGGTCAAACGACCTCTCCAAGACTGGAAAACTTCACGCCCTGAAAGCTCCAGCAAATCATTAACCGCCGGCATAACGACGGTTCTATTTTAATTACACTCTTCACAGCTTCCTATGCATCTCTTCGGACCACTTCCTTCTTCTATGAACGAGGTCGCAAGTTCATTGTTACCGTATTCTTTTCTTCTTTAACGATCTTGGCTACCGTGCTTGTTCTTGTTGCGTTACTAGTAATATAGGGATGATTTTAAAGATAACTAATAAAAATCGTTGGTTTTCCGTTTTATGGAGGGAAGTTAAAATTTGTATTTGTTAAAAAGACAGGATTTAGTGCGTATCTTGCTTTTTATATTTTCGATAATTGATATTTTTCTGAGATAACAATATTATTATACGATATTTGTATCGAAATATAGATAACTAGTATATCACATCGCGGCTTTGCCTGCTCTCATATAAAAAGAACAAATTATTTTAAGTAATAGTTGAATTTTATTTGTATATCCCTAAAAATCTTGTATTGAAGTATGGAATTCAGCATTATTTCTTCAACAATATTTTAACGCATTGCTGTAACTTTTAACCAGGTTAAAATTGCATTAATTTGGTATTTGAAGAGTACGTAAAATACATCTAATTTTTAATTTTAATGTATGAGTTGGTAATCTAGAAGGACAGAGAATAATAAGAAACTCTTGCGGATAATGGACTTGTATTACTGCAATTTGATAGAAATAAGTTTATCAATTCATTGGGTTGGATTTTAATTTTTAATCAAAAAAGAATTTGACAGTTTGGCAAACCTCGTTTCTGGCACGCATGGATATACATTTTAATTACTATTATAGTCAAATTTATTATTATAAACCTTTTGAGGACTATGAAGATGTTGTAGTTACAATTTGATGCAGTTGGTTTTAATAGTTTTAACATTGCATACTGTTGTGGAATGGCCACATATCGGTCGATTTTTAAACTGTACTGGGATCCACATGTCGCTGTATATATTTATAGTTTTTTTAATAACAATTGAATTGAAAAAAAAAGCAAACTTTATCATAAATTTCTATCTCTATATAACACCGTACCTTTGTAACCTCTCTTGAATGGTGCTCGCCACCTATCGATCGAATATGAAACTTCACTGCGCACCACACATTTATCGCTTTTTTGTGACAATATAATTGAAAAGTTTTAAATTTTATTTTTGCTAAACCTTCCTTGAACTATGAAGATGATGTAGTTAAAATGTAGTACAGATTGGTTCTGAAGTATTCGTGGTTAGTGATCACAAACGTAAAATGGCTTGTCCTTTCATACAATAGTATAGATTAAACAATTGTATCGGATACAATTTATACAATCAGATAAACAACATTTTTATTATTGATACATTTGGTTATTGATGAATAACCAAACGGAAGTGATGCTTGTTGTGCCTAAGTATCACTGGAGCGAATAGATTTCAAGAATTGATATCATGTTAAATATCCAGAATGGTTTAATTAAGATTAAACAAAACCAGTTGTGAAATATGGGCGTAAAATCAGTGATACAACCGGAACCATGAAAAGAATAAAAATATAAAGGAAATACCCCCGCGTGATAACTAGAGCGATCTTGAACTCTGGTTTTGAAGCTTGGAGGAGAAAGAATAAGGAAGAACTGTTAACTGATATTGGTCCGTTGATATTTCTTGTCTTGAAGACATATAAGGTGAGATGAAAATAAATGTCATATGTTAGCAAGAAGTTAGCAATGGGAGAGAGTGGGAAAATAAAAATAATAGATAGCATCGATAAGAGATGCTATTAGTACATTTAATAAATCGTAATGTCCATCATAAAAATAGGTGTAGCATGCATGTTAAGGCGGCCAAACGGAAAAAGAAAAAACTGTAAACTCAATTTCTCCCTGACAGCGAAAAACATCATGGAAGGGTCTATCTATAATTTACTGTTTTTCCTAATTTACATTTTACTATTAATACTGATGAGTAGTTCTTTTCAAGTTTTGTCACTATTAAAAGGATCAAATTACATAAATTAATAATTAAATTAAATTAACAAAGAATGATTATTCGAAGAAAACAATGTTGAAAGGAAAAAACTTGACTTTTTTCATTCAAACTAATATGGCTCCTAAACGGTAGGTCTTAGCAAAAAATGTCTGCTAACAAAAAATATTCTCCATTTAAATTTCTTATCGGGAAACTATCGTCAAATTTTCGATCTGAGCAACACCAGAGCTTGAGCATGTCACAATTTTAAATGTTAGAGGGTGAAAAAACCTTAAAAAGTATAGACCCACAGGCAAAATATATAGCCATATAAAAAATTGCTTCTGGTGTCCAATTATTGGCCATTACAGTTTTGAAGGTTAGATGAATTGTATATATTTTGTCTCTATTCATGTCTATTTTAAGAACCTAACATTTTTAGATATCCAACACAGTTTACTTTATTTCTGGAATGAGTCAAAATATTCCGGAAAATGTCACCCTATCGAGTTTCCGGAAAAGCAAGGAAACGGTTGTGAATGTTTAAATGTAGATCTAGGTGATTGCGTTGTCACTGCACGTGACGGCGAAGGTTGCAGAATCCTATCGAGTCTGATTGTGCTGATGGGACGTGGTAGTCCAAGTCAGTAATCAGTCAATCCCTTCTTATCTCTTCCTCTTCCAAGGACCTTTATAATAACAATCATTGTTTGTATAATATTTCATAATCATTCAGTCCATATATATACATCTTGGTTTAATAGAAATTTCTCCTTTTTTTTTTTTTTTTTTTTTTTTTTCTATTCTAGAAATTCAGTCTAATTCCATCTAAACTCCCCGTCAAAAGTATCACAACACTTTGAAATATTTTAATTTTATAAAAACGTATTTTTTTTCATAATAAAAAAAGGTTCTGAAGTCTATAATAAACATTACTCAACTAGGCCTAAAAATTTTTATTGAAATAAATTAAATATTTTTCCAATAAACAAGAAAGTTAGAAAACTTACTTATTAAAATTTTCATTTTTTACAATCTTAACTTTTAAATTTTTAATTTATAATTAATAAAACATATTGCCTCCTCTGGCTTGAATAACTGCTTCCACTAGTCTTGGTATACTTGTAAATAACGAAACGAATGATAAACATGGATTGAAAGAAATTTAAAAAAAATAATATAAAATTCCATCGTTAGTCATTAACAGGGAAAAACATTGATGTGTCTAATCCTTAATGTCTCACGTTTAATAAATAATATTAATATGAATATGAACCAAGTATGGATTAAGATAAAAACTAGGAAAATCTCGAAAATTATGGGTGTTGCAATACTTTTGACGGGAAGTTTATTTGACATGGATTTGTTACATTTAATAACGTAATATTCTGAAACGCTCTAGCTCTGTTGTTGCTCGGATCGAAGATTTGATTTCAGATGACTGTCATGTAATCAAGTTCTGTATTGGCCAAGTGTCGTATTAATTTCACGTGAGAGGATGGGTGTTGCCTATGTTTTATTGTCAGTTCCAGCCCGTCTAAATATCTTGATGATGGATCTAGGGATGTGTTGAAATTTATGGAAATGAACGGGCTGACGAGTTAGTCAAATCAGCATCGTCATATAACAACCGTTGAATACTCTTTGACGCCAATTTCGTATATCAAGAAAAGTTCAGGAAACAACGCAAATATATATTGGATTAACAAACGACGATCAATTCACAAATTTGTACCAGACGTTAATCCATTAAATTACAACAAACTGACAAGTACTCATACACTATTTCTGACGGAACATGGGACCTACCATATATTGTTTTAAATATTTTAACCTTTCAGTGAACGAATCATGCCACTGTGATAGACATATAGCACAAATATTTAATCATATTTTATACAACTGTCAACTTGTTGACTAGGACAGATTTGATTTAATCAAAATATACGTGGAAAAGAATGGCCACTTCCAAAAAAGAAACTTAAACAAGAAAATAGAAAAGCAGCTTTGTTTGTATTAACATCGACTTTTTGTTTATTTTGTTGTTTTTTTAATGTTTGTTGTGGGTATGATGTAATTGACTCGAATTCATAAAGTATATTTTGTAATTAGAAAAGCACATGATATGCTTGTAAGCACTTTTTGAATAAATTAATCATTGGGTTAATATAGAAGAGGGGAGAAAAAGAATATATATCTCACATTTATCTGATCATATTGTCTTCAAATATTTATAAAACTGATTAAAAAATATAAACAATGAAGCTCTTTTTTTAATTGTTGATGACTTAAAAAGTACAAAGATACGAAATACTATATCACATTATATTCACCGCAGTATCTTGTTCTGTTCACTTATTTCCTGATTGTCATTATAATTTGTTTATTAACATAATATTTGTGCAAAATAATTACTTTGTTCTTCATTCAGTAAATACTTTTGATTCATTAGGATAATCTTCAACATTAATTTATGCTATTTTCATTATTGGACTTAAATATCAAACATACTAGCAATAGTTGGGAAATTAAGTCCTAAAAGTAGGCTTTCTGGTCCTTTTTCCCTGCACTGATGATAATACTAATAGTAATGTCCGATCCCACCGGAATTATATAGCTAATATTAGATCTAGTTATTATTGTAAATATGTTGGTTCAATTTTTATTTATTATTATTCTCTTTTTATTTCTTTTAATGGATAATTTTTTTTTTAATTTTAAATACGTTCTACACTAAACGTTTATATTTAACATACTATTATACTTAAAAATTATGCTCATTTAATAATTAAAAGTTTTTTTACCCCATTAATTATTTTCTTTAAATTTATTAGTTCATGAAATAAATTATTTTGAATGGTACAACCTTACATTTTGTCTTTCATTGAACAATCTGCTATTCACTGCTTTGCCATAATTTCACAGCTGTAATTAATTTTCAGATATAAAATTTTTAATTTAAAAACTTGACGTGTTTATTTACCTGGCTGCTGCACCCCTGGCCATTTCTTCACTTAAATTACATCTCACAGTCAACAATATAATCATCATCGTAATTAATTTTCAATTGATTCTTTCTTCTTGTTGCCTTGGGCCCAAGAGATATTCTTTGACTTGATCCTAAACTGCAAGTTGATAACTACACATGTTATCGGACTGTAGTCTCATCTCAGAGTGACTAATTAAAAATGTTAATAACTCGCTCAAGTTCCGCCTCACAGTGCCAAACCTCCAATAAAAGCTTCCACGGCTTAATCTGCAGAAAAATTAATAATAAAATTAATTTTCACAATTATATGAACGATGTTAACAGTATTTGTCATCTGATCAGTTTATCAAAAACATTGAAACATTTTACTTTTACCTTTTTAAATAATATTTGAAAAATAAAATTATTAATTTAAAAATTAAAGGTAAATTTTCATTTCTTCAAGAAAACAAAACGCTACTAAACTTTTCACTCTTAAAAAAAAAAAAATGTAATTAATGAAATTATAAAATATTGAGTGTAAGAGTTATCTATATATTGAACTTTTTTCTTTTTTTTTTGGTCTTTATTATTTATTTATTTTTTAAATTCTGGAGCCTTCGGTTAGCCCATATCATTAAAGTGTTCAATTTGATTGTGTTTAAAATTCAATGATTCGGTCAATTATTAATTAATTTATATCAAAAAGAGGATATTCTTAATTAATAAAATGAACATTTGTTATAATTTCTCATTCCACAAAAATTGTTGAACATTTTGTGATCTTCTTGAAAATATTTAAGTTATTGATGTTAACTCAAAGGAGTGTAACATGAGAGGTTTTGCAGAAGCCTTTTAAATCTTAAGGAATAGAAGTTTTATCTGCACCTATATATATTTTTTTAAGTCATGTAAAGCCTTTTAGAGATTTCTTTGTATTCTGAAGACCTTCCAGGTAATCTCTTTATCCCTCCGTAGCCTCGAAGTATTCCAATGGTGGATAGTAAATGAATCAGTAGTATTCTCCTGTGTTTCTATATTCCATTCAAAGCTCCAAACGTCATAGATAAAAATAATTTTGGCTGATGTACAGTAAAAACGCACCCTAATTAAATCATATCCTAACCATACATGCTTTGTTTACGTATGTTACATATGACATTGTACATAATTCAAGTAAAATACTTATGATGTGTCTGTTCATATAAATACATGTATAAAGTAGAAACTCGGTAACAAGTCTCTTCAGTGTAATTTGTGAAACTTTCCTCTTATTGGAAGAATTGAAATTTATGATATCTATCTATATGCGTATGTACTATGTACACTTATACATTAACATTAATTGTAAAACTATGATTATTTTTATAATCTCTCCATCTTTTCGAAGACTTTCCCCTTAGAAGATGGCGGTTATTCCAATAGTAAATAAGGTAGCTGAGGAGAGATCTATATGAAAACAGTCAGCCCATTTCTCATGATTTCTCTTCTGGGAAAATCCATCATTCATCCTTCTTGGCATATTAACACTTTCCAGCAGTATATATATATATATATATATATATATATATATATATATATATATATATATATATATATATATATATATATATATCAAAATTCTATTTTGTCGACCTTTAGAAATTATTTCAACAACTATTTTATAATAATCGGGTAATAGGTCCTATGTTTAACAATTTTTTTTTTTAACACTATCTGCTTTATTACTTTTTGCTTTATTTACGTTTCGATCCCTTGCTCAAATGGAATCCTCTTGAGAATAAAAATTGGTATCCCGAAACTCCAGGCCAGTAAGCCCAACGACTCGTGCAGCAAGTGCTAGTAGCTTGCTTGCTCAGACACCAGGGCACTCTATTATTTACATAGTATGACATATTCTGTACTTCAAATACTTTTTATTTTTCGTATTATAATACTGAATCATTCAAGCCATTATTGACAGCACAATCACATACGCCGTAAATACTTGTGGTTTGAGGTATTAAGACGAATTAGAGAAAATTAACACTAATTTTTATAAAAAGTTATTCTGTTTGTCGAGATACACACCAAATTGGCTCGTGGGGCTTCAGACTGGCTCTATCCATGCTAGTTGGCTGGCTCTTAAATATTTTTAAATTATTTAAAAACCATAGTCCAAATGATTGATAATAAGCTTCCAAAGTTTTATTTTTATAACTTAGTCAAGCTGTCTGCATGTAGAAATGCTAATCTTAAGTATAATTGGTGTTTACAACTAAAAAATTTACTGGATAAAATCGGAGAAGGGGAAATAGTTTTCGAATCAATTATAGTTAAACTCAAAGAAAAAAGTCAAACTGTATTAGAAAAATACAAAATTTATTTATTTAATTTGGATCTATTCTCTAGCCAGCAGTCGAATTTTAGCACATTCTACAATAGCATTGGTCCAACCGGTTCCATCTCTGTTTACATTAATATACGGATAAATATTATTTTCACTAGAATCATTGCACAGTTAAGAACTACAGGAAAACATATAATAAAAAAAACCCACTCCAGATAAAATCACGCAAATTAATCCTCAGGAAATCTGTATGGTTTGTAACATGAAAACTAATGAAGACCTCGGATATATTCTTTACACTTGCCCAATTTATAATGGCCTGCGTATCACTTATTACCCTAGCATTGATTCAAATGACAGTTTTGAAATACTTATTCCACAAAATGAATTAAAAGCAAAAAAACTGGCATATTTTATTATAAATATAATTAAAATCAGAAATTTTTTCACTGAGATATAGGTAGTAGTTTTAACTGTAAAATATCAGTACCATGTATTTACCTATTTTCCTGAGATATGACATATATATATTTGAAAGTAGTAGTCTAATATGATCTTTAATAAAGTTTAAAGGTTTATAAATGACATAAAAAAAGTGTTAATTATTTTATTAGGTATTTTTTATTATTTAGATTGAAAAATATTTACTTTTTACAATTTATTTTAAATTCTTAGTTTATTCAAAATTCTTTGGTATATTATTTGAATTATTATCTGTTAAGTATTATAATTTACATAATATTTGTAGTTGTATTAATATTTGTGTTTTATTTCATTGTACATAATAAATAGCCGAACTTTTTTGTATAGGGCATGACCCTGCTTACAAAAAAAAAATAAAATAAAAAAAATTCAAGCCATTGCGAATTAGTTGCTTCAGAAGGGATTTTAGCTTATTTACAATTAAAAAAGACAAATTTTTGTCTTGTTGATAATAATTTAGCTTCAATCGTTGGGTCTCTCAATACGAAAGATAACACTGTCTTACTCGTTAGTTTGATGCTTTGTTGAATTTAACAATTTCAAATTTAATTAAATTTAAAGAAATGTATAGTTTTCCGAAAACTTGATAACTGGAGGTACTTCATTTTTGCAGCATACTCTTGAATTATCGAAGTAATTATTATGTTAAAATAAAATTATTAATTAATAAAGAAAAAAAAATAGGCATTAAGAAAGATAAAAATATTTATGCAATCAGATGAGCGAAACAGAACTATACCAGCACAACATAAACAGCCATTTTTTGATCTATCAGTTTTTTTTTATTCTAATTTTTTAATGATTTTTTTGTCTAGCTTGAATGTTTCTTTATACCTGATCAGTTTTTTGGTTTCTGTAGTACCTCTAAGTATAGCTGTTCTCCAAATATACCTATAGAATATGTCTGAGGTTATGAATCAATAAAAAAATGTTTTATGAAGGAGATAATCTGGGATGCAGTAAGGAGTAAGGAAAAACTCATCCAAGTTAAAAAAAAAAAATGGAGTGGCGACGTTTCGGACAGCTTTGCAAGCTTTTTTCAGAGGGATCGTTGCTAGTCAGGAAACGAGACAACTAGGCTGCATTAAATGCACTACATTTAACTTGGATGTTTTGTTTCATTCTTCTGGCTGCATCCCAGACTATATTCTTCACTAAATATATCCTACAGCCGTCCATATTATCTTTATTATTCAATAAGAAGGTATTTTTATAAAATAGAATAAATTACATATTTATCTCATTCTCTAGTATTTAACAATGAGGTTCAACTTAA
Source organism: Euschistus heros (assembly GCA_003667255.2). Taxonomy (NCBI): domain Eukaryota; kingdom Metazoa; phylum Arthropoda; class Insecta; order Hemiptera; family Pentatomidae; genus Euschistus; species Euschistus heros. The sequence goes on along the minus strand of RCWM02000044.1, from coordinate 3,597,709 downwards.
GGGTCGTTGGCCGACTTGAGGAGATAGTCAGCAGTTTTAATGCCGGGTCCTATTGTTCATTTGTGCAGTCCTAATCTTACCCATTGATCAATATCTCGGCATTATCTTTTTTTCAATAATTAAAAGTTTGTTATGTACTTTATTGAATATTTATCTTCCGGTGTGTAGATCGGAGATGCTTCTGATTTGGTCTTGTAGTATTATATAAATGAAGAGTCGCGAGAAAAAAAATAACAGTGTTTTTTTTTTCCATTTTGGTTTCTAATAACTGTAAAAATGTATATATGAAACCGTTTGGCCAACGGTGATATTATTTGGCCAGAAATTATATAGTTTCGAATTGATTAATAGGTAAATATACAAAATAACAGCCGATGACAATATCAGACCGAGCGCAGCTTTTATAATTCTGATGTTTTCTACAATATGATTGTTTTTCCATTTGACCCTTGAAGTGTTAACTAAGTTCTTGTCATTAAATAACTGAATATATTTTATGTTCATATGTTTACATATTGTGAAATTTTATTTTAATTTTTTACTACAAGACTGGTTCAAACAATGGAAAATAAAACTAAACTACACCAAATCACAGCACATAACCTTTACACTCAGACAAGACTCTTGTCCACCTGTCTTCATCGACAATCAACCCATACCACAAACAAACGAAATTCATTACTTAGGACTGACATTTGATAGAAGAATGACGTGGGGCCCACACGTAAAACGAAAACGTCTCAGTCTAACCAAGAGATTAAAACTTCTGTATCCAATGCTTCATAAACGGTCGACATTAAAACTCCGACAACGACTGAATACATACACTTACTTACTTAAACCCATATGGACATACGCCACACAAATATACGGGACTGCAAAAAATACACACCTTAAAAAAATACAAATATTCCAATCAAAATTACTCAGACTAATCACGAAATCACCTTGGTACGTTTCAAACCACACACTTCACACTGATTTAGAAATACCCACAGTAAAGGAACATATACATGACCTTTATAGACGATTTCTGACATACTTCATGGACATAACAACATACTCATTAATGACATGGCCACGACTGACATACCTGGAAATACTCTCAGAAGGCTTAAAAGAAGCTGGATGAGAGATTTGCTCAAATAAATCTCTTTAACCCATGCCAGGAGGAGGTACTATCGAGTGCTAGTCTCCCACACGCATACAAGGCCTGTAGTATTACAATTTCATCACATTCACTGATCGTTACCCTAATAACAGGTGTGAATCAAAATCTGAAAGAGAAAAATAAAAAAATAAAAAAAAAAAAAATTTTTTATGAATTATATTTTGGTAATTCCCTTTTTCTGCAACCGTTAAATAATTGGAACATTATTCAATTAAAAACAGCTGATTAACGTTCCATTTTATTCTCCAGTGAGTAAAAAATCCCATAAGCTTAACTTTAATTCTCTAGAGTGTAAAGTAAAATTTCAGTGCCACCTTAATACATAACTTATGGCGCTAAAATGAATACTGCTCAGCTGATATTACAAGGAGGTTCACAAACCCATATGCAATGTGTTGCTAACAGTTTAAATTCTAATTCAAATACTCATTTCAGCAATAACCTTAACTTCAATGCAAATAATTCAAATCAACCATTTATTTCTAACGCCAATAATTGTAATATTACAATCAACATTTATAATAAATAATAATATGAGTACTTATATTGCTACCTGAATAAAATTTATAAAAAAATTTTCATTTTTTTTTTTTTTTTTTTTTTTTTTTTTTTTTTTTTTTTTTTTTTTTTTTTTTTTTATTTATTTATTTATTTTTTTTTTTTTTTTTTTTTTTTTTTTTTTTTTTTTTGAACGGTTGCAGAAAAAAATGTAATATTTAACTCGAGTATAAAGAATTTTACTGTAAACCTTGCCTTGAGTAAGTAAAAATACTTCTTTACACTCCTATCAAATAAATAACTATTTTATGAATTCGTAAATTTAGTTATTAAACTAAACATTTTTTTTACCCCAAAACAACTTTATTTTAAAAAAATAGTACTTTGATACATTTATCATTAAAATGTACCTAAGTATAGTTTTACTAAGTTTTATCCTTTTGTATGTTTTAATGTGAATGAGGGTTAGTAAAACATAGTGCTAAATATTAAAGAGCAACATTCAGTGACGACGACAAAGAAATAAATAAATGAAGGGAGAAAAATAATAAAACCGAAAAAAAATACTAATAATAAATAAATTATTAAACAGAAATTTGAATTTGTCCTTCCATTCCAGTTGGTAGGCTGTGAAGGAGAACTAAAAATGTTGGACAGTGTTGGAAGTATGTCGTAAAATTTAATGTGACGTTTTATGTACTAAACAGGGTTTTCCAAATTAAAATGTGATGCAAAATCAGTCAGTCAGTAAGTGTTCTCTTTTGGAGTCGAATAGGGAAGCTGCATGAAGAAGATGAGGTAAAAAGTACCCCTCAGTTAACGTTATGTCATCATATAAATTAAAACAATCAAGATTGAATGTAATCAAAAAAACTTATCAACCCTCTTTCAAAAAACTTCACTTTTGTTCCAAATAAATAAATAAAATACGCCTAAGCATTTTCACTAACGAGATTATAATTTTGAATTATTTAAATGATTTTTGTGCAATCAATTTTTAAACTAACAAAGATTTTAGTAGTACTTGAAAATATGGATACAGAAATTGAAAGTAAATCGAAAAAGGATGTTCTATAGACGTAATAGAAATTATAATAACGAATTTTATTTAAATATTTTTTTTCGGTTTTTATTCGTCTTCCACATACCGAACTCGAACGACAAGAAACTGCCCGTCCTTTTCGACTTCTTCAACATTTACAAGACAAAGGTTCAAACCTTCCGATTAATTACAAGAAAACTATTTACATGGCAGTAATTAGACCTATTTGGTCGTACGGAGTAGAGCTTTTGAGATCTACTGAACTATATTTTTTCGTCTCGTATTCAATCCTTTTAGTCCTAAATTCTTAATGCTCTTTAATTTGTCATAAACAAACTTATTCATAAAGGTCTAAATGTACCATATGTTGCTGATTTAGCCCAAAGTAGATACCTAACCTTTCATAGTAGACTCTTATAACTATTAAAATACACTAGTATCGCAACTTGCTTTCCCTTCTATTACAGATAATCCTCCGAGTCGTCTCACAAAAAGATGGCCTCGGGACCTTCTAATATTATTGAAGTGCGACCAGTGAGTAGTTGCAATTGTAAGCAATTGACTTGTCACTGCGAGCATTCTTCCCATTTACTAGATTTATTTTTATTTTATAGTATACAGTTGTAAATTTCAGTAAATATCTTTAAAAAAGAAGTCCTACAACCAGTATACCGTTCTTATGTTCATGTACCATCATGTTGACTGAATCCAGGTTTTGATTGACAAGAATGTAGTCATTGCTAGTAAATATAAAATACTACGGCATTAGTCACATGGTTTCAGGTTTGTCATCAGGATTTCTCTTTCGTGTCATTATTTTGTAAAAATCGTAAACAAAAAAAAAATTGAAATAATTAATGTTATTTTATTTGGCAATATATTTTGCCTGACCTATAAAATAATGAAACGGTCTCCCTTGCAACGGAAGTTGTGGTCCGGTGTGCTTTAGAAGCGGTTGGCTGCCTCTTCCGCTTGCTGTTTCATAAAGGATAAAAGCAGGAGATAGTGGCGTGCTCATCTGAAATTCCATCCCATATACAACTATTGCCATCAGATGAGTTTTAATGTAAAAAGGTAACAATTTTTTGTAAAAAAAAAAAAAAAAAAAAAAAAAAAATTCTTTCTTAGGGCTGCAAAGACTATCAGACCGACAGTGACCCGTTCATGTGAAACAGAAAAAAAATTTTAAAAAGTAAAAAATCAGTCAGATGAAATCTGAATTGGTTGGGAAGGGAGTAGTAACGAAATATGTCGGAGCTAGTCCCGCCAGCTGTGCGAGCAAGTGTGTGACAAAGAAGAAGAACAAAAATATTTCTTTTTATCCCTCTATCCAGAAAAAAACTCAATTTCATCATGGATCATGGATATGTCTATTATTTACTTTTTTTTAAATCTGCTGCTTCTGATGAGGAAACTGTTGTGAAGCTTCGATCCGAGCAACACCAACCGTGCTAAAGTGTGTCAAAAAAGCCCCATCACTTGCAAAATGTTGGCAAAACGTGATTTTCTTCATTCATACCAATATAGCTTCTAAACGGTAAATCCTAGCAACAAATGTTGTATAACAAAAAATATTCTCCATTAAATTTCTATTTACTCCCAGTAAGAAGATATACACATTTGAATATAGTCGGCCTGATAGGATGAAATGATGTATATGAATTAATTATTAACTGAATGTTTGGTATGGAGACGTGCTTATTTCAAGTATATCTGTTCGCAAAAAGCTGTATAAAAAATTATTCATTGGAATGAGACCTTGCGAAAGACCAGAAGCTAAGAAGAAGAATGGTTTCTTTAAGAATTTGAGGATAAATTGGATCTCCATCATTCGGGACTATTTAGAGCGGCTTAACCGACCGTGAACCTTGGAACTCTGTAGAGCCAATATTAAATGTAATAGAAATATAGTAATGAGAATAAAAAATTAAATTAATGAAAATAATAAGAAGAAATGCATTCATAGATTTTTTTATTTTGATATTAAAAAACTACTACAACAATCCTTAAAATAGTCTTGTTGTACTAGATAAGAAAGTGCTGCTTCTTGTGCTGTAAAAGGATACAATGGGCTCTGAATCCATCCTCTACTGCCAGATTTTTGAGCCCAATTAAGTGTCAAGTACCCACTTTGAGGAGGCTGGATGCGCCTCATGAGTGCCAACAAGAAATAAACTGTCTGTACATAACCTGATTCAAACCAAAGCCCGACTGTTAACAGTTCAGTGGCGTGCCTCATCTACACTATTCACATATAATCGCTTATAAAATAGTAAATAAAGACTCTTGTCAAATGCTAATGCTTATTTCTTTCTTAACAAGGCGGGGAGAAAGTACTCCAAGGCAACCTGCTGTGATTTTTTTTTTCTTTTTAGCTCTCACTCTTCGCCACAATGTCAGTAGGTCGCTGGTGGTAACTCACTCATTTCAATATTGCAATTATATCTTTTAATTCTTAAATTTTTTTTTTATTTGTTGTTTAATTCGTAACTTCCAGGGTACAGTGAAATTATAACTAGTGATGAGATAAGAATTATTAACAGTAAAAGTCATGGCAGTTGGTTCTCTCTTAATATTTCTTATTACTCAAGGTGATCTCTCGTTAAGCTCCTTTTCAACCTTAGGATGTTGCGGCTATGAGTAATGGGTTGACCTCATAATGATAAGGAATATCTTATTTTTTATACCATCGATTAAATCTTATCAACACTAACTAACCTCTAATATATAATTGTACCAATAGTTTGAAAATATTTTTGTTAAGTTAAGCGCTTAAAAGTTTTTGAAACCAGTAAACTATTAAGCTAATATATATATATATATATATATATATATATATATATATATATATATATATATATATATATATATTAGCTTAATAGTTTACTGGTTTCAAAAAAAATTTCCATTAGAATATATATTTTATTTAAAATTATTTACTTTTTTTAGTTTTTTCGCAACTACAAAAAATGTTTTTCGATATCTCCCAATACCGTAGTAGCCACCAAAGTACAACTGTTATTGAAATTATTGGTTGTCCAAAAATTTATCTATTTATACATCAACAGGACGTATTGCCCATTTCAATTAAATATAAAACAAATTTACTTGTTATACTTGCCACTAGACGAAGTCTTGTGAAGGAACCATAAGAATTGAAAGAACATAAATATTCTGATATGTGACTTTCATAATTTCGTTTATAGTATTTTTTGGTTTTATTCTTGTTAAAGTAGTGTTTTGAAATGTTTTGCATTTTTTTTTTTTCACTTTATTTGTTATATCCACACCTATCCTTCAATTCGTGACAATAAGCGGATTTGATTTGAGAAATTATGTAAAAAAATTGGCATGTGAGGCATGAAGGAGTTCAGCACCCAGCGGTACCTACTCCAGTCTTGCATTTTTTAAAAAGATTTATCTTAGGAGATCTCTTAACCAGCTCCTCTTCAGCCTTCGTGTTGTCTCTGGCATATCCAAAGTCGGCATGTTTTGTATGAGGTGAATATGGTCCTGTACAGTATGCATATTTTTTAAAAAACCATCTCCTCTCCCGAAGCTTAGCATAGTATTGCTGCTCAGTTTGGGCGTAAATACGTATTTTTTTTATTTACATAAAAATTCACTATAAGTAGGTATTTATACGATTACAAACCTGCAGTATCAGATAGGGAATATCTGATGTTCTCTAATGCGATTGAAGCTATTAAATTGATTGAAGTTAAATTGCTTATCTGACTCTATAATAGGATAGATCTGAAAAATGGTGTCATTAAGTCAATTAGATAAAGTCGTTTCAACTATTTTTTAATCTTGGTACTCGACAAGTGAAGATCTCCGAAATGTTTTAGCTTGATATTAATCTAATATCCTAAAATCCATGCACTGTACACAAACCTAATCTATGCATGTTTGCATAAGCTCTCCACTTGCACTTAAACCTCGATGACCTCAGAGCACCCAGCGTTATTGCAATAAATATCGTGGCCTGTCATGAACCTTCGCCGTGACCGAATGATGGCCGCTTATCAGGTATCGATTCATTATCTTTCGATTGTGGATCTCGAGGCTGTGTTTAAGTTGTTAGTTGTCTCATCAGGAACAGGGTCTATTTCCACTAAGGTGAGTTCACCTCCTCGTTTTATCTTTTATTATAATTTAGTTTAAGGATGTCACGATTCCTTTATTCGATGAGATATATTTTTCTTTCGATAAATCGATTCTTCAGCTTACGTTCTGATATTGGGTATCGTTTTAGTCTCTGGAATGTCCTGTTTAAATACACTGACGTCACATGTTGGCATACAATGGATATGCCATAACCTGACGTATTATGACTTCTCAACGAATTAACCGAAACAAAACAGATACATGTTGTTAAGTATTTGTTTTAGGATTCAGTCAAAAGTTTTAACCAGTAAAATCATTAATTAATAAATGATTAACGTTTTATGTATTATTACTTTTTTGCTCGTTAACCAATTAAATGATCGATTTTTAAAGGTTCCTTAATTTATAATCTCTGGAAATTCTGTAATATTTTATTTGATCGAAAACATTTCTCTCTTTTTACATACATTGTTGCAAACGAAAATGTTTTTGAGTTAGACTGGAAAAGTGTCGTTTACCTTATCATGTGTCATTTTTCTTGTTTTCAAATCTTCTCTAATCGAAATAATGTTTCATGTTTAAACTCTTAGAAGAGAATTATGTGAAAACCTTTATTCTCCACACCTTAGAAATGATTTTAATATTCCCCCAAAAAATGTGTTTTAACTAAAAAGACCGCTTTTAAAACGAATCATCTTTTACACTGAGTTTATCAATAATTATTGGAATGTCAATAACGGGTTCAAGTAGGATTTAAAAATGTAAACAATGCGATTTCTTTAAATACGTTTATTTATTGTGCAACAACTGAGTATTATTTCTTTTCTATATATATATATATATATATATATATATATATATATATATATATATATATATATATATTTTATTTATTTTTTTTTTATTTATTTTTATTTTTTTTTTTTTTTTTTTTTTTTTTTTTTTTTTTTTTTTTTTTTTTTTTTTTTTTTTTTTTTTTTTTTTTTTTTTTTTTTTTTTTTTTTTTTTTTTACTTTAAGTATTATAATCGCCCTCATTTAAGTACAATAAGTAATATTGATGGTAATGATTACATTTATACAGTATATAAATCCCTAACTATACAAATATAAATAAAAATAAATTAAAAAATATTAATAATAGTAGAACAGAAAAAAATTCAAGTTTTTTTTAATTTTCAATAACAAACACTAAATTATTTATACCTCACTTATATATATATATATATATATATATATATATATATATATATATATATATATATATATATATATATCACTTATATATAAGTCAGTGGGTATTCAGCAATCTATCGCGAATTCTATAGATATATTCGTAAATTTATTGTCGTTATATTTTAAAATTTTAAATTAACACTTCATTTAAACTTAAGTAGAAAATATAGATGCTGGGCGGATCGCTCAGAGATGTCGATTAATCACTTTCTCTATTTTATTAATATATTATTTTTATGTTAATATTGGAAATTTTGGACACTAATAATGTGAATCTCTTATATGTTTGTTGATTAATAACCTGTCAATGTTTTGCCTTTTGTGGTATCATCAGAGCTGAAGTACACTACTGCCACTTGATAAAAAACTTAGATGGGTCATCTCACTCGACTCTTCGAATGCAGAGCAACCAAATAGATAGATATTACTGAATCATTAACAAAAATATAAACAAATATTACTCTTCGATAAATGAAATAATGTTTTATCGATGAATTTTCATTTCAACACCATCAATGATGTATTAACATTATTAAATTGAACAGAAAAAATACTACAATATTCTACTTCTTAAAAAAAAATTTTGTGCAAACATCCCAAATTCTGGATTGACACAGTAGTCAAAAATATTTAAACATATTTTTGGTATAAAATATATACCGATAGATAGTGTGACAATAACCAAAACAATAACTGACCCGTTTTTTGTGTTTTTTTAGTTGTTAATTAGGAACATAATTTTAGTTTCACTGTGATTATTAGACTGAACAAAAATTCTATATGAAAGAATTTCTTTTTTTGTATTATATAGGGAAGTTATAGGGTTTTTTGGTTTTTAAATGTTCCTTCTCTTATTCTTGAGCATATGTTGATCTGCTTGCGAATATTTCATCAATATATGGTTTGTCTATATTAGGCAATCTTATGAGTTGTACTTTATCTTTTCCGCGTTGGGTAGTTGTCTTCCGGGTAACGGTTCGGATCGGCGACACCAACCCCTAAACCCGCTCAAAATACCTTTTATCGATTCTAACCTTGTTCCGATATATTTCGATGTTCTAGTCGCTGCTTTTAGAGGAGAAAGGTTATTCTTCTACATTTACTGAGAAACTCTAAATCCCTGTTCAAAGTAATATTAACTTCTGTTTACCTTCTAACATTAAAATGAGAAATAAGAAAATATTAAAGTGGAAATATCGAAATATAAGACACTAAATCAATTTTAAATTAATATTAATTTAATCAACAATTAATATACTACTGAACCACCAGTAAAGTTAATTCCTGATGAACTTTCTCTCAGAGAAGTGAAAATAACAAATTATAAATATAAAAAAGACAAAATCCTTAAGTATTTATTTGGCATAACTCCTATTTATTTAACATTTGTAGCTACATGTTTCGGTGATAATGTTTCATCATCAGGCTTCTAATTTTTTTTTTTTAAACACATTAATCTGCAACATTATACCAATAGTTCTATAGTAATGTGTCATTTACCTCTTAATCTGTGATTATTTTCACATTGTCAATTCTCCATGTTATAAGCCATTATATAATATAAGACAGAATCCTAGTTGAAAGTGAAGATGTTAATTTATGCTATATTTTCTCATGGGAAGTGGAAATAAGAAAACATAAAAAACCTGTGATATACTTTCTCACATTTATTTATAAACTGATATGTTTTATTGAATTAATTATACAATCTGTCTCACTTTAGCACAAAAAGTAATATGGATGACAAAGAATCCATTCACAAAATATGTATACTGAAATTTTATCACTGAAATTGAAACAACAAATACAAATATATAAAACACCAAATCCATGTACAAATAAATCTTGTTAAGTTTCATAACACTTTTACAAGTTGTAAATTTTATCACTTAAATTGATAGAACAAATATAAATATGTAAAACACCAAATCCATGTACAAATTAATCTTCTTAAGTTTTATAATACTTTTACACATAAGATTAGATGAAATAAGAAAACATGAATTTATAAAACACTTAATCCTTTATGAAACTCATTTTGTGAACTTCTGTTTCACTTATTTAGATTTAAGAAGTCTAAATATCAATATAACACAATAAACAACACAATCCAAGTGAAACTGTAGAAGTGATTGTTTACATGTGAGGTTATAGGAATGAACTATCGAAAAATGTTAACTTGAAGTGAAGCGTAAGGATCGAACTGGTCGGTGTAGCGCGGGTCAACCTAAATTGGTGGTGTCGCCGATCCGAACCGTTACCGTCTTCCGTCCTGATAAAATTAAAAATATTGACAGGTTACTTATTAACATTTGTTGAGAATTTTGATTTAACAGCATTAGGCTGTTAAAGTGGGATGTATATTCTATGCAGTAATATGGTTTAATGTTTATAAGTCCTGATGGTACCTGAATCTAATCTATCTATTTCTGGGAAATTAGCATCAAACCTTGAACTCCAAAATTAAAAAGCTCTGACTGCTGGAAATTGTTCACCACCATTAATTTTAAATGTGGTAAAAAGTCTTCCTCAAAGTAGCGTTGGGTTTGGGCGTGGGAGGAGAGGATAGGGTTGAAAATGTTTTGATTAAATTCCGTGAAATAACCACACTAGCACACTAAATGTGTATTTTTTGGGGGGGGAAAATTTACTATTTTGACATGTTCAGTGGGATGGCGTGGTTATTTTACGGAATATAATCAAAATTTCATGTACGGGATCAGATAGTAAATTTGACCAGCTTTGAGATCAAATGAAGAAAATTGGGATCGGACAAATATTTTCGAAGTTACAGCGAAAAGTGAGCAAAAAAAAACTTTTTGCCAAAAAAAAGTTTGATTTTTATTTATATCGTTTAATTTCCGAACAGTACCCGGTTTCTAGCCGTGGTTATTTTACGGGATTTATTCAAAATTGATAGTAAATTTAACCGGTTTTGCGATGGAAAAAAGAAATTTTAGATTCGATAAATAGTTTCGGAATTATAGCTAAAAGAGTTCCGTTCCACAAAGGTGTTTTAGCTGAGAAGTGCGGCTTACCGCAACTTAGCCAATCTATTCAATCTTTCCCTCTCCCACAGCTCTAAAACTATTGATCTGAGAATATAATGAATAGAACCAAATTTGATTTGTTTTAATAATGTATATAACACATAATGAGCTAAAAGTAACGGTTGTAATGGTCTCCGAGTTATTTGATCAAACAGCTAAAAACATGATTTTCAACCCTTTCATTTGATCTTTCAGCCATTTTGTATTAAACTAATGATTATTTGACTTAAAGATTTAATCATTATTGAATTAGGTAATTGATTCCAGGAAATTGGATGTCTAAAAGCTATGATTATTGTGTTCATGCAACGTTAAAATCTCTTCCCCGAGAGAATCTTTATTTCTAAAGAATAGTTATTTTCTTAACCAACTTTTACTTATTATCCGATTAGCCATAGCAGCATAAAGTGACGTTAAACGAAATAAACAAACAAACAAACTTATTACTCAAATAAATTTTGTTTAAGTCAAAGCTTGGTCATTTCTTACTTGTCTGAACTAGCTCATTCTTTGTTTTCCACAATGCTGTATTTAAAAAAAGTGGTGTATCTGTAGTTGAGTTGAAGATGAGGTATGATCATTTAAGTAACTTGATTATACGATCATAATGATTTCTAATAATTGGAGAAACCTACTAAAAAATCAATGTACAAATGTAAAGGGAATTTTTAAATGCCCCACACTTATATCGTTTAATTTTATAAAAGAATACATTAAAATGAAACATTTATAATTTAAAATCCAAGTTGAACTATACATGAATTGTTGCATTTATTTATGTAATACCACTTTTGTATTATGTTTTTTTTTTAATTTGTAACTCTTGATAGTTAGTAATGTAAATGTTTTTAAGATGTTTATTTATGTTTACATCCTTGAAGTGGTATTTCATTATTTAATTTTTAAGAATTTTTTAAGATTATTTTTTATCTTATCGGACCCTTAAGGCGGTATTTTAATTGTAACTAAAACATTATATTATTTCTTTTTCAGGAGAACAAGATCGCTGAATGCACCAAGTCCAGTCCCTCAGTTTGGCCCCTGTGGCCGGATAATGAAAAATTCAGCAATGGTCATGTGAGTATTTTTCGATATTATATTAAATTTGTGATTTTCTCCTTTATTCAGGCTCTTTTTCTCCTTTATATATTTATTTATTAATGTATGATTTTGTTAATAATTTGTTCAATTTATTAACTTTAAAATCTTATTTAAGTCAAACAGGAGGTCCAAGAACTATCAATCTTTATTCTTTTAATAGTTAATTTTCGCGTTACGTTTATTTTTTTATTACATTCTAGCTTACTAAAATAAAAACATTTTTTTCGAGATTTTCTTTTATCGACGGCGTGATATAGCGACCAAATGAAGGGATGTTTTAGATTTTTTAACAGGTCATGTTTGCAATACAATAATAAATTAAAAAAATTAAATACATTCATAAAAAAAAAAAAAAATTAACTCCTTCCTTTATGATATTTCGCAAAATATATTTTTACTAGATTTTTTGACACTGGTGTCATAAATGGTCATTTTTTTATTTTTTAAAAATAGTTTATGTTTACTCTAGTTATTTTTCGCCCAATTTTTGTTTATAAGATTCTGGCATAGTGACACACAATATATATTTTTGCTATTTTTTTTTTTTTTTTTTTAAACAGTGGTTTCAGATCAAAATTCCTTAATTTTAAAGTTGAAACAAATATTGTATAGATTATTTTAGATTCTGGTCATCAATCGTTTTTCCATATAAGCGTAAAAAAAAAGAAAATTGAAAACCTGGAAATCAAGATATATTTCTTCAGTATTACGATGGTAGTAAAAATTCTCTTTAAAATATTTATGCTGTAACATTATGCCCAAAATTTGGACAATTGTGCGGCAAAAAAAAAAAAAAAACTATTTAAAAAGTTTTTTTTTTTAATTTCATTTTTTTCTCTTTTGTTATATGGCGTACCGGAAAATAAAAATCTTAAAAAATATATGTTGTATTTTACCATACTAAAAAATAAAATAAAAAGTTGACGTTTGTGCTGCGAAAATAACCTTTTTTAAAAAAATATATAATTGACGATATATATTTTCCCCATTTTTTTTTTTTGGGGGGGGGGGGGGGGGGAACATGCTGTGAAGTTTAAAAAAAAAATTTTGATTATTGTACCAAATTTTTAAATGTGGGAAAAAAATATGATATAATTTTTTTTTTCAGGCTATGTGGATTTATATTATAAACAATTTTGGTTATGAAGTACCTCCCCCTCTCCCCTAGGAAGAGGAACATATTGCTGGGGCACTATACTCTTTCTTATCACCTCTATGTTCTTTATTACTAATGTTATTAATTATTAATTTTTTATCATTTTTCTTTTCAGAACAATACAGGACCCTGCGAGCCAGAGGCTTACATGGTATAAGCCTCCATTAACTGTGTTAGTCATTAAGAAGTTGCGAGATGTGTCGGTACTGCAACCGTTCGTGCAGCTCGTCCAATGGCTTATACAGGTAATCATGGAATAAGTTAGTTATACATACTTCATGGCTTTACTGTATTGTACAAGTGCCTACCTATTAATAGATTACAATAGAATTAAGATTTTTGCCTATCTGCTCTGTCCAGAGCTTTTTCATTTTTTTCGATCATCCACCTGTTTCGTCTTCCTCCTCATCATAAGTAGAGATAAAGAAATAAACATTAATGGGCACTAATTTGGGCGGCACAAAATTTTTAAATCCCCAGGACCTCTGATAACTGAAAAAAAAATTATAAGAAATTGGTGATCAAAGCCAGAATAGCAGCTAGCAGCCATTACCTTTTTGCCCTTAATAAGTCCTAAAATCCCGAGAATTGTCTATATCTGCAAAGTTCACTGATTACAAGATTCTGTAAAGAACCTCGAAAATCGGAGAATAAGGGTAAATATTTGATTAGAACAGCTGTTTGGTGATCCAAATATTGTTTCTGTGATAAAAGAGGGAAGATCATCACAGGCCGGGAGGAAAGAGATTGAGAGGGAGCCAAGGTTAAGGTGGCTGAACAATGTCCAAGACAACCAAAGACGACTGGGAGTGACAGATTAGAAAAGGAGGGTGAAGATATATAGGGATGGCTGTCAATTCTTCGGCCAAGGCTGCACTAGGGTTGTATAAATAATTTGATACAGGCAATAGTAATATTTTTTTAACATGAAGATATTAAGCATTGTGTATAAAGACTTTCTTTTTTAATACTGACATTTCATTTTGTATCCTATGTTATTGATTTGAGCTCTTTTATCATTATAAGCGGCTTTGACATATCATCTAGAAAAATAGGCAATAAGTGCTACCACAAGAGGAGTTTGATTTAAAAGGGGAATAAATTATAAATCCATGTTAAATGATATATTATTGATGATTTATGATAAATAGATGATACACTATGAAAATAAAAACATATATATAATAATTTTAGTAAAAAAATAAAAATAAAAGTACTAAACTTTTAACCAACAAAAAGTATGAAGTATCTATGAAAAATTGGCAACCTGGTAAATTAAAAATAAAGCTTATTAAAGTTACATATCCTTATACCAGTAAAATATTTGTAAAAATTACATTATAGCTTAAAATAAAAATAACCTGTTATCAAAATCTTGTGCCTCTTCTCTAGGATTACTTTTCAAATTTACTTTTTCAATTAAGTTTGTCATTTGACTTTTAATATTTTTATCATCCCAGAAGTGTTCAATAAATTTTGAACTTTTTATCTCCTTGCTCAGGGGAATTAGGGGTTCCAATTTTATCAAAACAACAGAACATCTTTTGCAATTTGTCCACTTTTAGTTCATGCTACCCATTGCCTTGAGGAATGTCTTGTATGTAGGAATGCTGTGGGCAAAAGTAATTATTTTGATCACTTTGGACATTTTTCTATCTTAACACTCTTCAAAATTTGAAAAAATCTGTTAAACTCCGTCCATACTGGACGGATGGCCACCCTGACTGTAAGCGATGGTTTTTAATCATATTATTATTTATAATCAATTGCTAATCAAATTATTTATTACAGGAAAAGAGAATGGTGGTTTTCGTGGAGCAGTCTGTGATGGAAGATACACTCCTCTTGAATAATAATGAGTTTGGACAGATCAAGGAAAAACTCATGACATTCCGAGATGGCAAAGATGATCTGACTGATAAGATTGATTTCATCATTTGTCTTGGAGGAGATGGCACGCTGTTGTATGCCAGTCTGTTATTTCAGGTAATGTTTCTAATTATAATTGTCTTGATAATTATCAAGACTTTGAATCTTAATTTAAATGTAACTCAATATATCTAAATTTTTCCCAACACTTTTTGTTTAGAAACCAGTGCGCTAAAGTTTCATATCGATTTAACTTTTTGAAGAGCTTTATAATATTGTCTTCCTAGAATAGAAATATGTATCCAAATATGTTATCTTCAGTAACTCAGTCTCTTTGATCTGCTTATATTGTCAGACTAGCCATTAATCACACAAGTATTGCTATATTCTATATTTTTATATTATTTATTTTTTTATGTGGTTCAAATTATCATTTCTATTTGACTTACAGCAAAAATATTTTGCAAATAGGAATTTTACATGTCTTAATATTCCCTTTCAATAAATATGAAATATGGTGTCACTCAAGCTTGAATATTTTTAAAAATTTAGAAAACCTATTTTTTTTTTCAATTCATTTGTTTTTTAATATACAATTGTTTTTTTGTTTTTTTCAAAACTAGTACATTTAATTTAATTGTGAAAATTTGAATAAATTTAATTGAGACATAAATAGATCGTAATAATAGAACAAAAAATCATTTTCTTGGAAATTTAAATATGCTGTGGACTCTGTAATGAGAGAAAATGTGGAAATGATACAACCCACATTATAGGGGTACCCGTGCTGTAGTGTGGGCATAAAAAAAGAGATAGAGAGAGAAGTTGAACTTGACTAAAGATGAGAAAGCATAGTAAAAAATAAAGACATGGCAAAAAAAAAGTACTTCACCACTTTACTTCAATCATTAGTAGTTCTACGCTGTGGGAACAAACAAAAAAAAGTACTATGTTCCCATCTCATTTTTAGATTAATCATAGTTAAAGACCAAGACTAGTATTATATCTAAAACCACGGTATTGCAAGGATCTACTATATTTATAATTAAACGCAGTAACTTCTTAAATAACTAATTAACATAAATTCTGGTTTACAACATTAACATTTAATTGATGAAAGCATTTCACATAGCTTGTTTATTTTTATCTATATTTACTACTTCCTGTTTTGTTTCATTGATCTAGTAACTTACTTCATTATGTAATTATATTAATAACTTCATTAAAAATAATTAATTATATTATATTATGTTGTTATTTAAGATAGATAATTAATTATTTTTACCAATGCTCTTGTAAAAACAAAATTACTTTTCTGCAGCAATCTGTTCCTCCAGTGATGGCATTCCATTTAGGATCTCTTGGCTTCTTGACTCCCTTCCAGTTTGATAACTTCGAAGAACAAGTCACAAATGTCTTGGAAGGTATGTACCATTTGTTCAATATATTTAAATGTAGTAAATACTTGCCATATATATCAGTTATTATTTTGCTACTAACCTTTTTTTAAGGTATTATTTTATTTTCTGTTTAAGGTATACAAATAATAATATTTTCTGAATTTAATCTATAATGATTGTTTTGTTTTTTTATTGATTATCAATTATTCTGGTCCCTGAGAAATATAATAGTTTTAGTCATTTATTTTGATAAATTTGCATGGCACCTGAAAATTGACTTCCTTGTTTCTCTTCTTATCCTTAAGAGCTTGTTTGTTTTGTTTTTTTTCTAGATCTGAAAAATGAGTTGTAAAAAATACTTATAGAAAAATAAAATAATAGGCAGCTTGGTCTCCTGTACATAATAAAACACTGCTATTTTGTACTAATTATACTTTGTATAATAATCACTATCCTTTCAGAAACATGAAGATGAGATATCTAAAACCAAAATGCATATCTGAAATAACCATACTAGTTGTTTCTTGGACTTTAAATTTACTAAGTTTTGCTTCTGCATTCACCTTCTGAGTTCTCGAAACTTTTTTCCCAGAAAATTGATATATTGATGTTATTTTTATATAATATTTTTTGTTGCTTTTTTTTTTCTCTCCATTCCTTCTCATTATAAAATTTATTTTTCCAGGCCATGCAGCCCTTACTCTACGTAGCAGGCTGAGGTGTATAATAGTAAGGAAAAATGAAGAAACTTCCCACAAACCCCCAACAAATTTATTAGTTTTAAATGAAGTTGTTGTCGACCGAGGTCCTTCTCCCTACCTATCGAATATTGACCTTTTCCTAGACGGCAAACACATCACTTCAGTTCAAGGAGATGGTATGTATACCAAGGCTTAAACTTACTTATCTAGTTCAATTATATATTCATGTATTTTACAAAGTTTTATACATGTATATTCACAAAAAAAGAAAAGGAAAAAAAAAAAAAAAGCTTTCATTATAAACAATCCTTATGGTTGGCACAGTTGAAATAATTGTTTGTGATTTGTTTTAACTTATTTCATTTTGTTCTAACCAGCTCAGTTATTGGTTCATTTTACAAAGTGTGAATTGAAGGAATTTTTCATTTATAAAAAACAAACATTAATTTATGTGTTTTTAAGAGGTGGAAGTATAATTGTTTTCTTTTTGTGTATTTTTTTTTTGAGTTTGCATTATAAAGCTTGATATTATTATTCCATCATAAGAAGTGATGATAATAAAACTTCTTTTATTTTCTTATTTATAGAGGGCTTACACAGTTGGTAAGATGTAGGACTTCCAACTTTTATCTGTAATTAATTTATTATCTGTTCTATGAGGGGTGATTTAATCTTTTTTTCTCTCTCTCTTGTATAACCTGGGATTTATAATTGCTATTCATTATTTGACATTGCGTTTCAGGACTGATTGTATCAACCCCTACTGGCAGTACAGCATACGCTGTGGCCGCAGGTGCATCAATGATTCACCCAAGTGTACCAGCAATCATGGTAACTCCTATCTGTCCACATTCTCTCTCCTTCAGGCCGATCGTAGTGCCTGCTGGTGTCGAATTAAAGGTATAATTTATTTTAGTTATTATAGAAATAATTCTATTTTAAGGGTCAAAGGAAGGAACAATCATATTCCATTTTGTCCAACTTGAAATTGCAAAGTGAACTGGGAGCATGTAACTGAAACTATGGGCATGATACCATTTATGCTATACATACTATAGTTCTGAAGTTATTGAAGGTAAACATACTGGGTTTTACAATCACTGACCACGAGTAGTATTATAAAATCCTGAGACTTTTGAACAATGTAACATTGATCTTTCTTTCCCTTGACCTTTCATTTATATTTAAAATTTGCTTGATCATATATTTTATATTACAAGTTTGTTAAAAGTTATCAATATTTTATTTCTACTCCTAAAAAATAGTCTTTGAATTTTATGAACATTTAATGGTACATTATCGAATGATTTATTTTTAAAACATGGCTTATCAACTTCTTGAAGAGACCAGACCTCCCTAATTAGTTGTCATAATTATATTATAATGTTCAGTCATAGCTCATTTTTGCGACCTTTATTTCAGTTTACTCCTTCCTGACATTAATTCAAATAACTACTCTTGCCCTGATAGAAAATTGTTTTTACAATTTTACAAAATTAATAATTTTATTATTTATTTAATAAATTTGAGGGCACATTTTCAAATAAATTTTATAATCCACATTTGTAATTATTGTGTAATTTTCACAAAAATTCCCTCTCCTATGTGAGGTTGATAGGTTCTTCATTGATCTGTAGAAGAATCTTCCTTGTAGAGAGCTTTTAGAATAAGAGTATTCATGCACCAGAAAACCACTCAATTTTTGGCTAGTCGAGCAGCACGTTAATTGATCTAAGTCAATAAATATCAAAATTTATCTGTTTGAGAATTTAAATTGTTTTATGCTTAGTTTTTTATATTTTGGACTGAGTTTATTGCCATATAATGTACTTAAGATGTACCTGTTAGCTGCTTGATTATTAGTGGATTATCTGATCTGCGGCACATTACATTATGAAATTATTTGAATTTTTCTTTAAACTAATAATAGTCTCAGACTTAAACCTGAACAGGAGTGGAGGAATGTAAAAAAAATGGGAATGATGAATTGATTGCCACTTCTATTGAAATTATTTTATTTGAAAACTAGTTTTGAATATTAAACATTCATCATCAGTTCTGAAACATACAAAATTTTCAAAACATCAGCACTTTGTTTTATAGATTATATACATTAAAGTTTTTAAATGTGTAAGACAAGAAATCAATTATATCGATGCACACTTAGGGATGCAAACGGACTTCTGAAAGATATCAGAAAGAATGGAAAGGGTCAGGTGGAGTGGGTCTTTTCTGTTTTCTTTGTGACTGGTTAATTTTTTTTCATTCCTATTAGAAACAAATTTAAAATGGGACTATTGGAAATATTTATCTTATATTTTAAACAAAAATCTGGATTGGTTTTGAACGATTTTATTATTTCTAATGATTCATAAATATTCAACTTTAGGTTATTTTCTGCTTGTATTAGTTTCACTCCCGAGTCTTTATTGAATTTTTGTTTATTTTCATTTAAATAGATAGCGAAGTTGGAATTCTGGGTCTTATAATTGTATGCTCTTTTATGTTCTTTTAATCTTTGATTTACTGATCATCCAGTTTTTCCCGTATTTAGCTGAAGTCATAACATTTTAGTTCATATACACCACTTTTTCAGAAATTTTATATTTTTTAGAACTGATTATGAATATTTAACATTCAAAACTATTTTTCTAATAAAATAATTCCAATAGAAGTGGCAATTAATTCACCAGTACTAATTCTATTGATCCTTTTATACCATCATGTATACCTCAAGTGTAAAAAAAAAACATATCTAACTGATTTGGTAGGACTTGTCTCTTCCTGTAAGATGTTAAAAATAATTTTGACTTTATAAAAAGAAATTACTTTATAAAATTCCCATTTAGGGAAATTTTTTTATTATTATTAAATATGGTTGAAGCTGTTAGCTTTCTAATCTCCTTTAATAAATATTTTATAATGCCATAACATGATGAATATTATGCCTTAAGATCATGGAAGAATTATTTTTTAATTACAAATAACATAAAGCGTCATTTTCAATTACTACTCATATTGGTCAGCTCTATTTATCAATAAGCTAAAAAATAGTTTTGACTATAACATAATAGTAGCACATTTGTTTTAATCTGCCTGCTTGCTTCAAAATTATATTTTAAAAGAAAAAAGATCAAATCAAAATAATTTTCCACTTATTACTGTGTAAAATAGAAATATTTTCTTTTTTTAAAAAACAAGACAAATTAATATAAGGGAAACCAAAATGTTGAGCGTATGATCGTTTAGTGGAAGGGTGCCCGGGTATTGTTTCAGATCTGTGTGTCTCCTGATAGTCGGAACACTTCATGGGTTTCTTTTGATGGGAGAAACCGACAGGAGTTATTCCATGGAGATAGGTACGTTTATACAGCAAACATCAAACACGTTACACAAACTTTTTTGTTTAATGTATTTATGTAATTTTTTTTTATTTAAATTTTTTTTTTTTTTTGGTATTAATATTGAAACAGTTGGTTGTTCCCTTGATTGAAGTATTTTATTTTAGTCCATTCTTGGTTTTTTTTTTTTCTTCTTCTTCTTCTTTCATGTTTCTGTCATGTATTTAGATTTTCTTGTACTTGGTTGTTGTTTTAGAATATCTCATAAGGGAAAATTCGTTGAAACTTAATTTAGAATATAAACTTATCAATTAAAACTTTTTCTAATTGTTGTACTATATCATAGTTTTTATGTTAATCATATTTTAAGCATATTGATAAATTATTTCAATAAATCTCTTCTTTCTTTTTTTTTTTCATGTAGACTTTATAGTAGTATATTACTTATTGAAGATATTTGTTCTGAAAATTCTCAGTCGAATAATTTTAAATTAGCTTCTGTTTATCAGTAGACCAAACTCTCTTTTTAATTTTGTAGCAATGAATTATAAAACATCTTTATACTTAGGTATGTTGATGGATATTTTTATTAGTAAACTATATTGATGTTGGACAAAGAATTATGTATCAAAATCAAGTTGTTAGCTAAACCAGATATGTCCTACCAATGGTTCATTTGATATATAAAAAATGTACACTGAATCTCATAAAATGTGTTAATTATTTTACAAAAATTACAGATCTGGGTATGTAGAGGTATATACCAATATTCTGTTTCAATCTTGGAACGAAAGGCACTGACTGAATGCCTAATTACTGAATCAGTTTACAGCTGAATTTCTTATTACGTTTGATAAACTTTATATTTATGTGGTTTTACTTATAGTTCTTTAAATTAAAAATAATATTTATGTTTACATTGGAATGACAGAGTTCTATTAATTAAAGGAATATTTTAGTCATTTCAAATGGCTTTGCTGAATTCTTGTTCATTCGCATTGTTTAGATAATTACAGAAACAACTTTAGGTCTCAAAGTAGGCAACCATTCATCTCTACATCCTTAATAATTTGACTGGAACCCTTTATTCTATACTGATTACCTGTCTCTTAGGAATGAGTAATCAACTGCATATTCCCTTATTTTTTCAAGGAGAAACTCAATATTTGGTTGTCCTTTGTCAATTAATATTAATATTTTCCACTGTCAATGTTTTTGTTTCATATTGTCAAATATAAAACTTAAAAATTCTAAATTAAAGCATGACTATAACCCCTTGAGCATTTCCATAATTTGCATGTTTATAATTTTACTTTAACATAACTGTATAGTAGGCAAATCTTACTCAATTAACTTTGTATCAATACATTGGTAACAAAGCCATCGTTTACTTATAATTGCCATTGTCTTGTTGTTTATTAGATAGCTTACATTTTTACAGGCAGGCTATCCAAAAATTATACTCCTCATTTAAACATTGATGCTTTTACACATTCCTCTTCACAAATGCTGTATAGTTTGCATGTCATTTAATGTCTCAAGCATGGCAGTGTCTTGTTGTGTTTGTCTTGTGTGTTGTATTATAATTTTGTCATACATACAGTGACTCGTATGATTTTTTTGAGAAGGAAAAAATTAGTTGTTGATATCGTTTTTGAATCTTTAGTCAGATAACTGATAAATAACTTCTTAAGTCTGAAAATAAGTAATAATTAAGTTTGACATTTTTTCAATATGTAGAAAATTAAATACAGCTATGTCAAAATGAATACTGCATTAAGTTGGCCACCAAAATTTTAATCCACTCATTCTTGTTGAAGGAATCAAATTCTCACACAGCCTAGGCCCACATATCAATACCCATTTGTTGTCAATTGGGAAAATGGGCGATAGTGAACTCATCCTAACCAAATGGATACGGTTTTAAAACTTTCATGTTATGATAGTGTTGTCTTAGGTTTTAGAAGAGGAAGATGTTGAGCTGTTAAATCAAACCAAAATGAATTGAAGATGAGAGCGAGTACTCTACTTCAATCAACCAAAATCATTAATAGAATCATTAATTGAACGGTTTGCGGCAAAAAAGAAGTAGCTCCAATTTTTCCAGTTATTGGGAAACCAAAAAACAACGTTTAAAAAATTCAAATTCCAAGTTATTTAAAAATATTGTTGTTGCTTACTTTCATTTATGATGTTTACATATTCAGACAGTATTTTCATTCAAAAAATAACATCTAGATGATGGTGGTACGTGAATGGCTCTTTGAGATACCTATTTCTTGTCCAAAAAAAAAAATGGAATATGAAGAATGAGGAATATGTTATACCTTGGAAAAAGTTATAAAAAAATCATGATTATCAGTAATCTGTTTGTAAAACCAATAATATTATTATTATAAACAGAAAATAACACATCGTTTTAATCATCACATTCTCCTTCTGCATCATCTGGGTCATCAGACATATCTGACTATTGTAGAAACACATCATTTTGGGCAATGTATTTGTGGACAAGGTCCATCACATCTTTATATTTTGCAGCCTTAACTGGTAGGTGGTTTACGCATGCTTGTTGAAGGTGTTTCAACATGACAGGAGTACAGTTTTGGATGTTGAACATTCTCTCTGTTTTGTTACACATTATTCCAACACTTTCACTACCTAAGATGTTTCCTGCATTTATTCGGGATGTTTCATAAGTGAAAATCTTAAATTTACTGTGTTTAATTGCAACCTCGTCACACACCTGGGGGAACAAAGAGGTAGTTCCAGAAGCTACCGTCTCTTGCAAAAAACTAACAAGATGCTCCATTTCTCAAGCAATGCATTGAGAAATGCATCCATTTCTCAAGCAAATAACGATCGAAGCTGCATCCTTCTGATGCCAAACAAAAGCTTCTTTTTTTTTTAAGAACAAGATAGCTTTTATAACTCCCAACAGCAATTAGATGGAGCTACCTCCTTTTTGCAGCAAACCCTTAAATTAACACATTATTGACTGTTGTTATAGATCATAAAAATAATCTTTAGTTAAAATCCTTTATTTTTTATTGCTATAAATTCCAATTAATCGTATCAAATGAATGTGATCCTACTACAAATCAAGACCATCTGTCTATACTAGGTTCTAGGGTATTGGCCGATACCATAATTGTATTCTATTAAAAATATTATGATGAAGAAACATCTATTATCCTAATAAATCTTATTATTTATTGAATATTGTGTACATTTAATTTTTTTCTTTGAATGGAATCTTGTTTAGTCATTATGTATACATTTTCTCACTAAAAGCATAAAGAAATACATACCTTATTTGGATTCATGAAAATTTTTTAGAAGATCCTCATACTTTCATATCACTTTTTGATTATATGACTTGTGGAAACCATATTGTTCATACAATCTTTCTAACCCATGTGTGTGGGGGTCTTTTGCAGCATTTTTAAATTCTTTGATACATGCTAGAGGTGCTAGGACCTTGTTCAGGATAAAACTAGATAATAGCAACACTGCGTTTCTACAACATAAAGCTGCCCAAAATCTGATGTAGGAGTCATAGGCTTATACTTGGGCTGTTGAACAATATTAATTAAAAGCCTTAAAAACTCTGTAGATGTGAAGCTGTCTGAAATAAAAAATTTTCATGTGGGATTAAAATATATAACTCGATTTTTATGTTGAAAATAGATTTGCATTATTATTCCTTCAAAAACAAAATCAGAAACAATAACTCAAACATACTTACACCTCATTGATAAAATAATTAATGTTTTATAATCTCAAATACATCCTTGTTAAAAAGAGCTAAATATTTGTACTTAATATTCATCATAAAAGACTAATAACTTTAAAAAGCCATATGTATGATTAAATATATGTATTTAAATTAATGTTGACAATTAGCTAAAGGCCTATCTATCGGCTGCTTATGTATTTTTTTTTTTATCATGTAGTAACTTAATTATATCAATTTCTTAGCAGATACTTCTTTTATGTTTACCGCTATGAAGGTTCCACAGTTGATACTTTTATCACGCTGTTATATAGTTGTTTAAATAATAACTGCAATCCTAGCATGCTGTACCCCACCTGCTGCATGTAACTCTTGCTTAACTCAAGGGGCTGGATGGCAATGTTTACAGGTCATGCTGAACTCTGGAGCACGCAACACTGCTTGGGTTAGTTTTGACGGAAGAAATCAACAGGAACTCAAAATCGGAGATAGGTCTGAACAATAGACATATTTTTTATTAGTTTTAATTTACTATAACAATAGAAGTTCTCGTTAATGAATTAAGCTTATTTAAAAAGCCTCCACAACTTTTTTTTTTTTTTTTTTTTAAAAGTAAAGAGGCTTGTGATAAGTATACTCCTAAATATGAGTTAATACCGCATAATTGGTCTATAATTGTTTTCTTTTTTTTTTAATTTAAGGTAGTAAATATTTCAAAATTTCTTTATGACTCAATATAGTTTTTAAAATAATAGTATGTTGTAATCCCCAAGGGTTGTTTTCTTTACAAATATTAATATAAAATCAATTTTTTTTTGGATATTATCAAATAAATTGGAAAGGCTAATGATATTCTTTTATTTTTATTATAAAATCTGACAAGTGTTTTTTATGTCGTTATATTCATAATTCAGCATATTTACTACAACTCTAATCTTCAATAGTTGTGAATTCAATTAATAAATGAAAATAAAAAATAGATAAATATTTCCAATGACACTATTAACTGAATTATCACTGTAAATTTCATAATCTTTTAAGTAAAGTTTCAACGACATCCATTCAAAAAGACAAGTTGATGGGTTTTTGAAGGACCAAACCTTGAGTGAGCTTAAATAATCAATTTAAGTTTACATAAAGCCATAATAATGGAAATTATGCATTTTGTTAATTATTAATTTTTGTTTACATTATATGCTTAGATGCATGCTCAAACTTTGATTAATTCCTATAGCCTAAATAGGTTTATTATTAGAGTTAATTTGACCATCATTTAAGGACCCACTATTTTTTTTAAATTATTTAACTATTCTAAATATTTAATTTTATATATGAATTAAAACAATCTGTTTTAACTTAATTGCAAATAAGTTAATTATAACAAGATAAATTATTTCTAGTGAAAGAATATTTATATCCTCAACTCCTAAGAGTTGCACTTCTATAGTTAAAAATTATTTATTATTTTTTTTTTTAACATATACATGTTTTATCGGTGTCCTAGTTGGTCAAAAGCGATATGTTATGTACAAGGGCGTTACGGGTAGTTTGATAGTTTGATATTAGGAGAGTATGAACATTTAGGAGATTCTACTAAATAACACTATTTTTGACTAGGAGGCATGTTCTAATGAGTGAGCTCATTTTGACTCTGTTTCTTCTAACACAAAATAAAAAGAATTAACCTGGATTTTGCTTGATCGGATTTTCAAAATTTGAGCTCTTTCGGCTGTTCAAAATTTTGGTTTGAATAAAAAAACTCAAAATTTATTTTGATTCTATTTTTAAGTGTAAGGGATTTTTTGACATGCTCAGTGGGTGTTGCTCTGATCAAAAATTTGATCACATCCTACTTTTTAAAAATTTAATGAAGAATATTTTTTGTTAGTTAACATTTGTCGCTAGGACTTACCGTTTAGGTGCTATATTGGTTGAATGAAGAAAAAGTCATGTTTTAAACCCCTATTTGTAAGTGTAATGTTTTTTATATATTAATTTATTGAGTGTAGTATTGTATTTTTAATGGACGGTCAAGGGGGCAACCCCTTAAACATGTTTAATGGTATTCTTTCTTTAGCTGACAGGCTCAAGGTGCCTTTAATTTATTTTATTATTTTTTTATTTTTTTTTTTTTTATTGGTCTTAACGTCCTTATGTACTCCAAACAGTCCAGGTGGGATTTGAACCCATGACCATCACTACTGAGCATGCTGAAACCCTCGCCCCAATTCACTTGGCCATAAGCCTCCTAGTTGAAAATCATTTATTCATATTGAAAAAACTGTTAAACCTCTAGGGTTCTAACACTCTAATACCATTACTTATCTTCTTAATTACTTATTTCTAAATTATGTAATTAAAATAAACAAATACATATATATATATATATATATATATATATATATATATATATATGTATATAATCTTTCAAGTTAGACTTGACAAATTTATGACTCTTTTCAGGCCTTTTAAAATATATTTATAAGCCAAAAAATAAATCTTATCTTTTACTCAATGAATTGATAATAGAAACAGATTAGCCTTCAATTACCTAAAATTCTTCACATATTCACAGAATGAGAAGTCTATTGAACTTACAAGAGTCAGCTGTCAACCGATTCAGTAACTAATCAACATGTAACCTGTGTTGGTTCCTTCATAATTGAAAAAAAAAAAAATGTAATCAGTGAGCTTCTCTGAATTTTGTGATACATTAATAATCGTATTCATTTATTTTTATGTAAGCATTGCTTCAATTAGGTTAATTAAGGTAGAATTAATTTGTGTTGTATCATATAGAAAGGTTAGTTTGTGGGATTCTATTGATAAAATATAAATGGATATATAAGAAAATTTGTGGTCAACTAAATCCGATGAAATATATTGCTATATATGTTTCATATTTTTTTCACGAATATTGCCTCAAAATATCTTCTTTTTTTCCCCTATAAATAGTGAACTGAATCCGATAAATATTCTTGCTTTAATTGTTAAATTCATTGGTATTTCTGAAAATCAATTACAGTTCTTAAAAAGGTAAATACATTCAAAAATATAAAATTAAAATTAGCCATTACTAAAATTAAGGAATAGTTGATAAAGCTTTTAAAAAAAATGGATTAAAGAGTTATTTATTTTTAATCTTCATAGTTTCCGTGTTAATTGAAACATTATGAAATTTTTATGTTCTCTAAATGCTTCTCTTGAAACAGTTATACTCGTTTCAATAATTAATTTGGGTACTGTTTCTGATACAACTTAATCTATGGATGAATGTTCATATAAATTAGATGGTTATTGTCATGGACACAGGAAGTTGTGGATTAAACTTAAAAAAACTCTGTTAAATTGGATACTTTTTTTATTAATTTGAATAAGTAATGAAGAACTTCTGTTGTTATGTGTACCTTAAAATGGTGAAAGATTATAAGTAGAAAAAAATTTAAAATTACTTGTAATCTAAATTTCACTCTATTATTTTTAATTGAATCTTCATTGGTAGGATTTATGTTCGACGATTAAATACTGGGACATCTCTAATCCAAAATTTTATTGCTAATAACTTTTTATTAGTTACTGTCAATCATATAAGTATTATTAGTCCTTCTATGCATGTGTTTGTAAGCAGTCATTTCTCCAATTATCATAAATCTAACATTTCAAAAATTTAATTATAATTTAACTATGTTTGAGAATTTGTCACTCTAGTATCCACCTATCTGGTTCTTACTTTTAGGCAAAAATATGATTCTTGTGCACATATTTAAACCTTCTGATTTTAATTTATATGAGAAATATATTTAAAAATAGGAGTTCCATATTTTTTTTTTCTTATTCCATTGCAATCACGTTTATTCAATAGATCTAGAGTCTTGATTTGGAGAGTTTTAGGTATTCATTTTGTGTAACTAGGTTTTTAGATTGAAAGAATTTCTGGAGATAATTGGCATTGTGTTTAGTTTTTTTTTTATTTTAAAAGTTCAGTAATTAATCTGTATAGAAGTTGAACATAGGTATTTGTGAATGTTTCTTATTTGTTGGATTTAGATTCTCTTTAGAAGTATATTGCATAGATTTGTTCCAAACAACCACTGTTATAATTATTTCAACTATAATTTAGACTATTACATAAGTACATTACTGAAAATGAAGTATTTATTTTTCTTTTCAATAAATTATCAGCTATATAAGAGATTCTTTTCTGGTCTATTGATATTGCTGGTATTAAAGATTTAAATATGAAAAATATTTGTAATGCCTCTGATGTTATAGTTTGACAGTTACTACGTCGGTATATCCAGTGCCATCGATATGTGCCCAGGATCAGATCTCTGATTGGTTTGACTCTTTGGCTGAGTGCCTTCACTGGAACGTGAGGAAGCGGCAGAAGCACCTTGATGAGCTGAGTGACCTCACCCACTCGAGCTCGAACGATACCCTTGACTCTCTAGACCACACTGACCACATCGACAGCTAACCAGGTTAGTTTAGAATCAGAGTTGAATTTTTGATTCAGTCATATGTCCAAAATCATGCCTAATGATGGACAGTGACAGTACTTTAAAACTCCTGAAAAGATACTTAGTTGATATATATTTAAATATTTTTTCTTTTAAAAGGCTTCAGTTATTGTATTAAAATGAGATGGTGGAGCCAAGGATAACTTATCATTACTGAGGCTATAAATATAAACTTGTATCATCCCTCATTTTCTCCCACTGCAATTATGGCCTTTGTTAATTGGCTTGCCTCTTAATTGGACTCAAGGACAGAATGAAGGGACCATGAACTCATATGTAAGGTTTGCCTTTAGTACCTTGCAATTTTATCATGTTCTCCATCTTTAAGTCAAGTTAAAGTAGCTCTTCCCTTTCATTTGTTGACAATATTTGGTTGGGTCATTCCTTTACTATATTATTAATTTTCACATCCCTTCCAATATTTACAAACTCTTTCAAGCCTCAAGTGTGTTCAAGCCTGGATTTATGGTCCCCAACGCAATGGGCAGGAAATGTTTTGTCACCCCCTCTCCTCCCACTGAAAACTCAAAAAGTATAACACTGATTGAGTTGGGAGCGGGATTCTTCCCTAAAGGAACAAACCATGAAGGCCCATTTCCCAAAATAAATATAGAAAGTTTCTTTCTTGTTTTGGTAGAGTCAAATTCAGTTTTATTTAACCACAGGCGTACGATTTTTTTTTCAATTGTTCTGTCAAAATAACCCAACTGTATGTCAATCCAGAGAAGTAATAATATAATTCCTGGACGAAACCATATCACAACAGTGGTACAGTACTCTGCAAATGCAGATCCAACTAGATTTAATGAATGTGCACCACACAGCACATATACAGCAAAGGGGCATTGCTGTTTTATTCCTGATGTATTGGAAGCACTGTAATTTTATCCTCTACAGTTTTTTTTATTAATTTCAAAATGATCCATACAGCTTCTTTTAACCCAGCAGATGTATGTGATATTCTAGGCAGTAGTTCTATTAGCCTTTCCACTGATTTTACTTCTGATTTAGGCATATAAAGTAAGACAATATCCAACTGGTCAGTGTTACAGCAGTGAGACATTGAATCCATCATGATATAGAAGTATCGACCTTTTTTTTTTACTCCGTCAACTGTAGTTCCAAGCACATGGCGGCCCATATTTGAGAAGACAGGTATGAGGTGTGTCCTGAATCCTTTTTACTTTAGGTCCCTACATGCTGGGCAAGGAAGAAGTTATATTCGTTCATCAACTTGACACCTGAGGTACTAACTGATTGAAGGTGATCCAAATTTTTCATTGTTTTCCCTGAAGGGTAAACCTCAAATAGGTAAAATTTTTATGACAGAAACTATGCATGACAGTATATTTCCGGCTGTAGTCTCAAAGTGGTGGAAAAAAAATTAAACTTTTTTTCTGTCTCCTACGGACTGCCACCCTGGGCAAATGCCCAGTCTGCCCATGGGTAAATCCAGGCCTGAGTGTGTTTATAACACATTAAATTCTCTCTCTCTTGTTGAACACACTCCATCCCATAGAACTACAAGATGTTATTGTTCCTATCTTGCTTCTCCACTTCTCTCTGTAGTTCTTTTCTTCCCTAATATCCATCTTGCTCATTCCTCGTTACTTAATCTATATAGTTTGCTTTTTTGTCAGTTTTTCCTGGTACGTTTAAACCTAGTAACTTGTAATTTATTTGCTAATATCCTATCTATTGTATATTTATTTTTTATTCAATTTATTGGATAATATCTTTTGACCAGAAGTGATATTATTATTTATATTTGTAATTTAAAATGAAGATTAGCCATCTACATGGACCTCCTTCCAAGCAATTGAGCAAAGAGCATGTGTCAAGATTTCACTAAATAATTTTATGCTGTTTTTGTTTCGTTTTAACAATTTTCCTTACCATCTTTTCCTAGAGTTCAATAGTTAACAATTTCTTACATGATAAAATAATTTAATATTATAATTATCCTATAATTACTAATTTTAATTTTGTGAATTTCTTTTACAGAAACACAGAGGATTGTTTTTGGATGTCCCTTTGAGATGGTGGTGGTCTACTTAGACATTTTATTTTACTTTCTCTTTTATTACTGTGTAAATATGAATTTGCATGAAATGTGGCAAAGTTATTAATATGAATTCGTCATTTATTTTTATACATTTTTACCAAAACAAATTTTACCATAAATTTTGTTTGTTTTTTATACGTATATAAAATATCTATATAATTGTATATTGAAAATTGAAAGAATATAAAAATATATATACATACACATACAATAAAGCTGATAGTTGAGCTATGTGTAGTTTATAAGTATAAAATACACATTTAATATATTATCTCTATCATGTTCTTGATAACCACAAATTTGATAGATGTAATTAAATTTTGTAAATTATTGTTTACTATAAAGAAATTATTTTTGTAATTTTGTTTTTTCTGAAACCTCAATCCACTGTTCATTTCCTCTTCACCTTAATTCTCCATCAAATCGTTGAAAAATCATAATTTTGCATCCTGGATGTAATATTTGAACCAAGGGGGAAAAAGGAAAGTAAGTAGTTTTGACTATTAAATAAAAATAAATATTTTCAACACAATCTTCATTGACATTAGGATAAATTTTATTGGCTAGAGCAGCTGAAATATCTTTTAAGTGATTTTTTTTTCTGTTGGTAAGTCAATTTTAAATCTTGTTCTTTTTAATTTGTTTCTTATTCTTATAAGTACAATCAAAATGATTCAATAATTTTCTGTTTTAAAATGTTTTCAGTGCCATTTTTTATTATTAAATTTAAACCTTAGATTAATGCATTTTACAAATGTTAATCTGACCCTTCTAGTACGTTAAAAGTAGGCTTCACGTAGCTTTAAGAATAAAATAAAAAATTTTTTCATACATTCCCACTTATTCTTCTCATTTATAAATCCAAAGCCTACTAATGTTGATGTAAATCAGCTCCTAATCCACAAAATAATGGCCTTAAACAGATTTGTTGGCTTTATTCAAGTGAACTATAATCAATACTTAGATTAATAAATCACCAACATTTATTATTATGTAAAGTTTTAGGTCCTAGGTAAGATTAAAATTACCTACGATACCAAATAAAATGCAAAAAAGAAACTTTATGAATCGTAACACCTGAGAGTGGTGACTTTTTTTATGGTAAGGAAAATTACTTAGTTTGCATATTATTAAATTAAATATGTATATGTTTTCTATGAACCTTTCAATTGCTTCTACCAATGACTTTATTGCCAGATACAATTAAATGTCAAATTACGTTCTAAATTAATGAGGGAGTGCACACTCAGTCTCTCATGATCTTGTTGGCAATTTTTTTGGAGGTTCATGGTCGAAAAATATTAGACACCTGTTTCGCCGTTAGGACTACTGGGCTCTTGAAACCGAGACAAATAATAAAATAGCATTTAACTAATTTATTTTATATCTCAAGTTAAAAAATGATAATGACATGATTCTTGGCATCAATAATTTTTTTTTTTTTTTTTGGTTTGAGTGCAGATTTAATGAAAAATACAGCTGTTTCAAAGAGTTTTGTTTACCAGGTATGCAAGTTTAAAATGTCGTTTTAATTCCAATAGAATGCGCTCTTAGCCTATTGAAGGATTTGCTTATCTCTAAACGCTATTTTGTTTGTTAGTCATTTGTTTACAAAAGTCAGTTGTTTTTAAGTCGTTTACGTGGACGTATCATACCTTTCTTTGGTGTTAAAAATGTCTAATTTTAAGCCAAATAAAGAGCATTTGCGGCATGTCATGATTTTCTTATTTGTTTGTTTGTTTATTTCATTTAACGTCACTTTATGCTGCTATGGCTAATCGGACGATGCTACGGTGGGAGTCCTAAATTTTGCCTATCCAGGTATAATTAGGATAGGGATCTTTAACGAGTACCTGACATCGCACAGGCTCGGGACCCCCATTTTACGTCCCTTCCGAAGGACGGCATAGCTAAGGATTTTTTACTCCCTTTAAAAAATCCTAAGGTCATCATCCGGGCTGCGAACCCGCGATCTTGGGTTTAGTAGGTTGCTATGCTAACCACTACACCACAGGTGACGATTTTCTTATTTAATCAAAAGAAAAAGGCATCTGAATGTCATCGAATTCTTGTTGAGACTTATGGCGATGTTGCTCCAACCGTCAGGACATGTGAACGTTGGTTTCAAAGTTTCAAACGTGGTGATTTTGATGTTACTGATCAAAAACGAGAAAATCGACCAAAAAAGTTTGAGGACTTCGAATTGCAATCTTTATTAGACGAAGACAATACCCAAACCCAACAAATGATGCCAGAACAGTTGAATGTCACTAGGCAAGCCATTTCCGATCGCCTGAGAGCTATGGGAAAGATTCAAAAGGTTGGAAAATGGGTTCCACATGAATTGGACGAACGACAGATGGATGGAAAAACGAAAAACGGTGTGCGAAATGCTGCTTTTACGCCACGAAAGAAAGGGTTTTTTGCATCGAGTTGTAACTGGCGATGAAAAATGGATTTATTTTCAGAATCCCAAACGAAAAAAATCATGGGTAACGCCAGGACAACCATCCACATCGAGTGCAAGACCGGATCGTTTTGGGAAGAAGACAATGCTGTGTGTGTGGTGGGATCAGAAGGGAGTAGTCTACTACGAGCTTCTCAAACCCGGCGAAACAGTCAATACCGAGCGCTACCGACAACAAATGATCAATTTGAGTCACGCATTGATCGAAAAAAAACGCCCAGAATGGGCTCACAGGCACGCCAAAGTCATTCTTCAGCATGATAACGCTCCTGCACATTCAGCCAGATTGACTAAGGAAACGATTTCTTCGCTTGGTTGGGAACTCCTACCCCACCCGCCGTATTCACCTGACCTGGCGCCTTCTGATTATCACCTCTTCTCATCGATGGGACACTCATTGGCGGAGCAACACTTCATCAATTTCGAAAACGTACGAAAATGGCTCGATGAATGGATTTCAAATAAAGATGAAGCATTCTTTTGGAATGGTATCCATATATTGCCCGAGAGATGGACAAAATGTGTAGAAAGCGAGGGTCAGTACTTTGAATAAAATATATTATACTTTTTTTTAAATTACTGTGTATATATTTTAAGAAATAAACGACATTTTAAACTTGCATACCTGGTAGGTTAATTAAATTCTTTAAAAAATTATTCATTTTTAAGCAAACTACCTTTATATATTTCTCTAGACAAAAAATGATGTCAGATTCTGATTCAGCATTCAAAAGAACCCTTATATACAAATAGAAAAATAAACCTATGGAGCAGCGGTATTTTTCATTATATTTGCACTCTAAATAAAAAGATTTAGTGCGATTCATGTCAATATCATTTTTTAAACTTGAGATATAAAATAAATTAGTTTAATGCTATTTCATTTTTTTCTCAGCTTCAAGTGCCCATTAGTTCCAACGGTAAAATACGTGTCTAATATTTTTCGATCAGGAACCTCCAAAATAAATTGCCAATAAGACCTGTGAGATACTGAGTGTTTCCTCCCTTTGCAATTCAAGATGCAGAAACATCAAGAAGAAAATCTTGGGTACATCATTGTTCAAACATTCATGACATAGTTGTCAATGCCTGATTTAGTTTATTTCGTTTAACGTCACTTTATGTTGCTATGGCTAATCGGACGATGCTACGGTGGGAGTCCTAAATTTTTCCTATCCAGGTATAATTAGGATAGGGATCTTTAACGAGTACCTGACATCGCACAGGCTCGGGACCCCTATTTTACGTCCCTTCCGAAGGACGGCATAGCTAAGGATTTTTTACTCCCTTTAAAAAATCCTAAGGTCATCTGCCGGGCTGCGAACCCGCGATCTAGGGTTTAGTAGGTTGCTATGCTAACCTCTACACCACAGGTGACCCCTTATCAATGCCTGAAAGAGATTCTTATTGAGAAATCTTATTGTTAAAAGTCCCTCTGTCTTTTTTATTTTTTGCCAGAAAAATGGATTTGAATTTTAATTCATGTCAACAGAGCTTTAAGCTATTCTTTAAACTTGGAGAGATATGATGTAAAGACATCGCTAGTTTGTCGTGTTATGTATACAAGGAATTTAACATGTTAAATAGGCTTATTAACTTATTGCTTTTAAAAAATAATTTTATAGACTTTAAAAGGCAATTCCATCTGATCCAACTTAACCTTTAAGTATGGTTTCCTTTCTGCTCTATTTGTGTTATAAAAAGACCTTAAATCCTAAGTGCGGTAGCTCAGGGTAAGGAACTTGACTACCACCCTCCCAGGACCAAGTTCTAGTCCGACTGAAGGCAGAAAATTTATTTTCTATTATACAGGGTGAGTATCTCCTAGTGTAAAAAAAAAAATTGGGTGAAACTAGATCAAAAATGCCGCAGACCTTACCTTCCTATTACAATCTGGTGCATACAAACGATAAATCAATGACTTTTTTAGGAAACCACGTTTTTCCCCATAAAAGCTGTAATATTTCAATTTTGTTTAAATATTTTTAAAATTTTGACCTCGTTTTCGGATTTAGCATTAAATTGTCTATAATAGCTGAGCACCTTTAACCTTGAATTTTACAAACTCGGTATCTAAAGAACAGCATGATCTTCACCTCATTTGGGGAAGTCACAATGTTTTATATTACTTCAACGCTCACCGTTTTTCGAAAAAACTATCCACAAAATGTCAAATCTCACAAAAACTTGCAAATTTAATCAGCTTTCAAATGATATGTTAAACGTAATGGTTTTGTTTCGATTTCATGGTGAAATTTACTTTTGAAACCGAAAAAACATGGTTCTCATTTGGCATACAAATCAGTTACTTGTGTAAATAAAACATTTTGACAATCCCTTAATGGAAATGTGCATTTTAAACATAATAAACTTTTCATTGGATTAAAAATCAAATAAAAAAAAAATGTTGTTTAAGAGAAAATAAAGGAAAATTGTCAATAAAGCGACACCAGATCAGAGGATCTTATGCTATTACATTTATTTATTACTATCATTTAGGATTTATTTTATTAGTTTTTCAATGTACTGTTTAAAACTCAATGATAATGAACAGAGACAGCAGTTTTGCTATTAGCTTTTGCATGGAGATGATATTAAACAATACCAATTTTTTTAGTGAATTTATGAGTAGATGAGTCTGTTTTTACAGAGATAGGCATTTCTACCGTTCCACGTTGAGTATCGTCGGTTGATTCATCTTTGTATTGCTGTCGAATAGTGTTGAAAAATCATAGTTTGCCCAACAGATTGAATAATGAGATTACTATGATTTGTTACAAAATATCCTACCACAACTTCATCGCGATATTCCACCTGAAGTTCGGCAAAATATGATTTTCCAACTCCATGGTGCTCCTCCACATTATTCGAAAGCAATAAAAATATAAATCAACGAACGATATACATGGATAGGTGGAAATGCCTTATCCTGTAAAAACAGACTCATCTACCCATAAATTCACCACAAAAGGTCATCATCATCATCATCTCATTGCGCTACAACCCGGAGACGGGTCCTGGCCTCCATCAAAAGCCTCCCTCTACCAATCGTCACGGTCTTGGGCAGCTGCCATCCAGTTCCTGACCCCCAGGAATTCATTTGCATCAGTCGCCACTCCGTCGGCCCATCTCAGTTTCGGCCTTCCTCTTCTTCTAGCTCAATGATGGGGCTTAGTATTTTCCTAGGCATTTCACCCTCCATTCGCACCAAGTGTCCGGCCCACCGCAACCTACCCAGTTTAATGACCTGGACGATGTTTAATTCATTAAAGTTATTTAAAACCTCTTGATTTTTAAGTCTTCTCCATACGCCATTTTCACATAGTCCACCAAACCGCAAAAAGTGGTATTGTTTAATATCATCTCCATGCAAAAGCTAATAGCAAAATTGTTGTCTATGTTCATTATCATTGAGTTTTAAACAGTACATTGAAAAACTAATAAAATAAATCCTAAATTATAGTAATAAATAAATAAATGTAATAACATAAGATCCTCTGATCTGGTGTCGCTTTATTGAAGGTTTTCCTTTATTTCCTGTTAAACAACATTTTTTTTCTTTGCTTTTTAACCCAATGAAAAGTTTATTATGTTTAAAATGCACATTTCCATTAAGGGATTGTCAAAATGTTTTATTTACACAAGTAACTGATTTGTATGCCAAATGAGAACATGTTTTTTCGGTTACAAAAGTAAATTTCACCATGAAATCGAAACAAAACCATTACGTTTAACATATCATACGAAAGCTGATCAAATGAAAGTAAGATTTGACATTTTGTGGATAGTTTTTTCGAAAGACGGTGAGCGTTGAAGTAATATAAGACATTGTGACTTCCCCAAATGAGGTGAAGATCAGGCTGTTCTTTAGATACCAAGTTTGTAAAATTCAAGATTAAAGGTACTCAGTTATTATAGAAAATTTAATGCTAAATCCGAAAACGAGGTCAAAATTTTAAAAATATTTAAACAAAATTGAAATATTACAGCTTTTATGAAAAAAAAACGTGGTTTCCTTAAAAAGTCTTTGATTTATCGTGTCAGGCGTTATAGGATTCTCATGACCTCAGAGGCGACGGTTTGAATCCGGCTTTGGAAAATTAAAAATTATTTCGTGAAGGACTCTCGGAATGCTGCCTTCTTCTTCAGGCTAGAATAGGTTGGCAACGTGTTGGATAACAGGTATTTTCTGCCCTCGTTGGAGTATATGTGGGCCTTAAGCCCCATAAAAGGTTAATGTTTGTTTTAAATATGGATAACGCTCACCCACTTTCAACTTATTCAAATCATTTTCCGTGCACGTTCTTTGATATTTTCTGGCAATTTCAGGAAATAATCGTCTGTAATAAAGTGGTATTAGAGTAGTAGTGGTAATTAAATCTTGTATCACATATTCCTCATTGTGGAAGTCAGTTGAAAGCATGTGGCTGTCCACTAGCATGGGACTCCATTTTTGCATACCTCTCCAACGGGACAGAACCAGTTTTATAATGCTCAAAGCTTGCAAAATCCCTTCGAAGACTCTGTATATAAGATTAATATTTATTTATACTAAGGCTGAAATCGGAAAATATTTGGCCGAACTCATTCAGGTAAATTAACCACGGGTCAAATATTCAAATTGCAAAGCCATCTATGGAACACCTCCAAGACGAAATATACCATATGTTTACAAAACCCTCTCATTTAGCACTGAAGAACAAAGAGTGGATGAAGCAACGTAAAATTTAGAGAGTTGATGATTTCATTAATCTGGACTCCTTAATGTACTCACAAACTGACTTCGGCGGTGAGGTAGACAAGAGGATTGTAATGGGTTATCTATGGTATTTTTTCCCTTCAAAGGCAGATCGCATGATCATCACAGAAGCATATTGTCAAACTAGGCCACAGTAAGAGAGAGACCCATTAGACCCGTAGTAAGATAAGGCTGTGAGACTTAGACATTAACCAAGGCTCTCAAAAGATCCATTTTCAGATATGAAAAGAGGATTCTACGACCTATGTGTATTTGGAGGGGACGAAGAAACGCCAAAAACACTGAAGAGGCCAAATCCAGAAATCAAGGCGATACTTGATGATCTAGGCATGTTAAGAGAATAGATAAGAATGCATCCTCAGATAATTATTATGGATGAGCCTTTATACGGAAACGGAAAATTGGGACAATATCTGCGCTGATGTGTGGCAGCCGACGCAAGTAAACTCTACATGGTATCAGCAACTGGAGAGCTGCATGCATTAATAGGGGCTACTTGCGATTGGTGCTTGATGCTAATTCTCAAACGATTGGGAAACCAAATATAAAACCAGGTGTTGATTTTTTTCTTGTTTACCTGCTCGTTTCATTAATCTGATAAAGTTTGCCTAGTAATCATTTATTAAAAAACAATTTGGGACCGAAAATCTTAGACCAACAGAGCACTTGAATTACTGCCATTTTGGGTAATATTTTCATAGAATATTAAATAATATAATTTATATTAGCTATCACTTCTATTCTACAGCCCCACCCAAGTTAATTTAATTTCTGATGTAATTTAAAATATTTCTAATACAAATTTAACTGATCATTTGTCAAGTTGATAAAACAAAAAAGAGATATCACTATTTGGAAATTAGGTTTTTAACCCTCTATTAGATATGAGATCAGCATGCACAATGTACTGAGATATCCAAAATTTTGAGCTACTGTTTCTATAATTACAAAAGTTATTTAGGTATGCACATTTTTTTCTGTATCCAATTCCAAGAGTGGAGGAGAAATAGATAATCACAAATAATTGCATTTTTATGATACTAAATTATATTTTATTACAATTTATATCCATTATACATACTAAATATTGCCTAAAACAAATATTGCTTGAAAGTTCAGGGTGTTATTATATATTTATTTATTTTATTTTATATTATATGTATTTTCATTTATTATTCTTCAGCTGCTGCCTTTACACTTGTTAAGAACACAGGTAAATTGTTAAGTAATTTTTAATGTTTTCATAATATTAATTATTTTAGTCATTGGAAATGTTCCGCTAAATATTTTCATCACAGAATAAATCATCCGATCAGTTTCTGGATGTTATCGTACTTAAAAAATCGTTTCATTATCCGAAATTGTTGTAAAATCCTTCATATTTACTGGGTGTATTTGTACAGGTACTATTTGTAGAAGTACAATATCAGAATGTTTTTTGTGGTTGTAAAGACATTTGTTTTTTATCTTTGTTCCGATAAAAGAACAACAGTCAGCAATAAAATATTGATGATAATTTCATTATTAAACTTATAAGATTGAAATCTTTTAAGTTGCGCATTTTGAAAAAAAATCTTCTTAAGATCAAATATTCTACCTGATGTGACTTTGCGAGAATCTCTATGGTATGGAGGGAAACTTCGAATGTACGCAATAGTTGTAAACATTAGGTTATTTGGGATAAGATCAGATTTATTTCAAAAATAAAAAGTTTTATTTTGATATGTGTTTTTAATCAATGACGAGCGATAAGAATTGTTTGAAAACATATTATAGTGTATTAGTTTCCTTATTCTGTTTTTATTAAGACTTTTATTTTTTAAGTTTTATTAATTTTACAAAATGTATAAAAGGAGAAAGAAATTAGTTTCTTCAACTCCACAGGCCTCTAGTACTATGCTGGATGGAAAAGGTCTTTTAACAAGTTTTACTAGCAGTCAGTCCAGTGTTATTAGTAGCATTGATGCAAGGACTGTCTCAGATTCTCCAGAAGACATGTTCGATATGAGTCCTCAAAAAAGTACTGGTAATAATTTACTCCTTGATATAACTAATACAGGTGTAACTTCACAGCCGAGCTGTTCTAAAGTGACTGAACCTAAGAAAACAACCAATGAAGTATTAGAAATGTTGTTGAGTCAGGAAGGTGAACCATTGCCTAAAGTTGCCAAAATCAACAACAAAAAGACAGAAGAAAGGAAGCTGGTTTTGTCTCAGGAAATAAGTTCTATTGCTAACAAGCAGCTTTCAAGTATTTTATCAAAGGCAGGGATGGTTCTTGGAGATGACATTTCGCCTAACTTATTGAGTATGCTTATTATATTCATTTTATTAGTTTATTGTTAATTTTATATTAATTTTCTTATTAGTATAATTTCAATTGCAGCTAAACCACAGTCAGTTTTTGTTCGTAATATGTCAAAGCTATTAGATAAATCGAACAAAGAAGATGTTAATAAATTTGTTGAAAACCTGGAAGAATTTTTGTCAGATACTGATTGTTTAAAAAATGCACTCTCACCCACAAAAGTAAATCCTGTCATTATTATTTTATTTATTACCTACTAGTTTATTTAATGAATTTGATTAATTTTTATTTTGTTCAGGCTGATCCTGACTCAAATATACTAGCTGATTCTCAAGACAGCCTTATTCGATTGTTATTGTCAGTCGATTGCTTACAGAGTAGAATAATATCTTTCCTGTTGGATAAAATTTGCGAATTCACTGCTGATGAGTAGGTGTTTTTATTTGTTCAGTATTCGTTTTTATAGTTTATTTTTTTTATATATTCAAATGAAATATAATTAAGTGAATATTTAGATAATTTCAAGATAATAAATTTTAATATTGGAAGTATTCATATCATTAATTGAAAATGTATGTAGAGATGGAAATACGGCTGAAGAAATGATGGCTGTAGTTCGAATGATTCTGCAGTCTTTGAGATATCTGAATAATGTACTTGAACCAGAAAAGCTGACACAAAAAATGTTTGATATAATTCATGCTGTTTCAAGCTCAATGGTGAGATATTTTAATGATTATTAAACTTTTGATAATGATTTTAATAGTAATAAAAATAGGATTGAAGCAATGAGTCTTATATAGATTTAAAATCACTGATAATTTCTTGACATTTTTTATAAAATATTGTTTTACATACAGTTTACATGAGGGTTTGTAGGTATTAAAAAAAAAATGTATTTAAAATACAATCAAGTTTAGAGTAAGGAACATGTAATAAGATATTAAGAAGACGCATTTGGAGCCCAAAATGAGAAGATGGGATAAGAAATTCTTACCAAGAAATTCTAAAAATATTCTATATTCTAAAAATATGAGATCATGTTTAATTATTGATTGTCAATTGAAGTATCTGATTCAGCCCATAATTGAAAATTGATGGTAGTACTCGAGGATGTTTTGTGTTGACCAAATCTTTTGAAAGATCAGAGGCAGTATCTTAGTGTTATTTGTGTATTTCCATCTTTGTATTATTGTATTAATTATTTTGTAGAAAATAAAAATTAGACAACTATTAGTGGTTTTAAGTAGGGATTTCTTATTTATTTGATTTTTTAGCTCAAGCATGAAATCACAAACTGTTTGCCTGATATAATCAGTGATGCTCAAAGAGAAGAAACAGCCAATGAATTTATGTTAGTATCTTATTCATTTGATATCTTCTTCTTTCTCTTGGAATATATTTTATAGTTGTATTTATTTATTTAAGAGAACTTATGAAAACTGAACCCTCATTAACACCATCAATCTTGTACACACTTTCAAATCTATGGCTTGATGGAGATTGTCTATATCAATTGCAAATGGGTTTGATTAGACAATTGAGAAATTCACCTTTGGACCAGCTGCCGGCTTATGTCAGGTTTTTAGTGATGGGTGATATCATAAACCATGCTGATGAGGTAATATATGTGTATACTCAGTATCCGAAAACTTGTCATATTTTTGTCATATCTCAGAAATTATTGGTCAGATGTAAAGCATTAAATTAAAA
Source organism: Euschistus heros (assembly GCA_003667255.2). Classification (NCBI taxonomy): domain Eukaryota; kingdom Metazoa; phylum Arthropoda; class Insecta; order Hemiptera; family Pentatomidae; genus Euschistus; species Euschistus heros. Next base: position 3,555,467 of record RCWM02000044.1, on the reverse strand, counting down.
TCTCTTAGATTTTTTATTAATTCTAATACATGCATGATTTCTATTCTTAGAAAGATACTTTAATTATTTTCCTTATAAGAAAATCAGGTCTATTCTTAAAAAACTGATATTGTCAGGAATAGTTCCTCTTTGTATGTAGAAGAAAATCATCAGGTTTCACATGTAAGCTTCTATCCAAAATGGTGGATCAAAGATGGATGCCAAACACTTTTCATAGCGCAAAAACTTCTTTTTTCTTAAAAATTACTGAAGAACCATAAATTGAATTAAATAAACAAGTATTCATTTTTTTATTTCCTAAGATATGAGATGAAACAGATTAAGAACCTCAAAAATTTCTTATTTTTAAGCCATATAAATCAGTTTATTCCTCATCCATAATTTTATTGAGTAAATTGTGGAATGAATTTGAAATTAAACTTTTCGAGTACACTTTTTATTCCATGATTGAGAATTTATGATTTTAACAAATATATAATAAAAAAACATGAAGATCTCCAAAGTGCCTGATACCCTTGTGTCCGCCACTTCAGATGGAAGTTTACATGTGAAATATTAAGACTAGTTATGAAATATTTTCATATTTTAAATATATAGAAATATTTTAATATAAATAGAAATATTTTAAATAATCTAGTTATGAAATAATTTCTTATCAAATCCTAAATTTACTGGTTTATAACTATCTTCTACTTATATCAATTTATTTTTAGATTATTATTATATTTTTGTTTTTCATTGACATTTGATATTTCCAGCAGACATTTTGAAATTATTATTACTATTTATTTATTTTTTTTTTTTAATTATTCTTATTTCTGTAACTACTATTATATTATAGGTTATTTTGTAATGATGAAATAGAATTTTTTAATTTGTTACATTAACTTTATTTTGTTAAAATTCATGAATTGTTCCTCTTTTTTAATACCTAATGGTGGAATAGAATAGAATAGAAAGAAAACTTTATTCTGGGACAAAGTCCCTTAAGAATAACATTAAATAATACAAAGTAAGATAATGGTCTGTGATAATTAAAATTACAAATTTATTGGTATATGAGATCCTAAAGATATTGCTTGATTCATATGGTTTAGGATCCACTTGGTATAAAGCTTTTAACAATTTTGTTTATAGATAATCAATGGTCTTCGCTCGGAATTAGTGATTTGCCATGCCGATGGTTCTAGCTGTACTCAAGCTCAAAACGGGAAATCCTCTGATGTTCAAAGTACACTTCTGTTGGTATTTGAAAAATTAAGGGATGCTGTTTTAAAATCCAAAAAACTGGCTGACATTTGGGTTAAAAATATTGGCAAAGTCAAGAAATCTATTCATCATAAGTAAGTATGATGTAATTTGTTTATTTATGAATGTGTTTCTTTGCAATAATAACTGGTATTTTTTTAAAATTATTAATGTTCAATTTGTTCTATAAACGTGACTCCTTTTTGAAATTAAACCGTCATATTATTAGATTTTTATCAAGACATGATATGATATGAGATGGCTTTCATGTTTTTGTTTACAGGCCTATTGATTTGCTGATGCTGTTAATTGTACATTCGACATCAAAGTCAGATGTAATGAGAAAGAGGGCAGTAGAAACCATGTTTAGAGCAAAGATCAAATCAGGCCACTTTAAGGAATCACTGATTCAGGATACATTATTGGCCACAAGTGTAGTATGTACAGATTAAAAAAAATATTAATGTTTGTTTATTTAAAAAAATAAAATAAAATATAAAATATTTTTTGCAGGTTATAAAAGAACACTTTGATGACCTATTGAAATTGCTATCAACTCTACTTTTATCACCCGATTTGACTGTTTCTAGTTTCAGTGCTTATTTTTTTAGGTAAGTAAAAATTTAAGTTCAGTATAACCCTTATCATGGGTAATGATGGGTATGGGGGTTCATGAATGATCGAATTAAAGCATTTTATTGACTTAATGTTATAGATAAGAAGGTTAATTAAACAAATTAAAGGCCCCCTTGAACCTGTTGACTAAAGAAAGGACAACATGGAAAATAACCTGGATGTTTTAGGGGTTCTTTATTTTTTTCTACTTACCTGTATGATTTTAAATTATTTAAATTAAATTAACAATTAATGGTTATTCTAAATACACAATGTTGAGAAAAAATAGGAATTTCAAATGTGTCTTATATCATTTAACCAATATAGCTCTTAAACGGTAGTGACAAATGTTATAATAACAAATTTGAACTGTCGAGAGGGATTGAGCAAGATCAGTCAAATCCAGATCAAAATTTATTTTGTATTAGGAGAAACAGAGTCATAAGGAGCTCACTCATTAGAACCTTCCTCCTAGTCAAGATAGTGGGTAATTAATATAAGGAAAGTTGAGCTCCTAACTGCTCCTATTCTCCTTATATCAAACTATGCATAATGCCCTTGCGCTCCCCAAAAATGTATCGCTTTTGACCCACTAGGCACCGGTAAATCATGTTCCATGTTAAAAAAAACTGTGCAGAAAATCACTTTTATTTACAAACAACATTTTATATACATGTATAAAATTATAATAAGCTGAATAAATAATTTTGTTTTGTAGGCAAAACAGACCAATAGGAGTTTCATAGAAAGGCCAGAAAACATTACCGTCCTAGAATATGAATTGAATTATTGTATAGTTACCGGAAACATCTCATTCATAGGATACCTAGCTTGCCATCTTTTTCCATTCATTATTTTTAAAAACAATACATACCTATTTAACAATTTTATAATTGTTAAAAATAATCGTACATATTTTTTTTTTTTTTTAAATAAATTATGCATTTCAAATAAATAGTGTGGAAATTTAATGTGTATAAGTCAGAACTTTCCTATTATAGAATGTTAGATGTAATAGAGATTGAGCAAATCTTTGGATGACATTACTGTGTTGTGTTTTAGTAATGTTTGGAGAATCCACTTTAATATAAAAATCATACTATGAGCCATTTTCTAATTGTTTTGATAGATTTGTTATAATTATAAAAGCTATTTTAATTAATTTGAATTATTATAATAATGGTTGTTTTTATTGCTATAATTTTATGGTTTCAGTCAGTGCTTTGAAAAACTGGACTCATTGCAGTGGAGGAAAAGAATTATTTTGGAACTTATTTCCAACATTACAGTGGCCAAGGGAAACGCCAAGCCTGCCTTGAATCTTTTGCATTCTCTTACTTCAAAGTATACATCTAAAATAGCTCCGTTCATAACATTACTTATGGTATAATATATTGTTTTATTTTGTAATCAGAGTAAATGTTCTAGAATCGTGACTTTTGTAATTAATTTTTATTATTTTTCAGTTATTGTTGGATGTAGTCATGGAAATGAAAGTAGTGGAAGTCAGGCAGCTGATGGATATGCTTTGCATGATTGCATTCGGAGGTGCCAGTGATGATTCCATTGACAACTTCAGCGTTCAAGATGAGATATGTATGATTGTCCAGAAGCAGCTTTCTTGTCCGGAACCTGCGTATGTAGCTAAAAATATTCATTAAGTTTTCATATTTACATTTAAATCTTAATTTAGTGTTTAATCTTTTTTTTTTTTTTTCTTATTAACATCATTTTAATATAATGATTTTTCTGTTTTTTAGTATATTTAGAAGTGGCATTATTGCTGCAATTGTTACAATCAGGCACATGGTAAAGAAGGGAGAAAATGACACAAATGAAACTCCTTCCTCAGAAGAAGAGATTCAGTTGGATGTTAATGGAAAGAAAGCAATGAATCTGCTAGGTATTTATGATATCTGATGGGTGTTCCTACATTTTATTCTCTTAAAAATTATTTATTAAATTAACTGGGTATTAGCTATTTCTGAATTCCAGTTAAGTGGGTGAGATAAATCAAAATTGTAATAGTGCTATTTTGAAAAATAATTATGGTAAAGCATAGGAATGTGTCGATTCTCGGTTCCATCGATTCTTAAGAAAAGAATCGTTATCTGCTGATAGTTTTGTTATTGTTGATAGTTTTATAATATCTGATTATGTTATTATAAATTAATACTTTTAATGACCAAGCCTCCTGTGTACAATTTTAAAAACAAATGTCTTGCTACTGCAAGTTAAACTTCAGTTTGTTGAAGATATTATTTGTTATTGAAAACTGAAGAAATAAGATTACTATGTCAAATCAAATAAATAAAAATACCCAGATAATTGTTCAATTTTACAATAAATTTTGTGATTCTAGGATTTTAGCTATCCCAGAATCAAAATGTTTCCCATTTTTTTACGTGTAAATGGTGGTTTTCGAACCCTAAAACTAAATTAAAACAAATTTAGAGAAATGTAAGGGTAACTACAAGGTTTAGTGAAAGGGTTTAGTAACAATTTCAATTCCTTAATCAATAAATGAAACCTTAGAATGTTCCTAATTATAAATTGGAATTTGTGTCTAAATAATAGTTAATAACTTATATTATATGATATGAATAATAAATGCTACTAGCGATTAACTAATTTATTTCTTGAATTCTTATTGTTTTTTTAAATTAATTTGTTTTCATTTTCTAGCTTATTTTTTGAAACAGCTATTTATTTTTGAACTGAGGTATCGATACCGAAAATTGAAAAATGTTAGTACCAACACATCACTGGTAAAGAATGATATGACCTACTTAGAATTAAATTGGCATAGGTCCAATTTGAATAGTTTTGAGTTATTGCATCGTTTGTATATAGAGCTTTAATGATTGTGTTTAATTGCGCTTTAATGTGATTTTTGTTAACATTTGATGTTTTTTTCAGTCAGTTGGGTGCTAAAATAACAAGAATAATAATATGAAGAAAATTTTTTTTATTATAGCTACTATTATAAAAAATTTTGCTCGGCTAAATCACCTGCGCTGTCAATCAATTTTACCAACTCACTTCTCAGATAAATTGCCTAGATGGTGAAAAAGGAAAGAAACGAACATATTTTTCTGGAGCTAAAAAAAATTCACAAAGTCATGGTGTCATATGGAACCGTGCCAAGCTAAGGGTTAACACTGCTATATAGCTTGAGGGTTTTTACCAATTTACATCTATTTTTTTTTAAAACTTTTATTTAGTAATTATTACAATCAGTCACAAATGTGGGCAGTAAGTAATATAGATGACTTTATTTACATTCACACATTATGTATAAAGAAGAAAGAAAAAAAATAAAACAGAAAAGAACTATGCTATACATAAAGAATATACATGTGTGTGAAATATATAAATAAATAATAGTAATAATAAAAATAAAACTAAATTAAATTAAAAGTTAAAAATACAATCATACGTTTATTTACAATATACATTCATACTAGGGATCCCCCAGCCATACCTGTCCCTCCACTTATAGAGGAAAAAGCCAGTTATAGAGAGGTCCCAGCTCTTCTCTCTCAGCTGCATCACTGGTGTAAAAAACTCAGTGGAGGCTGAGTGAGAATGCTGTACATCTAATAATATATATTTTGTCCTTGTTACACCATAGCTTCCCCCCTCCCCTACTTATTTGTATCTGATTTATTTGATATATCAGACTTATTCTCTTATCGTGTTTATCAATTATTCTTAGTGGCATTTAAGGATTATTAATTAATAAGGAATGGTTGATGTATTTTCTTTGGTTAGTATTACAGTATGTATTATCTATGTAAAGAATGAGTTATATTTAAATTTTGGAGTATGAATCTATAGAATCTATTTCGTTAAATCTACTTAGTAGTCAGCACACAACTTACATTTAAAACATCTCACTGACTACAGTTTATGAACGGTGTAATGATCTTATTGTTTGTGTCTAAGCTGGGCTTTCTCAAAATCTTTCTCTACTTCTTGTTTCATGGCCTTCTGCGTCTTCAACAAAGTATTCCCTCACTGGCTGGATTGATCATTCTCCTCCAGCATTACTTCCTCTTCACCTCTCTAGCACTGTCTACACTTCCCAATCCAAATACCTCTCTCTATTTTTTGAGTTGGCTCTAAATACTTTCTCCCCGCCTTTTTCTTAGTTAACTTTAATGTCTTAGGGCGGCATCCTTTATCATCCTACTTCATTAAGGTGATTCTACATGTCCTTATCCGATTACCCAGGTAGCATGAAGGCGATATTCTCTATACACCACTCATAATTGAGTGCATTATCTGAGTCTTAATGCACCTGCCCTAAAGAGTGGGCTGCAGGCAAGCCGCTTCCCTTTGTTGTATTTGTTTCTTATTCAATAAATTATTCACACTAGTATTATGTATTTATTAGTCACAGAACCCGCAACTATTAACTCTTTGTATTCAGTTATCGAACTTGCACCATTAAAAATCAGAAAGATGTTCCTTTTGTATCTTATTTTCGTTAGAATTAGAAAAAAAAAAAAAAAAAAAAAAAAAAAAAAAAATTATATTGTAAGAAAACTGTTTTATATACATGCTTCTTTGCTAACCAATTGATTTTAACTGTTAAAAAATTAATGCATGTCTCATCTGATTTAGATCTTGTATTGACTGGTACTAGAGCTAGTGCGGAAGCTCAGGTTTTAGTTTTTGATCAACTTTCATATATGGTTTTGAATGCTGAAAACTTGGATAAGACTTTTATGGTAAGATTTTACATTTATTTATACTTTTGTAATTATTGTTTGAAAAATTGAAATAACATAATTCTCGTATCATTTATTTTTGATTTTCAGAAAAAAGTCTCAATTATGATGCAAGGATATTTGCAGAATCACTATATTATTGCCAGTTCTGATTATTTGTCCAAGTAAGAGAATTCCTTATTGAAACATTTTGAGTGACCTTTCAGGTTTTTGTTAATTATTATATTATATTAATACTTAATTATATATTATTTTTTTATAGGGATAATGGGTTGGACTCGTCCTTGCAGTTTTGTATTGATACAGATCTGGAAGATCCAATTGTATTTAACTTAGTGGATGCTGTTGTGTTGGAAACAAATTCTTCAAAACCAAACATTCCGTAATAATATTTTATCACTTATTGTATTTGTGACTCTTTCTGATATTAATTTAATAATTAATACTGTATTACTATTATTACTGTTATTTAATGCAAACCAAAGTTTCATGAAGTTGTAATAGTATTGCATTGTCCCACATGAAATTTTGGATTTTTTTAATTTTAATGTTTGCCTGTTGATTCTCGGCAAAGTATTTAGATTCATAATCATCAACGTCTATTTATATTTCTGTTGAGCCAGTTTGAAAAATAGTTTCTGGTTGCGTCCTGCTGAACGGGATTATTCTGATGTCATGCAAGTGATTATAAACTGTTCTTAAAAATATTAAAAATATGCTTTGACCTGTTGACCCTTTTTCTTTTCCAAGCTAAAGTGGTCTTACTACTGATGATGTGTTATGACTATTGGAACATATGTCCACCTTCACTTCTCACGCCAGATGTTGTTGCTCCTGTGACCCTATTAAAAGGGCTGGCTACCCTGAGGTGGTCCATTACGCCGTTGGCAAGCTATGTCGCGGTACGGAGATATACCTGAACTGCAGGTAGTTGCATATCCGTTCTCCTAAATGAAGTTTATACAATGCAAAATAATAAAATAATGGATGTTATTTCTATTTTCCTATATGTCAACCAGAACTTGACAATGACTCTACTTTCGTAAACTAATTATGAGCTTCTTTATAGTTATGTTATTATTAACATAACACAAACTCAATTTATACTCCTACCTTGTTTTTTAACCATATTTTAATATGAACAATATATTTAGTTTTAAACTTTATTGTTTATAATAGTGATGTTACGAACAAATCTTTTATATTAATTTTAACATATCTTGGAAACATTACGAATCTTTCAATTACTACTGAACCAATCCTAAAACATTTTCAAACATTAACTAATAAAAAGATAAAAAATCTCTACAATATAAATGAATACGGTCTGTCTAATTATTTATTTAATTATTTTTCCATTAATGAATTTTTATCCTATTTTAAAAGAACAAACACTAATATCTTACAATGAACAAAAAGGTCCGTACTCCACAAACTAAAATCTTTCCTTTACCCTGACAGACTCAACCAGTTAAAACAATTAAAACAAGACCCCCTACTAAACTAGTTAATAAATTGATGAACAAGTATTCGCCTATTCTAATATTTTCCATAAAAAACAATCCGGATCTGTACCAAATTATATGAATAAGACCTACTACTCCTCTGTTTATATAGGAAGTGTAACAATGTTTATTTTTTTGTAAGTAGGCTTACAGATTTTAGTTCCATTTCTAATGTGAAAATGGAAACATTCGAATCACGAGTGATTTCATTTTATGAGTTGAAACTTGGTAATTTTGCTTCCCATGCAGCGAGGAATATTAATCAAGCTTTAGGCTAAAGAAGTTATAATAAAAAGGACCATTCATCGTTGATTTTAAAAATTTCCTTCAGGAGAATTCTGTATGGAAGTCTATGGTTGGGGTCATCATTTTTTTTTTTTTTTTTTTTTTAACAAAGGGGGAAACTATTAGCTCATCATACTGCCAAGAAATTGTCTGAATGCTTCAAAATTTATTCAAACAACAACCTGCACTCGTGAACAGAAAAGGATCTATCCTCCATGATGGCACACTCCTATTTTGATAAAGACAGTAAATCAATTAAAGGTGTTAGGCTAAGAAGTCCTCCCTTATTCCCGATATTATCCTGATTTATGCCCTACAGACTACCACTTTTTTCGGAGTTTGAATAACTTTATGCGATGAAAATGGTTTTCAAATGATTTAGGCATTAAAAATTGCTTTTCTTACTTTGTTTCTTCAAATGATTCAAACTATTTTTAATCTGCATCGAAAAAGTTGGTTAGTCATTGAAAGTTTGTTGAAAAATGTAGTAAAAATTTGTATTAGTTTGTTACCTTTTTTATTTACTTCATGTTTCCAAAAACGGACATTTTATGTGGAACAACCCAATATAATGTAGATTATTGAATTTTTTATTAAATATTATACAACTTTTTTAGAGAGGACAGTATTATGGACTAACTGCCTTGTCCTATAATGGAAGATGTTCTTTTATGAAATTTAAACTTACATACCTTTTATACATGTACAGTTATAATATTTAATTATTTGTTAAAAATCTGTAAATTACATATTAAGAATTAATAATGTAACAGCTCAAATTTTTATATGTTTTTAATTTATTTATTTTTATGTAGAATTGTGGCTTTGCCTGGCCTCGTAAGATTGATTCGTGCCTTGGAACTGGCTGATCTTACTGAGATAGATGCCCTCCTTGGCTGTGCAATTTCCCTTCCTTCGCCAGCAATTTATGCTAAGTTCGGAAATGCAGATGTCCAAATCCAGAATCTAGCTCTCGATTGTCTTTTCCATGTTTGCAATTTTCTTAGAGAAATGCTCAACTCTTTTGTCTATTTCGTCAAAGATGGAAAGCCAGATAAAGTAAAAATTTAATTATATTTATAAATTGTTCTATTGTGTAAGAGCTCAAATTCTTTGGGTCTATTTATATTTCTTTTTATAGAAATTTTAGTGTTTACTATAATTAATGAAGATACATTTTATTAAATTACTTACTAAATTAAGATAAATAAACATCTATCTTAAAGAAATAAAATTGTTAATATATTTTTTCCAGATTTTAAAGAGACTTCGGGCTGTTGTTTATTTCCAAAATCTTATCTCAATCTGTTTGCCACAGGCATATGATTACAGCCCTCCGGTATATTATCTTAATGAGGTTGGTGGAAAACCTGCAGCACAGGCTGAAAAATCCAAAAAGTATTTTAATTAATTTGTATTCAATAGACCTTAGTATAATATATACAATTATATATCATAAGTAGATTTTATATAAAAGTAATCAAATATCTATTTATTTTGGATGTGTCCATAGGTTCATGTATATGACTCTTTTTTTAGTTTACTCTTCACTGTAATATTTTCAAAAACTTTTTAGCCTTCTTTGATACCTTAGAAACAATGTTAACATTGAAAATTCTTTATATTGTGAAATATGGTACCATTTATGTTTGTGGTAGTGTAGTAACAAGAGATATATAAATTAAAACAAATCGTAATACAGTAGAACCTCATTAGCAAGACTCAACAAGATTTGAGAAATAACCATTTTATTGATGACTTTATCAATTCGAATTTAGGTTCGAAATATTAAGTTTGTGTAGACTTGGAAATAATGGGATGAATGTTACGGGTTTCTCTGAAAATCCTTTATAGCAAGTACATTTCAAACTATTCCTTGCTAACATGTTTTGGATTAAAAAGTAAATATATTTATTTTTTTTTATTTATTTGAGATTTTTGAGCGTAAAACCTAAGGGTCATCAATGTTCGTCTGTTCTTAATAGAAAGTTATTGTCTATATTTTATGATATAGCTTTTCTCTATAAACGAGGGCTGTCACTTTTTCAATTATTGTTTCATCGTTTCCCAGTGCCTTT